>CM030891.1:3833592-4297970 GCA_018136845.1 Heterotis niloticus | reverse complement strand
CCCCAATCTAAAACTTCTGTTTCCCGCTGTGAACTTGTGTGCCTTCCACCTTCGTCACTTTTGCCAGAGTTCAAGCCATCTCTTCATGTTCTGGTCTTCATATAAAACAGCCATCTTATTCACTTTGAGTTGCTTCACCTGTGACAAGAAGTCAAGTTCACTGCTTCTGAAAGGCAAGAAATGTTCTTCTCTAAAATTATTTCTTTATATATATATATATATATATATATATATATATATATATATATATATATATATATATAGATATAGATATATATCTTATATATATCTTAATAACACACTTGATAAATCCAGAGTAATGGACCAAAAAAATTGATCTGCTATTTATGCATGTACAGCAAAAATATGAAATTTTTGATTGAAGCATAGCACAATTTGCTGGGTTTTATTGTGCACAGTTTTGAAAAATTGATATTCTGATTTCATTATATTAATAATTATTTTACACTTATTTTGCTGACACTTCTATCTAAAGTGATTTTCAATGTGAAGTTTGTAATTAAAATCTGATTTATAATACTTGCAATTTTTTATCTATTCACACAGCTGGGTAATTTTTACTGGATCAACTTAGGGTAAGCATCTTACTTGAAGGCATTACAGCTGGAGGTAGGATTCAAACCCAAGGTGACATCTCTATCCGCTACGCTACCTCAAATCCAAAGATACCTTTTAAAAAGCTAAAACATGCAATATTAAGCCTGTTTTCTAAATAACATAATACCTGCTAAGGATTTTCTGTTTACAAAAGAATGATCAACAGTAGTACCTGTATCACCACTGCATCCTCGGCTTAAGGGATAACTGTGCATGGAACAAGAAATTATCTGCAGAGTCACACCAAAAAACTCCAACTCCACAGCAGGCATTTCCGGACCTTTCTGCAAACTGACATGACAGAAATAGAGCTGTCCCTTAGACTTACAAACACGAACACAAAGTAGTTGCCCTCAGACCTGCAGCATATTCAACTTGACTCAATTCTGCACCACTTTACATGCAGCGACAGATACTCAAATGGAAAGAAGTCACACAGTCTAACCCAACAGCGCCATCGAGTGGTGATCATACCTCCCAAATTTTAAGCGATTTTGTTGGGGTTATGAGTACAAACGACATTTGTGTCTCATTCCAAGGCCCAGTCCAGTGAGAATAGCACACTAACTTTAAATACTGTGTCATCACTTGACCACTGCACTGTGGAGAGGTGGGTTCCACACCAAACTTCAACTGCAATGACAGAGAATATACTAAAAAAATGCTTGCTTTCTCAAAAAACAGTGAAATATATTAAAATTGTATACAGCTTTTTTACCATTTAAAAAAATTATATATATATAAACAATCAAACAACTGATGTATGCATTATCTACATTTATATTTGGTCCACTTACAAAATAACTGTACATATACATTTTTCAACAATATATTTAAACATTTGCATTTCAGAAAACCCAGATAAGTACTACATAATAATGTGTGACTCAATCATTTTCTACTTCCCGATTATAGAAAATATAACAATTTCCAGCAATGGACAAACATGTCTCAAAATATCACCCATATTTAAACATAAATGGCACACCTTTTGTTTCTTAGTTATTTTACGCTAAAGTTTAAAGCTTTAGTCTCAAGTACAGCTTGCATTTTCACCGAGTGTTGTAGTGATGTAGGTTTTCTTTATCTGACGTGACTCTTAAAATTACTGTTACAGTCACAAATTATTCTGTTTTCTTTCTGCTCTCTCGCAATGCTTTCCTTTTCAGCTGCAGAGTTTTAAGTTCTGTCATCGTTGCAAATGTCCTGTAAACCCACAAGCCCTGCAAAAAAGTTCCAATCAGTTTTACCAAAAGAAAGTAAAAACACCATAAAACTAAATCCAACAGCTTGTTTCAGTCGTATTACTTTCCTGCATGAAACCACCCTTATCATTCATATTACAGCAGAAATGGCATAGAATATTACAAAATTAATGTTTTATGCATGCATACATGTTTGATATACTTACCACAATAACAACTGCATTTAAAAGGAGAGGAGCAGAAAACACTAAAGAGATGAACATTCCTCTAGAGTCAAAATACTGATACTTGGAAAATGACCTGGGTGAAAAAATAAAGGAGAAAGAGGTTGGCCTTGATGCTGCAAATGTTCACCCCAGGAACTCTGGGTATGTTAACTATTGTATAGAAACTGTACTGCTATTATATCCATAATACATTTGAGCAAAAGAACCAAAGAGAAAACTGTAGGCACAAGGATGAAATCCATCACGTGTTTTAATTTGACTGAAAAGACACTAAACACAGCACACATAACCAAACCAAATACCTTATGGAACAAAAATGTAGTAGCTCATCTAAATAAGCTGCTCTTTGTTTCCAACAGCTCTTCCACACAGTCACTTTGTGAATAAAAGTTCTAGGGCATACATACCTCCAATGCATAGCTGCCGTCTCATTCAGATACTCCGCACTGTAGACCAGAGCAGCTGAGGAAACCCAGTACCGACATTGCATCAAGCTGCTTACACCCAAACTCAGAAATGTCTTTCTGGCCACAGATATTTTTAACTAATTTATTTGCGCATTCAATGCTTTTAACTAGTAATGAATAAGTAAATGCCAGGATGATGAGAAACGGTGAAAATGTCATCAAACACAATGGTACTGCAACGAAAACTGTAACTACTATGAAGTGATGTTAAATACCCAGTATGATGAAGTGACAGATCTGCAGTCTGTAAAACCTGGTTGTCAGGAGGGTGACAAAGAAACAGAAGAGGTGGAAGAGCAGCAATGCGATCAGCCAGGATTCTGACCAGTCAATCTGCAAAAGGCAAAACATCTCAACTTGAATAAGAACACTGAGATAAATTCATTAAAAACAGTTAATATTGCTATTTTTAACCTTCATTAACTTGATGTCTTAGGGCAACTTCACAAGGATTTACTCTTTATACAGCAAAGCAGTTTTACTGTAACTGAAAGGAGTGGAATACAAAATGGAAACCCTAACCACTGCTCGACCTGCTGATCAACACATGACACAGAATATACATATTATATCAACTCTTCAGATACTTTTATACTGATAGAGAGCCCGTATATTAGACATTAGCTTGGAATTGTTTGAGGATATCGACTTTTAGCCTTAAGGTTGTGTGTTCGAGCTTCACTCCCTGCAACCACTGTCTCCTTGATCGTGGCACACGCTAAAGTGAACATTCCTCGCCGTAAAAATCCTTAAAGTACTTTTAGTCGCTTTGGATAAAAGCTGGCATATTGAGTTTTGTCCACGATTATTGTCAAATCGCCTCACGACGATAGCTGTCAATGTGAGTAAGGGCTCGCACACGGCCGCCATACGTACAGAAAGCAGGAAAGTCCAAATAGATGTGATTCTCATGTTACTGATGGCATCGATTGGAACAGAGCTGATATTCTGCTTCGCCATTTCGACAAATGTTTTCAAACAATTACAGCGACAGAAAGTGGCACTGATCACCAGGAAGAGAAAGGAGCTAAACTCGGTCGCCTGCAAAATACGTTGAGCGTAAGTTTGGCGCAGAAAAAATACGTCACAAAAGACTCTTGCGCAGGAAAAACACGTAATGAAAAAGCCTGCTTGAGGTGTCGGAAACCACGTGATTGATATTGACTTTTAAAAAATATTTTAATGCAAAGACTCTAAGCAAACACATATCGAACCGACTTAAAGTATATAAAAAAGCCACCCTACAGCTCAGAAGCTTTATCACTGTGGACAATTAGAATATTTTTAAGAATGGATGTGAAAAAAAATATTTGTAAAATACTTTATAGCACAACTTCTGCTTTAGGCACACAAATTTATACAATTAGAATCACTTATACAATAATTTATATTTTTACTGTAGAGTATACACAACACCACAATTAAAGCATCACACTGATCTCTACCTACTTAATTTTCTTCTTGAAGAGCCTACTTTTGGCATTAAGGACCCCTGGATCTGGGTGGTTCTGCATATTGAACCATATCCCAAGCCATGTGAGAGAAAAAGAAGTCATTTGGCAATTTATTTTACATAGCAACACCCAAACTGACAATATGCACAGAATTGAACTTTACACTTTCTCTTATGTCAAACTTTGATTTAAGCTTAAACTTGTAAGGTGTTAGCTTACAATAAGACATGTAGAATATATAATTGAGTATTTTGTGCATGTCCCAAATATTAGTCAAGATAAGAAACCTTGTATAGGCTTAGAGTATTAAGCAGCTCAGTTAACTGAAGTTGAAGACTAGGCATTGCTTTCAAAGTGTGAAGCTGTTAAAGCCATAAGGTATTTTAACCTAATTATGTGCACCATTTCTACAAAAGCTACCCCAATAACTGGGCTCACTTGTATTAGCAATGTTAACCATTGTCAGGATGACACCTGTAAACCCAGTTTTCATTTGGTGCCAAATTCAATCCTAGCCTCATGTTTAGAGGCCCATTCTATAGTCTGACAGTCCCTACATTCTCTTTTTTGTACCCCAGAGTTAACCACCATCTGTAGTTTAAGATGTACATTGCAACCAGAGACAATTAAAGATCTTTATTTTGAAGTTACAGAAAAATCCTGACAATTTAGTTGACAAAAAGCATTCAGCAAGGCAATGCAAACCCTCTGTTGCAAGTTTAATAAATAAAATCTATGCTTTGTGACACTAGTAGACTTTCAAACCTTGCTTAACCTCTTCATGCTATCAATTTACATATACAAGCATCAATTGAGTTGTTCTGCAAATCACATTTAAATCAGCTTTAAAAACTTGTACTGACATTTACCAGTGGATGCATTTACAAATTTGAGAAGAATGAGTTTAAATCTACAATGTGGTGATATTCACATGCTGCATGTGAAATTACAGTTCATGAGAACAATTCTAATGCTGCCAAAAAAATCCCTTTCAAAGTACTGAGCTAAGCATTAAAAAAAGCTTTTAGTTCTTTAAAGATTATATGTACATACTGTAAATTCAAAGTTTTTTTTTTTTTTTTTTTTTTAAACCTTTAAAGAGGCCACAACCCAAGTCTAAGCAATCACAAATGCAACTTTTTTCACGAAGTAGATAAAAGAACCAAACACCTACAACTTGGGATGCATCACAAGTTTGTCAGATCTCTTTAGTGTGATGCCTTAGGGCTGTTGAAGTTGAAGACTAGGCTGGTTGCTGAAGGGATTGGTGGAATGTGGACCGTCTGAAGCCCAGCCATAAGACTGGACAATCCAACTTGTGCAGCCTGTTGGAGTTTCTGCAAGAGATGAACACTTGCTTAAGGGGGGGGGGAATGCATGTGTCTCCTGGGTAAGACCTCCAGGACCCCTAAACAAATATTAAGCTTTGACTCACAATGAATTCCATTCTCCCATAGGCTTACCAAAGTCATAGCAACTGGACATCCACATAACATGTAACCATGCACAGTCTCCTGTCAAATCAAAGCACATTTCACTACATGGTATACTCAGTAACCATGCAAGTGACAAACTCTTGACTCTGACATACCCCACAAACTAGCTTTGGTAGCACTTTCACCATGGTATACATCAAAATAGCTGGATAGTTTTTTTTGTTTGTTTTTTTTTTTAAACTCAGGAGTGTTGGTCAAAGCAGCATATATGCTGTAGCAGCAACACATGCAAACTGTAGATTAAGACATATGCAACATGGCCCACCTCAGCTGAGGAACATCTCAACTCCTTACACACAGAGTGAAGGAGAGACACAGCAGTAATTTACCACTTACTGTTAAAACC
Source organism: Heterotis niloticus (assembly GCA_018136845.1). NCBI lineage: Eukaryota > Metazoa > Chordata > Actinopteri > Osteoglossiformes > Osteoglossidae > Heterotis > Heterotis niloticus. The sequence continues at coordinate 4,292,157 of CM030891.1, read as the reverse complement.
CAAGGCGATTGTGTGCACCTCATTTTACTCTACATTGTAGCTCATCCTTCAAACCAGTCAACCCTAGAAAAAACTACCAAAATTAGAACTCTAAGATTTATTTAAAAAAACCACTTTGGAGGTAAAAGACAAACCCTGCAGAACCAAAATTCAGTTTTGGGCTCTACCATTAACACCACCTGGATTAATAAAGATCTGAGGTGCACAAACGAAACCAACTTTGATGCACTTCTTGCTCCTTTCCTTCTTCCTCCGTTTCTTCTCTTCCAGTCGGCTGCGTTCTTCCTCTTCCACCAGGAGATCGTAGCGGGCGGGCAGGAAGGCGAGCCGAGCCGGGATGTAACACTTGTCCGCCACTTTGTTGCAATTCTTGCTCCATCGCTTCTCGTTCACGTCCGCCGCACCTCCGTGGTGGAAGCCGCCCCCTGCGGAGCCCGGCATGCAGTCTACCCTTCCGATGGCGTTTTCAACTCTGCTGGGGAGCTCTTCCCATCGCAGTGGCAGCTTCATCCTTGGTGGCGTCCGCGACTCCGTCAGTATTGCGTCTTCAGAGGCTGAGAAGAGACCGGAAGGGTAGACCAGGGTATGGGATCAGGTAAGGAGAAGGCGCATCTTTCGGCCGGCTTCGCTTTTATAGCGGGAGGGCAAGCGGAAGCTCGCCAGAGGGTGGGGGTTGCGTTCCATCACAAAGGAACCCCCACGGCCCATTTCACCTGCCCACCCTCCAGCCACAAGCACCTTAGCAAAGGATCCCACTCACTGGCCTCAGGGGTCCTTTCACACGGCATAGATTTGCATCATTTCACATTCAAACACATCTTTTTCTAGATAAGATTAATACTTTACCTGGAGCAGTAAAATAATAACATGCAAAAGTCTGGTTTGCAGCATGAAGCTAGACAACCAACCGGACTGCTCAGCTGAGGTTCAACTTTTTATCTTGTTCACTTGTTGTGGATGTTATACGTATTTAATATTTGCGGTGTTTATCGGTCTCAATATTTTTCTGGTTCCCTCAGTGGGCCCTGGTCTGGTCTTTCATGTTGGGGTGTACTGGGCATGGGGGTGAAACATCTCAGGGAGACTTTCTGAAAGCTCCTGGGCATCTTCACCTGTAGACCTGTTACGGTGGCAAGCATTTTGCAGGTTTCACACAGAAACAATGTATTAATTTGCCACTTTCCCACATTCTTTCCCATGTCATTAAATGTACAGTATTTTTTATTCAATTTTACCATCCCATATTTCACCATTAACATCTTCCTTTTTATCAATTTTACTTAATATAGGCCTATTTTATAAATACTTTGCTGGCAGTAGCAAATGTAATAGTGCAGCCCTCCTTTATATAAAGATAAAAAGGAATGCCACCCTTTCTTAGTGGCCATTAGGACTTCAGTCCTGGAAGTCTTATTGTGTCAATGACCAAGATATTTAATTCTGGTGGAAAATCATAAGGAATAAACAGCTACATGCAATTATCAAATAAACTTTTGTTTGAAAGTTTTTTTTATTAAATCATACTAATAAACCAGTATGCAGGCAATAGTGGGGGAAGAATTATACAGAAATTGTATAGTGCATCAGCAAAGGGGTATAGTTGAAATGCAATACTTTTATTAAAGATTATCCACAGCAAACTGGTAAGGTCTTTGCTGCATTCCACTACTGTGTGTAAATGCTCTCCAGAAACCACATCTTCTGAAAGCCCAGTCAGATATTTTTGACCTCAGTCTTTGGTTCCATTGAAGTTGGCAGTATCAACATGAAGAATGAACCATCTGTGTGGCGAGGTGAGACCCTCCAGCCGGCAGTCACTCCTACACCCCCGTGTCCTTGAGGAGATAAGAGCAAGCCTTGTCCCTCAAGAACGTGAATCAAACAAAGTTCAGTAAGTGGGTAACAGGGTTGTTTTCTGTAGGAAACTTTCCCCAGCTGGCACCTAAAACAAGGAGTGAAAACCTGCAAAGTTAAATACTCAGAACCAATAATCTTTGTTCAAAACTCCTGAACACAAAACCTGACAAAAATGTAACAGATAGTCTAGGGGTTAGAACCAGGACATTGCAACCAGAAGATTATTAGTTAGAATCCTACTGGCCCCACTGTACCTTTAGCACCATGCTTAGCCTGCATTACACCAATAAATAAACCAAACTCACAAATGTCCAAAACAGCCACCACACTGGCATATCTTATATTATAAAATAAAATTAAAAAAAAAAAAAAAACTGGTATTTCAATACAGGTGTTTAAAATTAATGGGATTGGGCAATTGTTGATCATTCACACCTGTGGAGGGAAAAGGCCACCTGCAGTTAAGCAGTCCATACAATTAATAAAGATTGTCATGTTTGTACAATTGCCTTGAAAAATATAGCTCTTTTTTCCTATTTAAATGCATCAGCTCCAGTTTTTGGGCATTACAGGTATTTTAATTATTACTTTTTTTTAAAATAGATGTTTGCCTGATAATAATGACCCATACCCTCAGTAATGTCAGCTGGTTTCTTCCCAAGAGCAAGACAAAGATGCTTTGAATTTTATGTACAGATTCCTCATGTTTTCCTGATCAAGTTGCTGAAATGCTGCAATAACTCAGTCTTTAACAACTTTCCTATTGTTACACATTTTACCTGTGCTACCTTTTTATTACCTTCATTTCTTTGTCATTTGATCCTTACAACCTTCTACTCTGGTGCTGTACAAACTGTTCTGACTCAGAACATCACCTCCTGGTTTGGGAATAGCTGTGCTTGTGACATCAAGGCACTGCAAAGAGTGATCTGGGCAGCGGAACTCCACACCAGATCTGATCTGCCATCCCTACAGGACATCTACACCAGGAGATGCAGGACCAGAGCAACTAGGATCATCGGTGACCTGTCTCATCCCAGCAACCATCTGTTCAACCTGCTGAAATCAGGCAAACGCTTCAGAAGCATTATGGCCAGAACAGAGAGGCTCAGGAGGAGCTTCTATCCACAGGCCATAAGACTTCTGAACCCGGACCTACCATCACAATCCTCACAATCCAGGGTCTACAATATCCTCTGACCGCTCCCCTCACTGTCACTGTGACTGTCCTTCCAGTGCACTTTAAGGTTTATTTACTGTTTTATCTATTTATTTACTTATTTATCTATTTGCTCTTTGTTTCTTGTCTTCTTGGTGTTTGGTTGTTTGTTTTTGCTCATTGTAAATTTTTCTGCAGTCTCCTATCCTGAATCAGAGCACATTTCACTACACAGTATACTCAGTAACCATGTACATGACAAAAACTCTTTGTTATTTAACTAACTTTACTAAAGCATTTAATCTGAACTCTGTGAGCTGATGTGTAAAATCGTGGAGATGAATAAATTATTTCAGCATTTAAGTTTACCAGATCTTGTTACCATCACTCACTTCAGTGTAGGCCACTGTAACAATTGGTACGAGGGCTTAAATTTGTTTAAATGCTACACCAAAAGGAAACAGGGAAACTCTGCCAGTTTACTGTTGCGCTGAAGTCCTATAAAAAACATATCAATGTTATTTGTCTTAGATTTAATGTAATAACATTCTATTTTTTTGTGGCCTATTTGAAACTTTCCTCCATAGGGATGACTCAAAAGATGAATTCTCTTTTGTCAGATAAAGTTAATATCTGATCTCTGTAACCTCTGCACACTTTTTTAGAGCACTAGACTTGGAAAATGGTACTTATTTGTCTGCGATGCTGTTTTTGGTTTTATGTTACTGCAACCCAGTGTTGCTGCTGTTGCAATAAAAAAAGTAGCTAATATAACTGCTATTTTAGTGATTTGTGTTTTTCATCTCAAGAAGAAATGAATGATTTTTTACAAAGTATTACATAACCTCGTAAACTAACTGAGCTGGAAAATGTCCTATAAGTTTGTGTCTTGTTCATTCAAAATCCAGCTCAATAGCTAAAATCTGAGCAGAAGAATTTTTTTGTAATAGCTTCTGTCTTAGAGGTTGGTTTAACTGCTTTTTCTTGAGTGCTTCGATCTGGTCAGTCATCTTGTTCTCTGTGGGGGGGGGGGGGGGTGTTGAGTCAAACATGTCAACAGTCAGCCTTTCAGAGTTAAAATTGACTCACTAAGATGACGAAAATACTCCCCAAAAATGCCTCGCTTCCTCAGTGATCAGACGGTCACTTTTTTGGTCACTTGTTGCCATTGATCGGTCAGTTGCCAATCAATCAATCAATAAGGACTTTATTAGTGGACAACCATCTGTCCTTGACTATCTCACAACTTGCAGCCCCTTCTGCTTTGCGGACGAATTCTCCTTTTCCTGCAGAAATCTACCCTTCTGTACTCCAAACCCAGCTGTTTTACCAGTTTAACCCTCACTGTTCTAGAAAGGGCCAGCAGATGGCATAGAAGTTAGAGTTGCTGGCTTGCACTTGAGGGATACAGCTTTGAATTCCATTCTGTGCTGTAGTACCATTCCTGAAGGTGTTTACCATGAACTGTCCCAGTAAAAGTACTGCATAAAGGGGTAAATAACTGTATGGTGCTCAGCATACACGTTTCAAGGTTTATTCGTCATGGATGCACTAACAGCAGCATAGCAGTGTTGTCACCATGAAAAGTGTTGCTTCCAGGCATCCTCAGCAAATAAATATGTAAGTAAGGTATAAGAAAATTAAATAATAAATAATGAAATGAAGAAAAAGGAAAATGAATAAATAAGGAGAATATATTAGTTAGTAAAGTTAGTAAACAGAAACAGCAAACAAAAACCAGAAGTAGCAGACAAAAACGAACAACAAACAGCAGTCAAACCAATAACCACACAACCGATAAGGGCATGCAAGGCATAAAAAGCAAGCAACGCATTGTAAACTGTTTTGGGGAAAAGTGGCAGCTGCGGTAAGAAATGGTGAAACATGAACATGCGAAACGTAAACATGCGTGTTGAATTTCGTTCTCTACACTAATAAACACCTGTGTCATCTGCGCTCTCGGGTCTCCTTAAACCATTGAGTCTTGCCTGCAGGTGGTCTGTGCTTCGTATTCTCGTTCCTTTGTGATGCTATCACACCGGAACTATGCACCCCCTCACTCACTTTTCACCACAGGAAACAGAACTCTGAAACCTTTCACTTATGGTGGCCCCCGATGGTGAGGAAGAATAACACCCAGGAGACTGTGGCTACCACACACACGCCTTGTCTCATCTGAATGACCAAATGGGCAAAATGGCCTCAGCTGCCTGGCCCTGTTAGAGACACTGCTCTTGAGGAGGCTGATACACTGACCCTACACCCTCGCAACACATCGCACATACTGACACCTTGTTTACATTCACTTCGATTTAGTTGACACTTTTCTCCAATACAACTTGCAGCATTATTTTGCTTAGAGTAATAGGGCAGGAAGTGGGATTTAAGCCTGGGTCCTGGGAGTGCACGGTTATTCACTCTGTAGGTCTATGTTTTACATGGGTAAATGTAGGTAAATCCTTAAACCATAATAGGTGAACACATTCCATTGACCTTAATCCAGCCTGAACCAAGATACCATGCTGATCCAGCAAATGCGGAAGTGAACCTACAACTCCAGCATCCTCACTGGCTAAGGCCTTGATGCTTCCATTTTGGTGGGGTTTGGGAACCAGATTGTTGCATCACCAGTTTAGTCATCCTCCCATCTTGTCCACCTTTCTTATTTACGTATACTACAAATGCTCTTGACCTCCTTGGGCCCATCTGTAGACTCTTCACTTAGTCTGGGGAAAAAATGTGCAATTTTTTTTTGCAAGCTGAGTTACAGTTGTATGATGGTTGCAGGTGGAGTGCAGGTGATGCTTATCATGGTGAGACCCCCGCATTCCACAAGTCCAACCCCCTAAAACCAGTCTGTCAAGGGCACGACCCGATGACCCCAGGGTCGATTCACAGAACCTGCTGTCAAGTGCCTCTGAAATGCACCTTAGACCAGAAACATTATTATAATTAAATAATTTATTTATTATAATAATATATTTCACAGTACTGAAATTGTCATATTTGGTAGTATTTTTAAGAAAATTAAATGCAGTCCCATGGGAATATGGCTCCTGGGTTTAGCATGGAGTTATGGATAAAACCTTAAAAGTAGCAAAATGATTCTTTATTCCTCCTACATTCCAGATTTGTCCCCTCTGATACCATCTCTCCATGTACATGGATTAATGGCCAGGATTTGTTCATAGTCAAAATTTTTGGCATTTTTCTTAAAACAGTTTAGGTTAAACCAGTTGGTTCTCTCACCTCACTACAACATGGTTTGTAATTTTTAGGTATACGGGGCAAAAGGTAAAATAGTTTGAAGAGATACTGTAACCTCCATAGGCATTTTGGAATCTCTCCACAATGCGTAGCTTATTTATTTTGTGTTGGTACAGTTCAGATGGATCAAAGAACTCTCATTCCTTTTACAAATATAATGAACTAAAAGAGTTTCTGAAATGACGTGAATGTTATTCTCCCGAACAATAAATGCAGAATATCAAAATGTTATTGAGAAAAGCAACTGATGTAATGAATGGAATTAATAGAACTGCAACACAATTCCAGCCCCTATTACAGGTAGGTGGTTATTTTTTCATTAGCTATTTTATCTCAGGCTTTTGAAATCTGTCTTGCACTGACCTACTGCAATATTATTAAAGGTCAAACAAGATGCTCAAGTACTGATATTGCGCAGTTGAGATTAATGCTCTTTAACAGTATGGCCTTTATTACATTGTTTAAATGGTTAAAATGGGAAATTACGTGGACCATTTTATCTTCTTCGGGTTTTTAATGTAATGTATTCATTCTTGTAACACTAACCCACACGTATCTGAGCAGCTACTGTAACTCACTTTTTCACAACTGAGGCTCTGTATAATGCACTGCCAAATTAAATATTTTACTGTTAGCAATTCACATTAAGTGAACAATTCACACATTTACAACAACGTAATAAAAAAAGTTATTAAAACACATACAGAGAGAAAGGAAATTGACTGTACAAAACCATTTCAATAAACAATTCTTCCATGCAGTTAACAGCTGCCGCACGACAACAAACAAGCAAATATTCAAGGTAGAATACATTTTCTATAAAATACCACGTACATTCTTTATTAAAATATTCCATTAAATCTAACTATAAAACCAACCATTACAACTTTATTATTTGTAGAAACATGAATGTATTTTTTTTTGTAAGTCATGAAAATTACAGTTAAATGCAGAAAAATTACAGACTAAAACACCTTTGATTCTTGCTGAACTTACTGACTGCTTTGGAATTTTTTTTAATGAATATATAAATCCATTTCTCTCCTCTCAGAAGCCCAACAATGTCTTGGAAGAAAGTGCTGCTTCAGAGCTTGTTTTGGAAGTAAATTTTGAGTGAATAGTCGAAGGCATTTCCACAATTTGTTTCAGGGCTGCTGGGCTGTACTGGGAGATGCTCTGCTTTTCCGGTTTGCTGCTGGCTGACTTGAATGTGCTGTGGAGAAATCCACACATCCTGCACTTGATGCTAGGGAAGGAGCTTTTACAGAAGTCTGTGCATAACCCAGAAATTAAAAATGGCCACATTATTATTGTTTGAACCACTACAATTTACAACACTTGAATAGTTTTTACATTTATACATCAGCTGAATTTTGTACAGGAACAAATCATGGTAAGTACCATGCTAAACAGCTGAGAGCAGGGGGTAGGGCTTAAACCAGCAACCTTCAGATTACAGACCTTTAACTACTACGCTACCTGATGCCCCAATAGCTTAAAAAAAAAATTCTAAAAATGACATGAAAACTGACAGAAATTATAAATCCATGTAATTATTTTACAGCTTTTGGCTTTTTGTCATGATCAATGTACATGTATTATGTTTCCTTAAGTCTGCCTGAACGCTCAATATATTTTTTTGACAGTTTGAAAATTAGCTGGCTAACTGCTGATAAAACAAATCAGTACTTCTCTGTCAAACATTAATAAATATCAGTACCAATATGTAACAGTGACTGAAAAAGGGGATCTTCTTTCTGGAATTAAACAACAAAATTCTTTAAACAAGAGAATTTGTTAAATGCGAATAAATACATTAAGACATAAATACAATGTATAAATTACAAAGCCGTCGACATTACACAAATCTGTAAACTGCTGAAATAGACTGTATTTTTATAAATTTCATATGGGCCTGCATAACACTCTTCCCTGAGTCAGTGGCTCGCTTAATAGTTACGGTACCTTGAGACGGACTTATCGTATAAGACTTTCAGTAGTGCTACAAAGAACATTTTCTACGGGTGGAAAAATCAATTTGATTAACAGAAATAAAAATAATAATTTCACATTCATGTTATATGCACAACCTGTTTCGTACCAAGAACTAACGCCCTGATTTTAATCTAAAGGCACTATATGACACAGCAGATAAAGTTCCTTGAAGACAAAATCGCATTTCTTCCTGGATCACTTCATGGAACCCGCACAGTAAACAGACTGACCTCTAATTCACTGTAAGACCTTTCTTTCCCAGAGGAACCATGCATATTTGTAAATATAGATGATCTGTGTTATTTTAGGTTAAAAGACCAAAAATGTACCTGTCTGAGTGCAAGCATCCCGCTGTGAGTAAGACGACTGATGCGTACCCTGAGAAATAACCAAAAGTCAGAGAGAGGGTTGTGATACCCAGTGTGGCAACTGGATGATTCCTCCTTTGGAAAAACCAGTCGCTCGCCTGCAGTGAATTATGATACAAGCATCAATCTCTTGAAAGCTGTTATTGTAGATGAAAAGCAAAGTTGGGCTCATGCTGTGCTACTGGAAACAGACTGTTAAAGTCAGGCTCCCTTTTACTGGTCCAGGTACGCAAATTCGGTGCTCTGTATTTACTAGGCCAGTATGTGCAGAGCAAAAAGCAAGAAATAGAGAGTAGCGACCATACCATACTTCCGGGAGATGATACACATTTCTTCTGATGCTGGTGGTCACACCCCGCACTAAAACCACTTGTTGAAAACAGTGTGTGCCAGTAACTATAATGTGACCTAGTCTTTTTTACAGTAATTGCTGTTTGTGCTGAGAACTGCCTTCAGTACATTGAAAAGGCAACTCAGTAACCCGTATTTGTGATTAATAACCTCCATCCATTTCAAGAAATGTCCAAAACAGCTGTAAAAAAAAGGAAACCACAGCGCACTCATTTACACATTTCTAAACTGACCCTGTGGCTGATAGACAAACACCCTGATCTCCTTCAGATCTTTGGCTTTTTGGTATGAACCGTCTCTCGTAAGACATTCATCTCTGTTCTCTAATATGAGTTTAGGAAGTCACTAGTCCTCACTTGCAGCCATTCCTCCTAGCTGTATCTGCGCAGAGGAATGCGCCACCAGGGGGCAGTCGTCCTCTTCCTCCTCATCGTCGTCCTCATCGTCTTCCTCCTCGTCTGCACGAACGTCCTCTTCTTGGAGACGCTTTACCAGGCCCATGTGGTCGAAGGGGAGCTGGGGCAATGTCACAGTCACCGGGGGAGCAGAAGGGCTGTCAGGGCCAGACTTAGGAGGCGTACATCCTGGAGGTTTCTGTGACCTCCAGCCCTGGGTGTCCTCTTGCTGCCGGTGGGTCTTCATGTGGGCATTCCGGCTCTTGATCTTGTAAAAAATTCTGTGGGAAAAACAAGAAGGAAATGCGGAAACAAATAACAAACTGGAGTCTGTGAACTTGTTTCATATGAAAGTTGATTTTTAAAAAAGCATTTGTGACATCAGAATATCGATAGATTTAAGACATCATAACAACGACTCATGCCACACTGTTAAACACAATGCATAAGGAATTGCTTACTTGCCACACTCTTTGCAGGGGAAGAGCAGGGTGGGATCAGTCTCGCTGCTGGTCGTGCTGTGGGCAGGCGAGCTCTTCAGGGACCCTGGGATGGACTGGGGTGCTGATTTTTGTCTGCTTTTTTCTACAGGGTGCTTGCAGCCTGGACTGCTGTGAATGCGGGCATGGCCACTTAGGGCCTGTTTCGAGGAGAAGGCCTGTGAAGTCAGAGAACCGATACCCGATAAGCTTTACCGCAAAGTTTGGTACGATAACATGGAACGGCAAATATGCGTGACGTTTGGTTTTGGGTCTCATGTGGTGGAATGAACTTGCTCTCTCACTCAAAACTGCTGAATCCCTTTCAACAATTAAGATGAGTGTCACAACTCATCCCTTTGGACCCATTTTGCCAAAGATCTCCCGATAACTATATAAATACCATCTGTCCGGATCATTACTGTACCTCCTGTCTGACTCAAAGTTCCACAGGAAGCTTTTTGAGAAGTGTGTGCCAGCAAAATGATAGCATCAAACAAACAAGGACTGATAAAAACACTAATAATCATGCATTTTGTATATAAAGCTATTTGCCTTTTCTGAAATGCCTGTTTGTTTACCCTGCTTCTGAGAAAAGTATGTATTAAATCAATAAATGTATAGGTAGTGCACAGCATGTAATGTACAGGGATATTCCATAAAACATCTCAAACTTTTAAAAATATAATATGTATATTTAAACAAACCAGTGCCACTAAAATTGGTTAGCCATAGTCTTTGCACTTTTCAATGTACAATAGTGGTAAAATGGCTACCGTTATACGTATTTTTAAAAAGAAGACAAACCCAGACAGCAACAGTCATTTACAAAATATACCTTGCTAACTGCAGTAGTTTATATTAATGAATTACTGCTGCTGAGAAAAAGTTAAACTTCAGTGGCGTGAGCAATGGTCAAGATGACAGCTCACAAATGTTGAGTCACTGAACACTTTAGTGTGCCTGAGAACAGAGGCCTGTGTGAAATTGCAAGAGCGCTTTAACTGACAGGAAAGACATTTAGATGCCGGATGTTTCAGCGTGGGTGTTCATATGGTTTCCATGGCGGGGCCTGCAGATGGTGACGCAGTGTACGCCCAGGAGACACTCACGGTGGCACAGCCGGGAACCTCGCATATGAAGCTGATGCCGGACAGAGCCACTGGGTCTGACGGCTTGGGAGATTCCAGGGATTTTGGGCCTTGTTCTGGGGGCTTTTTTTCGTTATCCACTTCCCTCTCAGTCCAATCATCCTGCCGAAATGACAAAATGCCGGGACTTTTCAAAGGCTTCTTGAATTTATGAAGTTTAACACATACTGCAGACGTCTTATTCAAAGGTGGACATATTATTAGACAGATTTGGATCTTCTTGCTGGTTCTTACCGAGGTCTCTGGTTCTAGGACCATCATACAAGCCCTCTGCCTCTTACTCAAACACAGCCTTTTTTTCCACGTGTAGTAGTACTCCACACACTGCGCCACCGTCTTTGTTTTAACCTGTAAGAAAAGCAGGTAGTTGAAAATTCAAACTGAAATCACAGTTCTGTAAGTTCTCACTCCCCATTGAAAACTGCAGTGATCCTCCTCGTGCGTACCAGGTTCTGAACGTGCACCTCAGGTGTTAATAGCGGAGAGACATGGGGGTTTTTGTGGGTCAATGGCAGTTGCAGCTGCTACACAAAACCTGTAATTATGCTCTGGTCATAAAGCCATAAAGCCACTGCTGACACATTGACGCATGCAGCCGTTGCCAAAATATTAACAGTGCGCTGAAAGGGCAGCGTGATTGTAGTAAGAGGCCCCCCGACAGAAAAGCCACAAGGTAGAACCATTGTGGCTTTAAAGTATGTCCACAGGGTTTACACATTTTAGTTGTCCAACAACTAATATCTTTCATGAAACCTGTTTTAATGCTGTACATGTACTTGACTGATGACTTGGAAACAGAAACTTGTACTGACAGATTTTTAAAGAAAAAATAAGAACACATGCACATATAATTGTAGGAATAAATAAAAAGCCGAAAAGGTTTACAAATGGCTGAAAATTTGTAAGTTCTGTAATCGAGGGCAACAAGACATGGGTGGCTGCTTGTTCAAGTCCCATCCCTTGGCTGTGGTACTACTGTACAAGGTCCCATGTTCTGGCTGTAAAAGCTATAATCGCTCCATCATTTGTCACTTAACTGAGCTACCAAGCAGGTTAGGCAGCACCATGGTAGATTTCTCTTATGCCCTGCTTCACTGACTGGGTCCTGTCTATGTGAATAAAGACAACCGCAGGTTCTTCTTACTAAATTAGAGTTACAGTTGTTCCAAACTGACGCATTCACCGGTGCATTCATTATTGTTTTATATTTTGCTATCCTAATTTTGTTCTATAACTTAACCTTTGTCAGGACCTTGTTCTAACACTGTCTACTTATGAAGATGCAATAATCATTTGAATATACTGCTGCTTCCTGTATACCTACCCACTTAGTAGAACACTCCACCTTTTAATATAACAAATCTGTTTACATAAGGATGACCAGAAGCACTAAATATTTGCTTTGGCACTAAAGTGGATCTCAGGAGTTCATAGACATTGCTGTTCAAAGAAGGAATGGCATTTGTTATTAAGATAGAAATGAAGAATACCATTTTCTGTATGAGGAAAAAATCCTTATTATGCATCATTAAGGCTTTGGTAAGCTGCTTCTTCTCCAACGTTGTCCACCTGTCAGACCCTGGGTGAAGGAAGGACAAAAAATAGTATTTTATTTGTATTTATGTTTATATACTATTCAGACTAAAATGGTACACTGCCATTGTTGCTCAAACATAAATGCATTTTTATTTGCACTGATATTACTTCATTTACAGTAAATGCTGCAATTTGACATTTAAATGTATAACTGAATAAAGACTACACAACTATTGTTAAGCAGTAAGGTGTAGCACTAAATGGAAATGTTCAGAAGAATAAGAATAAAGAGAAAATGCTGACACACCTGCATAATGATAGCCTGCAAGAGGGTTAGGCTTATGTCTCATTGGTTTCAACATAAGCAGCTTTTCTAAGGTTGCCTATGAAAAAAAGATTAGTTTGTCACGTTTGCTGGTTAATAATATAAGATTTGAAATATTCATGTAAGTAGTATCCTACATGCCTCATGTATTGCTTGTTTTTGGATAACAAAACAATTGCTAGTTTATCTAAATATGTACGATAAAGCAATGGTAGAGGAAGTACCCCAAGTGTGGTTTCGGTGACTATGTTGGGATGATTTTTATCTCACAGTTGTGACAAACGTTAAAATACATTGATAGTATGTATACAGTTACGCTGTACATCCTACTAAAGTTGTTAGGTCAAGCCACAGTTGAAATGATTGTATTTTGGTGTACATTTTCATGTCATGGAAGTACACTCTATTCTTTATGTTAGTATTTGCACAAGAATATCTTACCAAGAAGTTCCCTCTGCATTCAAAAAGACAGTGGAGAGCGAATTCTGTGTTGGTTCCTCCTCCTGGCAGCACGCTGGAACACGCCATGTTCATGAGATCATCCACTGACAAAGCAGGAGACATGAGATGACTGCACCAGTCTAAAGCTCGATTTTTGCAGAATAACATGGGATTATGTCAGTGTCTTTTCCTTGGAAATCAATTTTACCTTTCTGCTGGGCAGATGCGTTCTCCAGCTCCCTCCATGGAGTCCAAAGTAGGCCAGCCGAGTGGATGTCTTTTTCCACCTGGGATCGTTCCTGCACGCTGGGGATCTCGGCCTGGAAACGTGGCCCAATGTTGATCCGCCTGCAGTGACATGACAGCAAAACAAAAGAATGCCCACCAAAACAAAAATGCCTCTTGTTTCCTCAGCAAAGACTGTTAGTCAACGGAGAAGGGGCTACCCAGCAGAGGTGCCAGAGAGGGAAAGGAGGAAATATCGAGAAGCTGCTTACGGCTCAATGTCCACAGGCTGCTTCCCAGGTCCCATTGCCCTCAACACAATACTGCCAGACAGACTTCCTGTCAGTCACACACATATACAGTAACATTAGCGTATATACAACAAATACAACATTTTATGAGAGACTGAATTCTGCGAGAAAAACTAACATCTGAAATGTAATTTTAAACTCCAAAAACTTCATTATCATGACTTCAACTATTTATATCCCTTCACCGACAGCAGAGAACATTTATTACACAAGACACAAGTTCAAAGTGAGTCAGATCAAACATGTAAATAAAAGTAACACTTGTCCTAACCATACACTATTGGTCTGCCTTTGTTGAGGTGAAATTGCAGTATTCGGACAGGCACCACACTAAACAATGTGCATAATGTCTAGGACGGGAGTGTGTAAGGTGTGCAGCTCATGCTGTGCTGTTGGGGGGCAAAAGTGGAATCGTACCAGACCGACAGAGGAACACACGTGGGATGGCGGGACTGATGGAACCCCCAGCTGCGCTGGCTTTCATGCTGCTGAAAAGACCCGAGCCCTGGCGTATGGGGCTCAGCATAGGGGGTGGCGTGTAGGATGGCTCCACCCCAGCAGAAGGTGGAGAGCGGAGCTGGCTCTGGAAGAGAACAGCGCCTGCAGGGGCAAGGCCCGCACTGGGTGAGGGGATGACGAGTGGCTGCAGTTTGTGCCTGAATTTCTTTTTGGATGCTCGTGATGCCTGTGCCACCCCTCTTTCGGCTGTCTTCTCCATTTTTAACGGCTGCATAGATGGAACCGACAAAGCATCAAGGGTTAACAACGTGGCACCATAGCAAAGCATCAAACTATGCAACAAGTGAAATGCAACAAAGGACACACTACTTTGTTATACTTTGATTTTTAACATTTACTATCTTACTCTTGCTTTTAACTGTTTTTACCAAAGGGATGCTTGAATTTATGTATTTATGGACAAAAATGTCAGTTACTGAGAAAGCTGATTTATTCCTTACAAGGCAAAAACTTAATCATGTAGTGCAACATAAATTAAATTGTAAAAAAAAAGGAGCAAAAATCACCAGTCAAGTTGGGAGTTGTTTCTTCAGTTTAAATCTGTACATACTATTAATGGCAACATTTTCTGAAATATTTCTGAAATATTCTTCATATATTTCTTAATATTTATCCATAAATTTGAGCAGAAGTCATATGAATCTAAATGCAGGAATTATATGCAAGCAGAAAGATGAGCAACACAAAAAGGTTTTGCCAAGATGCTTCAGAAGGATAAAAACAGGCGCTGGGAAGAGGTTGAAGCATACAGCTGAGCTGAAGGTTAGGTTAAACTATAAACTGAAATCAGGGCACACAGGGATTTGGTGAGGCATTGATATTGATGGTAAAGACAGGTTTCAGAAATTGGTAGGGAGTGGGGGGGCGTGCGCACTCACACAGGAAGTGCCATGAAGCTTGGTGCTTTCAGAGCAAGGCCAAGGTGGCTGTGAAGACCGCCCAACCAGGTCGGAGAGGTCATTTCTTGGGTGGGACCAGGAAGGGACAAGGGGGAACTTGGTGGCAGCGGGTTGAAGCTTGACAGGCACAGAGACAGGCATGATGACGGGGAGGGTGGACTCCTTTTCTTTCGGCAGCTGAATGCCCCCTTCTTTCTGCTCACAGACATGGACACAAGCAATGAACATCTCCGCCTGAATTATATGACCCACATGGTCACCATCCAGCCCTTCTCAATGTCTGCTCTATATTAGCCAGGAGACCAAGCTGACTACTGCACTTGTTAAGCACGTCTAAAAGTTCAGAGAGCCAGGATTTATCTGCAGCAGAATGTGATCTGTCAGTCTGTGAATGTTTCAGTCTTCCCATGTTTGAAAATAAAATGATCACCACCTGAAATACTGCTTAGCTTCTTTCTTGCATTGTAAAGCATATCAGAGCAACACCAATCAAAAAATTGTTCAGAGTGAACAAAAAAGGTAATGGGAAGCTGGACAGTTAACAGACAGCGAAAATCCATGTAACGCACCTACATTAAACATGTGCTGCCAGAACTTCAATCGTGGATTACAAGTAATGGCCAAGTTAAGCTAAGCAGTGGTTTCACTGGGGGAACTGCACTAAAACACCCAAAACCCCACTAGCTATGCATGGGGATGCTGATTTGTGATGTTCCCTGGGGACATTGGGCTTTAGAAAATGCTATGACCTCACCTGAGGTCAGTCTCACAGAGTCCAAAATCAGCTCATCAGTTAGTAAGGTGAAACTTTATTTGGACCTTACATTCACAAGAGCTTCAAGCAAGCAGAAAGTTCTTTCAGGCAACAGAAGCTAAACAGAACTCAGAGAATGGAAGTTATGACATGTATGAGAAACTCCCTATAATAAAAAAATGTAAAAAAAAAAACAAAGAATGGAACGGCTTCAGAATCCTGGAAGCTGTCAGCACACAGTAGAACGTGCCCTGGCCTGCCAGGCTCCCTTGGTCCTCACCATTTTGGGTGTGGGCACTGCCCTGAAGCCAACATGGGAGCGCATGTGCCCATTGAGAGCAGGCAAGCTTTTGAACTCCTTCTGACAGGTGGAGCACAGAAGCTTAGAGGAGTTTTCCTCTGTCTTCATCACCTCCACCTTCATCGGAGCACTGGAGGTGGCATGGAAAAGGGAGTGTTTACTAGATGGAAGAGGTCATATAGTCATGTTAATGAACAGTGATCAGACCTTTGGTTTCAATTTGACATATTTCAACAAGTTTTAATAAAAAATGTATTTGTTAAATTTAATCACAAGTAACAGTTAAAAATACCTATGACCTGGAGACAAGGGATCCTCTTGGTAGTTTGGTAAAGGCATCTGAAGCAGCAGGAAAAGAGAATATCGATCATTTTAAACACACATATAGCTTTTTTTCTATGTTCACCCTGTCTAACACTCACGTCATAATTTCAGTCAAAAGTCAAAAAAGAGGTTTGTGCCAAAGACGTGAAGATAAACCACAGATGAACAAGCATTACAGCTATTTCTTGTTATGCACTTAGTGCATTTGTACAGTTTGGCCAGTGGCCAGCCAGGACACACCTATGTATTTGGCACCAAAAACGTTTCCTGAGCGTGAGATTAATATCAGTGTATGATCAGGTGAGCCAGTTAAAGGCTTGTAAGGGTAGCCTCATGGGCCTGAAGATGGAAAGCAGTTGGAGTGCACCTGTGCCTGTCTCAACAGGTGTTTTTTTGAAGATTAAATTGTGGGGAAAAAAAAAAAAAAACTGCCTGTTTGTGTTCATTGTCATTTTCCTGTCACTGTTTGGAAAACCTGCGTGTACATAATAAGTAACACTACGAGTTGTCATAATAAATAAAAACATAATAATAACTTCCATGCAAACTTTTCTGGTTTTAATGCAATCTGGCTTTAAAACAAGGCATACATGTAAAACAGGCTCATGTCCTATAAATTCAAATGAAAACCTAACCTGTAGCCATGAAGAGGTGGGTGAATGGTTGCTGCTGGTTTGATGGATGATGGAGAGGACTTCCCTCTCAGACACTGGCCCCTGTGGGTGAGGGCTGGCGGTGGGGCCCAGTGGCGCTGTATGCTCCTGGCAGCCCACGTTGTGCTCCCTCGGGTACATGAGCCCGTGACTCGGATGGGTGGGAGTGTGATGGCCTGGGCTGGGGAGGGGACAGTTTGAGTCGGAGGGGACTGGGTGAACCTCTTCTTGGAGGGGACTCTGCTGTGGCTGGGGCAGATACAAATTATTTTGGTGGTAGAGTTGCCTCTGCTTCTGTTGCTCTTGGAAGTACATTTGTGCGTGTTGGATGGAGTGGCCAGGGTCTGAAGACATGAACTGCTGCTGCTGTTCCTGCTGTTGCTGCTGCTGCTGCTGCTGCTGCTGCTGCTGCTGTTGCTGAACCTTACAGTTTTGACCATAGCTAGCTAGGAAAGAGGGCGTTTGTACTGGCTGTTGAGTTGTTACTTGTGGTGGGTAATAGGATCCTGGCTGGTGGTCCATCTGCTGGTGTAGATGGAACTGCAGCTGGGACCTGGTGCAGGCTGTCATTTGTGACTGGGGTTGTGGCTGCATTCCCTGCTGCTGCAGGTAGTACTGTTCCTGCTGTGAGGGGTGCTCCTGGTAGCTGTAGTGAGTATGCTGCTGAGGTCCTTGCAGCATTTTCATATGACTCTGGTCATACCCCCTTCCAGGTTGGGACTGCACTTGAGGGTACCTTTGTGGAGTCTCAGTGGGCTGCAAAGTGGTCTTCTGAGAGAGGAGCTGACGGAGGGCAGCATCTGTAGGGGTACAGAGTGGAGAGGATACCAGCATCCGGGCAGGAGACTGCGGGCCTTTGCTGCCCTGGAGAAGGCGCAGGTTCTGGCTGGCGAACACCTGGTTGAAGGAGTCGAGCCTCGGCAGAGACTCGCCGGAATGCTTCCCTGCCCCATTTGAGTCGGCGTGGGCCAGTGCATTGTACTGGTAACCTCTGTCATTATTGACTTCCCTCATCTCCAAGGCCTCCCCTTGAAAGGGAGGACACCAAAGGTTGGGTGAGGCCTTTGCATGATTAGCGCTCTGCCAGAGCCCTGGAGCTTTGGGCCCATCTGCCATGGTGTTGAATTCCTGCGCTGGGGTAATTTGGGATTCCAGTGGATCCTGATAGAAGTGCGGAGAAATGGGCGATGGCTGTATGGAATCCAAAGCGTGCATGCCATAGTTCTGGCTGCACACTGCCATGGAGTTGGGTTGTGAAAAATACATTTCTTCGGTCACTAGGTGGTTGCTTTCACACAAAGCCTGCTCCTCCATACTAAACTGTTTGTTTTAGATACAGCACTTTAAAGTTCAGTATATACAATTTATGCTGTGGCAGATATCACTATGCTTCCCTTGCAAAAATGTTACTGAGTGGAAAAAGTAGTCAGTGGTGGGCAGATTCGCTTTAGAATTAGGGTTTCGTTTTTGCTGCAAAGCAGTATAAGAAGATGTCCATCCACGAAAGGCATCTGCTTTTCATGAGTAACATCTCAGTTGAAATGATGCTGACAGAGCTTAGGTTTTGAGGCAGAGCAGTCTATCGAGGAATGTTCCGGTCATTGCTGAGCCCAGTGCAGGTGTATTTTCCTAGTACGCTGTAACACGCTATTGCTGCATCTTCAAATGGTTCATCATCGCTTACAGCATGCTGAGTTTTGACGCTGGACTCCAAAACATCCTTTCCAGTGGAAGTTCTCCTGACACACCGAGAACACCTGGAAAAAGTCAAATTCGTACTGTAATCCACAAATCGACGTTAGCACTATTGCCTGCACTTTGTGTTAGAGTATAAACGGGCAGAATAAATGCAGGTCACAAGGTTGCAAACAATACATTTCGTGAGGAGTTTTTAAAATACGATTTAGATGTGGACTTTGTTCAAAGGTCCGAATTGTACAATATGCACAGAAAATATTAAGCACTGATGGACAACTGAAGTGATAACCGAAAAGATGCAAGATCACGTTCAAAGAGAATTTTTAAAAGCTCTGCCAGCCTAATAATAAAAAATGTAAATATATAAAGTGTACACATGTATACACTATACACCGTATGATAGAATATAATGATTTTTAGAAATCCAATACTTAAAAAAATAAATAATGAAAAAAATATTAGTAACAGTAGATGACAAAAAAAAAAAAAACCCACTAAAGATACCTTTTACATTTGTAGTGTGGGTTCAAAAACTGTATTATTAAAGCTTAATCCAACTTTAACATAAAGAAACTCGTTTTTGTAAATATGCCTTGCTTATATATAAGTCTTCCCAGAAGCTTTTTCTTTGCTGCAGTTTGGTGTCCCCCCCACACTTATGCACACACTTCAGTGCTGAAGACGTGATTCAGACAGGCAGGCCTCTTATCTCTTCCTGTCACATGGTTCGCGACAGAGAGGTGGCGGTTGGGCGTTTGTTCTCAAATGCTCTGTTCTCCTTTAAAGGAGCGAAGAGGAAAGCCCAAGGCAGAACTGCGTTGGTGTGCGCCGCTGTGCACGTACAACTGCACAGAAGTAGTTCTCTCACGCTCACTTTATAAAAAAAAGAAAAAAAAAGAGTATGGTTCTATATATGTAAACTTTAAATTTATTTATTATGCCACATGTATTATGTCATATATCTTACCTGTCCACTCAACTAAAATTTCTTTTAAACAGTTAGGGAAACATTTTAGTTCCTATGAAATATGGAGAAGGGTAATTAAGAACTGATAAAGAATAGTTTTTGCAACATAGCTTCTAGGTAGAAAAAAATAAACCATGACTTAACTATGTAAAATAAAACTATGACTCTGGAGTCCTAGAGAGAAATTAAATATACTGTATTACACAGTAAAGGAGAACTGACCCCCCCCCATGACTCACACAGGACATTTACACAGAAAATCTCAAAGTTCATAAAGCTTGTCTGTGCACCTGTAAAAAAATATACAAGACAATCCAAAGGAGAACACAGACTGACATGAGGGGGGTGTGTAGTGAAATTACTGAGTTATTAATATTGAAACTTGTACCTTTGTCTGACTGCATAGTGAGAGTGGAAACCCACAGCCCAGTTGTGCCGAAACCTTAACATAATGGGACACTATGACAGACAAGTGCAGAGTAGGCATTTTTCTGCACTCTAAAGCCCACAAAAGAAAAAAAAAAAAAATCATCCAAGACGGTGACAGAACGGAGGTTTCAAAATGTTACTGCTTTCACAAAATGTATAATGTATTAATATGTTTAATTTTTTCAACCTTGGTCCTTTTTAATCTGATTCCTCATTTCAGAACATCAAGTCTAACCTATAATCAGTAATAAGAATACGCAGCTTGGACGGCAGTTTTGGCAGTGATAAGTAACAAATGCAACTGATCCTATTGTGATTTGATACACGTTTTCCAAATGGAAAATTAAGTAACATTTATGTCATATAAATTTATGATGAGTTATGGAAATTTGAAGACGACATCACTGCAAGGAATACCACAGTAGAAATTTTTTCCTTAAATTACACTTCTGTACATTCCTATGCTTGTATCCATTATTACAGGTGAATAAATCTCTTGTGCATTCCTGGTTGTGTTCCTCACTGATAGGTTAGCATTAGGTCTGGAAGCCTGCTCTTGGTATTTGAACTTCCAACCATCAGCTTGAAGGTATGAGTCCATATCCACAGAGCCTGCTGCTATGAAATTCTGAGTAAAACCCTGGCTGCCATCCTGTGAGGTCTTTAACAGGGTCGCTCAGTGGTATGTGGGATGTGGCGGGCGAAAACCCCGGTGACTTAGCATCAACATAGTTCATTTACCTTATGTATGGTGCCTCTCCCTCAATGAGTTAGACACTCAATACTTAAGACAGCATGGCTTTTTGCTATAAATAGAGCTGTTGCAAGGATGCTCTATGCTCCTCAGCCAGGCAAACTGGTGACTCCCAAAGCCACACACACCTAGATGTGGTTTGACCTGAAAGCCACACAATCTCTATTACGTTTCCCCATTGTTGCTGAGTCTTCCTGCTGGTCTTCTATTCCACTCTGCATGTAGGAGGCAACACTACACATATAAGTTGGTATGCCAATGAGCTATCTCCTTTGAACGTAAAGGACAGAAAGACTACAACCAAAAGTGGAAGCATGTCTGGGGACCTGGTAAACAACATAAATACCCGATGAGCAAAGAGGCAAACTTTCAGCAGGGAATGCAACCAACATTTCTAAAATGTAATTTTTTTTTTTTCATTGGAAAGGTTTGGAACACCCCCACACCAAATTTTTGAACACATTTTTCATCATTGAATAACAAATAGAAAATGAACTTTTAGTAGACCATTAGTTCACTATGGGGTTGCCTGGCATCCCCCTGTTAAGAAATTACTCTATCCATTCACATGAATCAGTGAAGTACAAGCTTAGATAAATGCACAATCTAAGGAACAAGTTAATATCCAACAGCACTGCAAACAAATTATACAAATAACCTTTGGTATTTTGCTACCGAGGAGATATGAATCTGATATGAGTTTATAAAGCTTGGTGGCCAGGTTTTTCTACCCACATGTGTTCACTTCTTTCATGGTGACAGACACATCTTTAGCCTCATACAACACCAGCCTCCTCCTTGGTGAACTGATATGGAAACTCTGACATACAAATTTGGGCTGTCTGTGTTCTCCAACAGCCATCTAGTGTCATCCCTCCTCCATTGTAGTACAATAACCAACGTGGGTGATTGACTAATTTTAAAAGTCCCCTGAACATTTGTTAAATGGATTAGAAGCCCATCCTTTCTGAGATCAACATGTGGAGAACAAAGGAAACATCACTAACTAAACCAGGTTCGGTTCAACTGCCTATTTAGCAAAAAGATGACAGGGAGGTGTAGGTAATGTATCATTTACACATGGACATTTCAGCTGCAGTGTTGTAACCTACAGCAAAATACAAGGCTTTCTGGATTTTTTCCAAGGCTCAGTTACCAGCTCATGGAACAAGACTATAATCCCTTCATTTTTAGAAACCATGACGGCAGGTGAGGTCGGAGATGCACGGACAAACTCTCAGAATGCTTCCAGTTCTCATGACTCTACTCATTACTACTCACTAAAAACAAAACTAGTGGTTTTGCACAGCATTTTCTCAGAAACATGATCTTTTTTCCTCCAAATTCCATTAAGGTTCCGATGCAGTTAAAGGTATTAAACAGAATTTACTAGAATTTGTTACTAGAAATTACGGTCTTTAAAAACTTTAAAAGGTTTTGGAAGTCAACTAAAAGTTTGGGCCATACTTAATATCAGTATGGAATAGCACAGTTCAAAATTTATGGAACTACATAGAGCAGAATAACTGCAGTGCTGCTTCAACCTTTTCTCAAACTTGAGAAAAATAATGCACAGTGGTACTGACTGACCTTGAAACTCTACTAAAACAGCGATGACGCCACCCATGTTGGGTTATTTTTGTCTACATCAGACACTCAGCAGTTTTGACCCAGTCAACATACACATTTTTACAATGAATTAGTACAGCAGAGCGGAACTAAAGGCTGCAATAAACTATTTTAAATCGATGACATTTTTAGCTTTTCATTAACGTTACTTTTTTTAATCAACGAAAGAACACTTTACAAGTTGGAGCCATTTATTCGCTGCACACAGCTGAATTTAGCACTTTGAAAAAATATTAAGCAGTGTTAGCACTTGGATCTTAACCACAGATACAAGAAGCAAGTATGAAATTTTTAAAAAACTTGATGAAATTTGGAATGACATATTTCAACAGAATTCTTTAAAGACTCTGCAAGCCGGTACAAGGTGGCTATGTTAAAGAGTACAGCAGAGGTACATGTTCTCCCCCCCGCCAAAAAAAAAGAGCATCACAAAAAAGCATAGAAATGAAAATGTGACAGCGCAATGTCAAACTGCTGAACACTTTTATCCTCGGACTCTTTGCAGCCATAGAGATAAACACTAAAGTAATTTTGGGCAAATACTCTTTTCAAAAGGGTAACAGCCGGTTCTTTCTTGAATGATATATATTTTTACTCACAACCCTTACACAATATCCTGTAAATACCAACTGCAAAACTGAAAACAGATGAATGCTTTATTCAGCCTTGGCTGCCCATTTGAGCTATAAATTTTGGATTTATTGCCCATGCACGAACACTGGTGATCATTAATGCTGTATGTGGCTAAGACAGCCCAGCAACCACAAGAGTGATGGGTTAATAATTCATTGTACAACTTTATGAACAGACTGATCAATCTATTTTGCCTCTGTGGCACAAAAGGTGCAAAAAGAATGAGAGCTCTGTGTCTCCACTGTGTCTCCACTGTGTCATTTTGAAACCTTTTTTTCACATAGAACTCATACATGTGACAACATTAACTGCTGCTAAAAATAATACGCCTTGACAGGCCAGGCAGCAGAACAAATGTGTCTCTCCGAAAGTGTGGACACTTGTTTAAATACCATTGGCCACTCTGTGACACATGAATAACACATCACTGGGTGAGGAACAGGATGCTTACTAATGTGCTTCACAATGTATGCCAGCATAGGGGAAATTCACAGAAAGGCAGAACTATACAGCCAAATATTTAAAACAAGAAATAAACTAGAGAAAACAATAAAACGGTCCATAGGTAAACTGTTAGCAGGTGTACTTTAAGCCACTGCTACCATGGCAAGCCAGTGCCAAAAGACAGGAAGTGAGTAGTTAGTTAGCAGGTTGACGGAGTTTCTGCTGTCCACCTGAATAACCATACAGTCCCCACTGTTGCTTCCTGTTTCCACCCTCATGTTTCATAAAACAATGGCATCTGCAACCTACAAAGCATCTTACAGGTCACTTAGGATGTCTTCTTTTTACACAGCAAACCTCTCTCTTGTTTTCTGCTATAAGCTAATACACAGCTGTTAACACTACACTTTGTCACAGCAGCCTTGACAAAACACCCAGAGCATATTTAAATGACACAAAACATTCAAACTGAAGTGACAAAGCTGTAAAAAAAAAAAAAAAGTGTCTGTCGCATACATTTTTTTAGTAACAACATCGAAAAATTGTTTGCACTTAGAGCTGAGCAGCAACTGAAAAAGGTAATTCTACAGTGATTTATATTTGTAAGGAGTTAAGGGGACTTTAGGAAATGAAGTCATCTCATTTTCAGTACCAGGAGGCTTCCTGGGTATAACCACAAACAATTTTCACATCCATTCACAGTGTGTAAAGTACTCCAGTTTCTCTAGGGATCTTACTTTTATATTTGCCAAACTACTGTGTGTACCCAACCTCCCCTACAATAATCATAACCCAACAAATTCACGATTAAGTATAACTGTACGTATTAAGCAACTACTGTATGTATTCATAAATGTAGAAAATATATAGCACTACAAAAAAAAAAAACCTCTTACCTGTAACTATTTCAGGTTTTCTTCCTTATGATATTTCATGACATAATTTTAAACTGTAATTGTTTTTATCATGAAACACCTACTGTTATATTCTAGGTACCAGAAGAAGTATTACATAGAGTAAGAGAAGCCTTCGCATGAAAGTAGACCACCGTATCTGAGCTCCACATTGGGTCGTCTGTATGCATTGTGTCAGACTGTAGGTTTGTAGAACACAGACAGGAACCAAACTACTAACAGCATGAGCGTACTGGAGGACTGACTAAGTTTGTCAGCTTGCGCGTTTATACACACTATTTTTAGCACTGCTCCTATAAGTTACAATGGCCATAACACCCTCTTAATGAAACAAAGGAAAGGTTCATCGAGGTTTACAAACACAACATAACACCAGTGAGACCGCTACACCCTATGAGGGATAGGTAGTGGTCCAAATGGTAACTTCAACAGCTAGCAAGAACATACGCAGACCATCTGCAACAAGTCAATGGGGTGAGGTGTGCCGTGTGATGAAAAGCTGAAAAGTAAATAAAAAGGTGTAAGGTGTACACACAGGAAATTTTAGACATATAGAAAGACCACAGAGGTGAGCAGTCCACACAGGAACGGCTCTTCTTTGCATGGTGGATCTTATTCTGCCCTTGGTTTAGCCTCGCTGAGGTGACTGCACTCAGCCCTAAATTGCTTAGTTTTCTTAAATTTGACCAGAGCCAGACCAAGTGCTCAACTTTACATACAACTTACAAATTAATTTCCCAGCATCTTCAGTAAACTCCAAAGATTTTATAGCATTCCATGTCAGTTACTAGTGATTTCTTTTTTGTCAAAGCACATTCAAGTGGTAGTTGGATATAATGTAAAAAACTTTTAAAAAACTATATAATTTAATGTCTTTACTAAAATAAATACTAATATTATTTTAAACAGGTAGTATAATAATAATTTTTGTAGGAAACTCACACATCTGAGACATATTTTAGACACTAAATGAGGTTTTACTGCCAAAGTCTGCCCTTTACCAAATTATTTGTGGTGTCTCTTAAATAAATGACACCTTTATAGAGTAATTATTGTATACTTTTCTTATATACTTTTAAACTCCATACAGAAAAAAATGATAAAATGTGCTGAGAAAAATCCTGAATGGTACAAAATATTTTCACAGGTTTTAACACTACAAACAATACATTTAATGAGAACATGTGGCTTTAAATAACACATCAAACCAACTCTGCCTGTAAGTAGGGAATAACCTGAAAGAGCAGCCATACTGATGCAGTGAATATTTAAACGCAAAGTTACCAGAAGCAGCACAGTAAACTGAGTCATGACAGTTGTAGTTCCAAGTTTCAGCTGGAGAAGATAAAAAATAATTTTTCAGGAACACAGGTATTTGAATGTTGCAGCTGAATATAAAGAGTATTTTGTTTGACAAATTTTTGGGTGTCTGAACAAAACAACTGAAAGTAAACCTACACCTGGCCAAACTTACTGTAACACCACACTTACTACCTCCTTGAAAAGTGACATCACATTTTCTTATTATGGCGCTGAGACAGATCTGCACTGAGACTGTTAGACTACATTAAACACACTGCTCCGATCCTTTGCGCACAGAGAAATTCATAACAAAATCTCCTTACTGTCTCATCACAGAACAGCCTCGATATTTTAGATAGACAAACTTTGCTGGGGCCACCAATATGATGTTTCTAACCCCAGTTCCTCAACATTTTGGTCTTTAAAAACTGTTTCAAAATCATATTAAGTAACAAATTTCAAAATATAAAAATGCACATTCCTGAACTGAACTGAGCTCTGGACTGTACAGCTGTAGAAAAAATGTGCTACTGTATGGAAAACTTATTTAATTTTAAACATCTCACGTAGCCTTAAACAGTGAATTAGCATGAAATTAAATGTGTAAAAGGTGATCATTTTTTTCTTCATTTCTATGAGGGCTTCAACCCATTTGTGAATACAGTAGAAAATGTTTCCATAGACCATCAAAGCAATACACAAGGCTGAAAGCACAGATGGAAAATGTGTGTAGTGTAAAAGAATTTAAGTTGCAAGACAAAAACAGGAAAGCCATGGCAGATAAACTAGACTTGTTCACAACTTATGTTGATGAAATCGATCAGAAAACAATTTTGTTAAAAATAAGAAGGCATACATGCTTGTAAAATAGTGTTCCAGTGGTGGAGGTCACTTCAGTAGACTTACAAAAATGTGACATCAACTCCCCTGTCTCTCTGAATGTTTGTCATCATGGAGAGTGGGGTGCAGATATGATGGAGGACATTCATGTGGTTTAAATTTAAAAATCTGTTTTACAGTTTCATTATAATATGAAGTTGTTTTTTTCTGAAGTTGCTTTCAGAGATGGATATTTCAAATTCTGCTTGAACTATGTTGTTGAGGTACCACGTTTCCTTTGCCTCCCTAAAAACATTACTAAAAAAAATCAATGAACTTATTTCTTACCAACCCTTCCAGCAAGTTCCTATACTTATGTAAGATGTGGGGATGCAACCAAGGCACAAAATGAAAGCATAAACTAGACCACAAGATGAAAGAATCAGGTTGCTGCCACTGGAAGAGCTTCT
The DNA here is from genome assembly GCA_018136845.1 of Heterotis niloticus. Lineage (NCBI taxonomy): Eukaryota > Metazoa > Chordata > Actinopteri > Osteoglossiformes > Osteoglossidae > Heterotis > Heterotis niloticus. The sequence continues at coordinate 4,264,788 of CM030891.1, read as the reverse complement.
GTGAGAATAACAAACAAGAAAATGGTTTTTGGGAGGTCTGGATGCAGGAAAGTTACAGCAATGCATAGAAATTCAATCAGAGAAAAGAACTTGACAGCAGATATCTATTCAAAACACTTCTTCATTTTGGTAAATAAATTAGCAAGCAAGAATAGCTATGAGTAAAATATAGTGATTAAGATTTTTGTTCAGCCACTATCATCTATCCCAAACAAACAAAAGCTACATCTTAATAAATGTATGATACCCTGGAAAAATAATAAATAAACAAATATGGAAAAAGTCAGACCCTGCAAATTCATAGCTAAAGTGACAGTGTCACAGTTGAAACTAGAGTGAATGTTATGATAATAAAGCGCATGATGGGATCTAATACACTGATAAGCAAAAACATTCTGTGGTCATATTCTAAAAACGTCACATGCATCAATACTTTTCCCCCCTCCATTTGTACCAAAAATGTGACTGTGAAATAAATCCCTTTGGAAGTTGTTATTATTAGAATTATTCAAAATTTTGCTTGCTTTTCTTAAAAAAAAAAGTTCATCTCAGCATCCACTATGCTATTTATTAACATTATTAATACATTTGTCTCAGATATGGCAAAACGTATGCTTGGAAGAGTAACAGTAAAACTCTTTGTGTAGCAGACAGTTTAATCCTGTGCAGTTTGCATCTGAAAGGTTAATATATCCAGGGATAAAATAAATTATTGCTTTTTCAAAACTGTGACACTGTCTTCACTTTAATGTATAACAGCTGTGTTTAGCTGGACTTTACGATAGATAAAAATACATTTTGTAGCATGACTGTTAAATAGACCTATGCCATTTAAGCATTCTGAAAAAAAAAATAATTCAGCTTAAATAGGACTGAGCAAATAATAAAATAAAATATGGATTTGTGAATGATTAACTAACTTCCTTTGATTATGATGTCATACTAGCAAGCAAAGCATTACAGAGCTCCAACAAAATTCCCTTGAGTTCATAAGATAATTTCGGACAACTTTCTTCATTAACTTTCTCAGTTATAACGCACACCATACGCCACTGATATATACACTGTTATTTAAAGAAACTTTACGGAGGTCGTCGAATGTACTCAAGATCGAGAAGGCACGACGCAAGACAAACCGTGCAGCTCCTACCACGTGAAAAAGAAAGCAGAAAAATGTCATGTTTCTTCCATGGTGTTTAAGCCCAGGCGTTGGCAGCTATGCTAACATGTAGGCAAACTGAAGACACTTTACACCAGTCCCACAACATCCTGTAAACTTTATCTGATTATGCTCTTTGCATCTGTATATTTGTGTTGTGTAAGGTACTATGGCGGCTAAAGTCTTGTTATTTCTTCATTTATTCTGTTCTCGGCTAAACATTACCAACCTTCATTTGGCTGCGTCTAAGGCAACGCAGAATGTCAGAATAGCGTAATGTTAAACAGTAATCGATTCATTGATTCATTTGTACAAGGGGGTTCTGAAGGGGAACTACAACAGGGGCAAGACTTGAACCAGGAACACAGACTGCAAGAGGACAGCAATAACCGCTACGCCACCTGCTGACATTCAAGGTCTAAACAGGCCTAATGGTGCCGCACACGGCGTTACCAAACATACAGACTGCACACTGGTGGGTAAAGCAAGGACAAGGTGCGCATCACCTTTTTGCTGCGTTTGAAACATTTCAGCAAAACCGCATCTGGATGCTGACAGACATGTCACTCATTCAGAACAAACGAGGGACATCTCTTGATCCACCTCTTACGAGTGATGACTTTCATTTAAACAAACTTTGCAACGGGATGCCATGCTGCACACAAACATGGATACGTGCAAAAGTGACATCAGTCGTTCAGCAGCAGCGCACGACCCAAAATGTGAAACGACATGACAGCTTCCCATCCATGTTTCGCTAACGGATTTCCTGGTTTTAGCGCTAAAAATGTGTTACTTCATCAGCGCTGAAGGCAGCAAAAGGGAAGCGCCACTTTAAAGCCAATATGCACCACTTTTCCAGACACGTACGAACACTTCCACCCCAGGCGCAGAACCACAGACAAAATGGTGTCGTCATGATCATTTTTTGTAATATAACAAATCCACCTGAAACCGCAGGAAAATTTAGCGGCTATGTATTTATTAGCGGGAAATTAGTCTAAAAATAACAACGATGCCAAAAAAGTGCTAATAGAATAGTCACAAGGTTATTATTATTATTATTATTATTATTATTATTATTACTACATAGCAAGTACATCAGTCTGTCTTGGCGCGCGTGTGCGTGTGCGTGTGCGAGAGATCCTGAAAGTGCGCACATTTCACCTGACCTCACACATCCCATCACATCACATCCAGAAGCTGCGAGGCTCAACATAATAAAGAACAAGAACGCAAAAACTGTCATGCTATTACTACAAAGAGTCACGCTTTAATGGGTTTTAAATTCACTTTCGCTTCATTTATTCCATAAGCTTTCTTTTGACACGTCCTCCCGAGCTGCATCTACATGAGCAAAGCTTACAGCGATCGTGCTCGGAGGTCAGCGCCTGCTGAAGTCCGTCACTCTGAACGTCTTTAAGAGCTTCAAAATGCAATGTGCTTTGCGCAAAATATATTTATATAAGCATATGCGGCTTACAGCATTCGCCAAGCAAGTCCGAAATCAGCACTACCTTGCGAAAGAAAGCGCGCGTTCGGCGCAGTCACGAAAAGCTGGAGAATAAATAAAAGACTCGTAGTTTAAAATTAAGAAAGTGAGCAAAAAAAAAAATATATATATATATATATTTACCTTGTTTCAGTTTAATTTCCATGCCATTTGTATTGAACAACTTCCCTCTGCTGGATAGTTTGAGCTATGCCCCATTGCTACTGTACAGTAAACAGATATCGATCCGCCGCGAAACATAGCGCCGCGGCGCTCCCGATACCAGGCAGCTGTTTGAGATTTTTACATTCCAGCTGCTCAGTTCGTAATTAAGTACGGTTTTACAAAAATCTGGTTCCTTCTTTAGTATCGACAGCAGGCGGTTTAGCACGTTTCTATTTTGGTCAATTTCCCAAGAATTTTATAAGAGCACCAAGATCCTTCCGCATGTGGCTGCAGACTTCACAGCAGCAGGAAGTTCAGTGAGACTTCTGTAAAAAAAAAAAAAAAACTCAACATGTGCTTTTCAGCCTTTATGTCTCATCGAACGGGGCCTTTTGGTCCAAATTGTTAAAATGCTAACAAAAAAGTCTCAAAAGCGACTTCATTTGTTACCTCAAATGTGCAGCGCACCACAGTAACACTATCCAGCGCGCAGGACGTGTCAAGTGTCACCGGTAACCTTTACGGTAAATACACGTTATTGAATAATAATTTCCGATCAAAAATACAACTAATTCAGCTGAATCCCTAGCAAATAACCGCGATTTACTCAGCAGACACACTGGCCGAACCCCGTGCCTTTTAGTTATACTGCGGTCCATTTACCCGTAATATCTGATGTGTACGAATCACGCACATTCTGACGTGTATGTATGAATATTAGCTTATGTGTATAAATCATATGCAAATATAAGTGTGTGGGTAGATGCACAAGAAAGATTCAAAACGCAATTCCCAAAAGCACGGCGCCAGCGCAAGTCGTGTAAATACTAACAAACATATGTACATGTAAGTACAAGTCTTGTTCTGGCGGGCATTTTTGTAAAAATATTGCTCCAAACAGCATCGGTGCACAAATGTTGTGCATTGACGACATGTGTGTAAATCGTGTATGTGTTGGAATACGTGTGTGAATGTTTTACATTTTGTAGTTCACCTCGCAGGAATTGTCATACAAGCCATGTCGAGTTTCTCCTGTTTTCTGTGGCTGTCGCTGAAGTAAAAAGTCAGAAAAGATACGTGGGTTTTATGCAGTGTAAAGTGTTTGCGATCGGTTTATATTTCGGATAAATGTCTTTGAGGCGGGAACGCGTGTTGAAGGGAATGCTTGGACGTGATGAAGTTGGCTTTGTGGCCATGAAGTCACTGACTGGAGTTCACTGTGAGTAACTGGTGTTGGATGCCTAAGATGGCCAAGAAAAAGACTTTTTCAAATTCACTTAAATTAAACTTAAATTAAAAAAAAAAAAAAATCTGTAAAAAAAAAAACCCTCAACATGTGCTTTTCAGTCTTTATATATATATATATATAAATGCCGATATCGAAGGTTTACAGCGTGTTGTCAGGAGGCGCTGCATTTTGTAGGTTCGCTTTTAGTGTCGTTTGCATATGGCTGCCATCAGGGGTCGCTGCTTATTATCGTTCTTATTTAACTTTTAAATCGTTTAAGAGAACGACTTTTTATTAAAGGAAACTGCAAGCAACTGTTTTGTTTTCATATTACAAAACAACACAGGTAAGTGGAAGAGGAACTGTTTTCACCGCTGGAGTTCATCATTTCAATTGACTGTCTTAATTTAAGTTTTGTTCCCTATGTAGTTGCTCAAAAAAAAAAACAGTTTGACACAACAAACTAGCAAACAAGTTACATTTATAGCCGATATAAAGTTGTTAATGTGTGTAAGTTATCTTTTACCTGGTTAAACCTCGCCATTCTCTGAGGTATTTCGGTTGGTCGGAGCGCCCTCCCCCGTCCGATGTTGCGCATGCGCAGTGTGCATGTGTTCGCGCCTTTAGACTTCCTGAAGACCAAGTCCAGGTAAGTGGTTTGCTGCTACTGTACTGTGTCTCTGGTGAGGAGCAGTTTAGTCAAGACCGTTTTTTAAATCTAATTTTTAAAAATAATTAAAGTTCACCTAATTATAACTACATTTTAATTCTATATATATACACTGCCCAGCCAAAAAAAAATCCTCACATAGACTTAACTTAGTGTTATGATGTGGGGTTGCTTCAGTTGGTCAGGTCTAGGTTCAGCAACGTTATGTGCCCAAAAAATGAGCTCAGCTGACTACATGAATAAACTGAATGAGCAGGTTTTTCCATCAATGGATTGTTTCTTCATATTCCAAGATGACAAAGCCAGGATTCATGGGGCTCAAATTGTGAAAGAATTGCATGAGACATCATTTTCACACATGGATTGGCCACCACAGAGTCCAGACCTTAACCCCATTGAGAATCTTTAGGATGTGCCGGAGAAGACTTTACGCAGCGGTCAGACTCTCCCATCATCGATATGAGATCTTGGTGAAAAATGAAAGCAACTCTGGACGGAAATAAACATTGTGACATTGCATAAGCTTGTCGAAACAATACCATGGCGAATGCATGCTGCAACCAAAGCTAAAGGCAGTCCAACCAAATATGTGTGTGACTTTTTTTTGGCTGGGTAGTGTCTTATTTGTTATTCCATGTAGAGTGGGATGGCATAATGGCCACAATGACAGCACATTACTTTTAAACCAAATAAATTTTCCAGAAACTACACAAACAAGAGTATTATCTGTTAAATTGTCATTCATTAATTCATTCATTCATTCATGATGATTTTCTGTCCAATATGTACCTTGTCCCCAATCTGGTGCTTTCAGAACAAGCTGCTAGTGAGAATTGAAGCCGAATGAATGAATGAATGAATGAACGAACGAATGAATGAACGAATGAATGAATGAATGAATGAATGAATGAATGATATTGTGGCCACAGTAAACTGCATGATGCAGGCTAGGTATTTCTTCATCTATTGTATGAATTACTCTTTCACACAGAGACAGCCTGTCCCATGAATAACAGAACATTATTTTTACACAAGGTGAGCTCCCCACTTTCTTCTGGAGTGCTCCAGCTTCATCTTTATCTACAGTTTTTCTTACTGCATCCACTTATAAATATTAACATCACAAAGAAATAATCCGATTGTGAAATGTTTGCAGTCATTGTTGCAAGTGGACTTTAAGTAAGAGCTGTGTTGTGGAAATGTGGGATCCGGCAGTCTGGGAAGAGAACACTGCAGCACCGCGCAGAGACTTTTCAGGGAGTACAAACCTTTAAATTCAACAAATGATGTAGTGAAAATATAGTAAGCAGATAACTAAATAAATATCTAAATAATAAATGAATGCAATTATTATTAGTAATTATTATTAGTAATAGTTAAGCTCATAATCAATCTTAACTGTTTATGTATTTACTGTATATATAGACCATGAGAGTACTACCCCCCCCCCCCCAAACAAAAAAATCCAAAGAGATTGAACATTGGAACCCCCCACAGTTGCTGCAGTGCTCTGTGTTTACATTCTGAGGTGTAAAATGAAATATAAAACAAGCTCTTCCCCCTGCATCACACACGCGTGCACACACGCACACACACACACACACACAAATGGGTGTGTTCTAAACACCTCCCACCTTCTCTGGCTCAACTGAAAAGGCTTGTCCAAACTCTAGTAACTTTTAGTATTTTTTTCTGACATCTGACTTCAAGTGGAGCTCCATTCAGCAGATTTAAAGAAAGGTTGGTAACTTTCAAGCACTTATGTGTCTATGGTTTGTGTTTTTTGTGGTTTTTTTTCTCTGCCAATGTCAGAGTGGTCAGATGTTCAGTCAGCTTAAGGTGATCAGTCTTTTGGAACATCTTCATAAGTCTGGAGTCATATCATTCTTGAATACTGCATAGATAATATAAAGTTTTAGAGTGACCCAGCATATCAGCTGGACATATCACAAACTGTGCAACTGTATCAAGAATCATATTAAAATGTTAAAATTCAGATTTAAAGACAGACAGAGGCTGAAACAAACAGAATTTTGTTTTCGATTACTATGTACCACTGCAAGAAAATATGTGAATCATTCAACTATTATGAGCTTTGAAATTGTTTGTTACTGTGATATTAATAGCAAACTAAAAGTATTTCAGTCCAGCTGTTAACAGTTTTCATTCACCTATCATTAAGGTGCGTTCACTATTCAAATAGTATTGTATTCAGAATTAGAGCTGAATGTTTCACTCTAGTTGGTTGCGCAAGCTGAGCAGAGAGGAGCAGAGACTGCAGAAACATGTCCCCTCCAGCACTGCTTGCTGCAGCTTGTGCTCATTCTCTGTTTGTGTGTTTGAAGACTGTATTTTCATGGAACCCTCATACTGCTGTATAGCATAACAGTTTCATGTGCAGCAGGCAGGGCAGTGTTGCTTGGTGGCCCTTCAAGACATAGAGAACAAAGATTTACACTTCAAGTCAGTACATTTGACAAAAGGTCATACATGAGAAACAGGTACAAGGTGATTCAAGAAGAACTGAACACTTTCATGAATTTATTACTCAGTAACTGAACATATGATCATATGAACATGTAATATAATGAGCTTTTGTAAGTGTGAAATAAAACCTGGGACTTACTTTACAAATTGGCTTGGACTACATGTTTTTATTACTGAGTATGACATTTCTGAAAGGGTTCTTTATGAACCACAGTGTGTAGTTTTCATCAGTTTCTGATTTATACATTTTTGCACATAAATATTTTGGTAATTTAGCTTACTGTATATGCTCCTTTTCTCTTTTTACTGGAAAAAAGTGCTGAATATTTGTATATTTCTTGGCCACTTTACCATGTCCTAAAACAGATCCCGAATTTCAGCTTACTGGTTTGTATAACATTTCATTTTGTACAAGTAAACTTTCCACCATAACCACGACGGCAAAATTTTATGGTCATAAGATGTTACAAGTGGCATAGTATAGAGTGATGTCACCTTGCAGCATGAAGGTTCTTGGCCCGAGTCCCTGCTCCTGCTGTACTACCCTTGATCACAGTACTTAGTCTCACTGAATGCAATAAGAACACCCTGATTTATAAATGGGTAAATCGTAGTAAAATTATCTAACATTGTAAGTCACCTGGATAAATGGTACAGTTAAAAAATATAAAATAATAAACATCCCCATCAGCCATAGATTCTTGTAGATCACCTAGTTACATATCCAGCATTTTATTATGGCTAGATGATGTCTATGATATCTATATTTTATCAGGTTGTTTCAATTGTTGGCTTGCTGTGGACTGACTGTGGGGTTGCCGTGGTGGTTAAGGGATAATATAAGGTAGAACAGGGCTTAGGGTGAACGTTAGATAGATAGAGGGATCCGATTTGTATTGCGAATCCTTTTGTTAGCACTATGTGTTTGATATGAATCTAGTAACTAGCCTGGCGAGTGATTGCTGTGAATAGGACAGCTTACAACTAGGGAAAGTCCTGGTGATGGCATGGAAAGACAACTGATCGGAGGGAATAGACCCCACTGGGGCTAGCATGGGTTAGCATCTCATGGCAGCCGCAGCACAGACTCTATATAGTCACATTGCACCCAAACTTTTATCCACCCATGCTTATATCTCCAATGTCTTTTAACGAAAAGAAAATTCATAACTGGTGTTTCATCCTGTAGGATACTCAGTGAAATTTTTTAATCATTCCTTTAACCATTGCACTTTAATGTTTTTACACTTCATCTGTTAAAATTTAACAGAGAAAACAATGCAGATATTTTGATTTGCATCATCTAGTATTCTAAATTCTTAATGGTTAAGTTTTAGTCGCATTCAACTATTGCAGCCTAGTTAAAGTAACATTTGGACCATCCCTACAAATGAATGTATCTGGAGTTACAAAATTAAAGGGACCCATCAACTTGTATCTATGTTTATTTCATAGTTTGTTCACATGCTCAGACAGGAAATTTTACATAATGTTTATGACTCAATAAAATACCATTGCCTATGCCTCAGTTACAGCCATTTAAAGCCATTTGAAGCCTAGACTTAGCCAACAAAGCAGTATAGTGAAACAGTCACGTGAGACAGATATATGTGAAGAAATACACACATAAAGCATGGATGCAGAAAATGTATAGGAGAACAGGAACAAAATTGTTGTTTGGCCTTTTTATATTAAGCTTTTTATAATTACTTACCCATTTATACAGCTTGGTGTTTTTCGCTGGGGTAATTCAGGGTCCTTTTGGTTCGAAGAAAGCAGCTATATCAACAAAAGCACCCTAATTTCCGACTGAATTGGTCATTATGTGTAAGTTAAAGCACTTTAACTGCTATCCGTTATAACTGCTATCCGTTATATCATAATCTATTCTGAAAGCTCTTTGTACACAAGAATAATGTTATTTATAAAAGTGGATTAGAGGGTCATGCACATCACTGCTTAGATGACTAATTCTGACCTAAACAATGCGGCACCACATGTGGTGAAATGTACTGTTCCTTTGTCTGAGGGTAAATTTTGCTTCTGATGGAGAGTCATAGATAAATTACTTACAGATTTAATTTTTTAAATGGCAGTTGCTAAATAAAGATGCAGGAAATTAGACCATTTTTTTAAAAAGTTTGATGTGGTTTTAAAAATTCAGAGTATTATTCATTATTACTTAGGAACTGTCTGAGTATCTGAAACAGAAGAGGTAGACTACAGGTATGTGCTGCCTAACAACGTGCTGGTCAACAACAGGCTGCATATATGACAATGGTTTGTAGCCTAGGAGTAATAGGCTATACCATATGCAAGTCAAAACGGAGGTGATGTGGCGCATGTACACCTTTCTATGATGTTCGCACAATAACGAAATTGCCTAAAGATGCATTTCGCCGAACGTATCCCTGTTGTTAAGTGACGCATACTTGTATATAAAGTGAAGACAATGACATTTTTTAATTTGTAAATAAAAAGTATTGTACAGTAATGGAAGATATGAATATTTTTATTGTTTGCCCAGAAGATACAAATATTTAATATGAATTTTGGCCTACCTAAGGAATCTTGCTGAACTGCGTACAGAAAAGGGAAGCACAGCGACTCGTGTTCTGGCAAGCAGGCCTTCTGGAAATTGCAGGAATTTGTGCCGGCAAATTGTCTGTGCGGTTAGAGGGATTTCAGTGTCCCGAAGCATCGTGCTGAGACTCATTGTTCCTCGCTTTCAACATACTACAATAAACATTGTGTAATGATCATATAACGCACCTGGTATTGATGCAAACAGTAACACAGTCATGTTTTACTTTGCTGTGAAAACTTTTATGCTGTTGTAAAGAGGCAACTTTTTAGCATACGGCATACACAGATAGATTGGTTTCTATAGGCAAAATGTCATTTTATCTTATGCAGTTATTTCTGCATGATAGTTTTGCTAGTGTCAGCTTAGCATAACATGTTGATAAAATTGTTATTACAGTGATTATTTAATGGTTCAAGCCTAAACAAAAGGGAAGGTATCTGTTGTATATTTTTGTCCCCCGTCACGTCCCTGAGAAATGGTGCTGGTTTGTGCAAGCTAGGATTTGCCGAGCTACCCTTCCACAAGTCTTGATTTGTCTGAGAGCACCGCAACTCGAGATTTATGTTAGTAAAGTGAATATGTATGGGCTACAAGAGGTTTAAGAAGAAGTTGGGCAGAAAACAACAGGAAGGCTGCTGGAGTGTGCAGGGGGTCAAAAATGTTTCTAAACAGAGCTTAGCAGTAACAAGAAACCAAGCCAACAGCGGAGGTTTCCTTCAAATACTGACCGCAATTTTTTTCAAAGCTTTTGTCAAGAATACTGTTTGTTTCTCGGAATAATAATGCTAACAGGTCTACGCTGGTTTAACAACTATATTTACATGTTTATAGACTGTTGCCTTTTTACTTGACAAGGCCATTCGACATATTTACTTGACTTGGCCATTCGACCCTTTAACAAGGGTTAATTTTTACAATGGTGTAAAACTCAACAAAACAGAATGCATATATTTGTTAAGTGCAATTTCAGAAAAATGGGAAAAAAGACTTAGGTCCAGCTATAAGCAAAGCACCTACTGTTGTATTATTTCCACTCTATTATGACCTGTTCTTAGGTCTTGCGAACGGGTCCAGAAAGGAACTCCTGTCCTGGACGGTAAGGGTAACTGCAATCTGTGTATGAAAGTTAAATTCATCTGAGTAAAAATCCTTTTTTAACTTAAATTGCATAGTGGTTTATAAATTGGAATTAATGTGCACCTTTGAGCCATAATCAGATATCCATGAAAATAGCCTCGAAATTGGCATGAACCTAGAGATTTGTAACCTGGATTGTGAGATGCTTATCTTTAATTCGTTTTGCTGTCATATCCAACTGAATAGATGGTTAAAGTGTAAAACTTCAAGATGTGTAAGCAGCTGCGTACCTGTCTGCCCTCCCAGATATGGTGTGGCCATTGCCATAGCATCAGCACTTTGGGAGATGTTGGGGGACTCTGGCACCCTGTCCTGGAAGCTGGGACGGCTTGGCAGCAAGGAGCAGCAGAAGAGAAACCCTGAGGCTGAAACTGGCCCTGCCGCTGTTCCCACCTCTGGGGATGCATCCAGTGTCAGGATTCTCAATGTGTGCCTTATCAGCAGCAACGCCAACCTAAGCAACAACTTCAAACTGGTCAAGTGTGACAGTTCCTGGGAGATCAGGGTAACAACCTTCCTCAATTTAATTTCCTTTGTTCTATTTTTATTTCAACACCAGTTAGTTTAATTTTGACAAATTATTCATTGATTCATATACCGATATGCATGTGATCAATAGTTTACAAGCCTTTCTCTTTTGAAGTTTATGGTGCGTCTTGAGGCGGTTACCAAAGCTGTTGTGTTATTGTATGACTGAATACTACCCTTCTGAAAATATTCATAGTAATGTATGTTTGAGACTAAAGATTTTATGCAAAGTGCTTTGAAATAGTGTTTGTTCTGTTCAACAAACAGGAAATTTACAGCAGTGTCACATAAGGAAGTCTTCTCAAATGTTACTGATGTTATATCGGTGGGCTTCAAACTCAGTCTGTAGTAATGAATGTTGTTCTTAGGCCATCATTCACTCCATCCTGATCAGTGGGCGGCTGGGTCCAGGCGTCACTCACGAAGACTGCTATGGCCTCGTACTGAAGCACCTAAAGTCAGGCGAGCTCCACTGGCTGCATCCAGACATGACCATCGTTGAGGTGGAGCAGAAGTATGAGCAGCAGCACCTGGAGGCAGAGTGGAGGTGAGAAGGAACTGAGTATCTGTTCTAATTCTTAGTTAAAGGCCTCCAATTAAATAAGTCTTTTCTACTATTTTCTTTATGTGGCACCACGGTTGTGCAGCAGGTAGCACTGGTGGTTCATAGGTTCCTGGGATGGGGGTCCAGGTGTGCATGTAATTCCAGCTCAGTCTGCTTAGAGTTTGCATGCTCTCCTTGTGTTCTCATGGGTTTTCTCCATGTACAGCAGTTTCTAGACATGGTCCAAATACACATTTTTTTAAGTTAACAAGTGACTGTAAATCATCTGTGGTGTTGTGCATGAATTAGTGTATGTTTGCCTAGTGTGTCCCATTCAAGGTGAACCCTTCCTCATGCATAAGGCTGCTTGGTTTGGCTCTGTTCCACCTTGATCTTGAACTGGACAAGCGGTAAATGAATTGTTGTGAATAACATGATAGATCCATGCATACAATGCAATGTTTTTCCTTTTTTAACTTAGATATGAGCTGAGGATCCGTTACATACCAAGGAATTTCATGGAAAAATTTAGAGAAGACAGAACAACATTACTGTACTTTTATCAACAGGTATGTATTGTTAATGTTTCAAAACACTTTTTTTGGCCTGCACAATGATTATGAACCATATTCCAGAGTTATTAAGGTGTTTTTTTTTTTTTTTTTTTTTTTTTTGAGGATTGAGGCTTCTGCTCTACCTGAATAATGTCTTTCTGGATTCGCCTGAGTACTTTGGTTGAACCCAATTAACTTCCTTTCCTTGGGGGCCTAAGGGGAACGGAAGAACTTGCTGGGCTCAACCCTGGACTTGATTACTCTGAAAAGTGTTTTATAGCATATTTTGACTGTTAAAATTTCTTGGCGACAAGTCAGCTAGTTCCCAATTATTGGGAGTAACAAACCTCTTTTCTTGTCCTACGTTTCATCACATACCCATTTTGTGTACTTAGTATGAATGACTACGAAGTTAAAATCACAACATCTTGGTTGAGCAACGGTATTGGACTTTTCAAACTGGAGTCATGTCAATTTTCATTCATTTTTCATTTTTTATTTTATTTAAGAATTAATACTCAATGTGGGTAAAATGAGTGAGTTTCATTTCATTCATTGGACAGAATTGCTAAACACATTGTCTTAGCTGTGTTTTAATCTTCCCTCCTCAGGTTCGCAATGACTATATGCAAAATTGTGCCAGCAAAGTGAGCGAAGAAATGGCTTTCCAGCTGGGCTGTCTAGAAATTCGGTAAAATTATTTTGATTTTCCAGGTCCTCTTATCATGTTGCAGAAAGTGCACACCATAGCCTGGAAGTCTTTAAACCAACATCTAATAGCTGTAGTCCTTAAACAAATGAGACATGTTGTATAAATTTGGTGCATAAATGAAGTTGAAAGATTCATATGTGGATTTTGGAATGTGCAGAACAACAAAATGACTGATGATAATTTTTATTTCTTTTTAACAGGAGATTCTATAAAGATATGAATGCCAATGGCCTGGAAAAGAAGTCAAATTTTGATTTGCTAGAGTAAGTATACACACACACACACACACACACACACACACACACACACACACACACACACACACTGCTGAAGCATGCACACACATATATATATATATATGGAAAGGTATATGCATATCCATCTGTGTCAGAAATTATGCAGAAGAAAATAACTAGGGTTCATTTCTATCTTTAGAGATATAAAAATCTGAAATTACTGAATTAAAATTACTTCTCCAAAAAAAGCATTAAGATGTTATACATGGCATGTGTTTATGCTGAATATGTTGTTGCTGCTTTTACAGAAAGGAAGTGGGCTTAGACTTATTTTTTCCCAGAGAATTTATTAACTCAATGAAGGTGAGGACACCAAAGTTGTGCGCTCTCTAGAAATCCATGGTATGATCAGACAGATATGTGTATGGTTTATAGAGAAGCTGACTTCAGATCTGTCCATTCTTCTGCTAACTGTCTTAGCCCAAGCACCTGAGGAAGACGATCCAGCACATGTTTCAGCAGTATGGGGCACTGAAGGAGAATGAATGCATCATGAAATTCTTTGAAATCTTTGGAAGCTTCTCTAAATTTGAGGAGGAGGTCTTCCCCTGTGAGCTGGTGGTGAGTTATTGGAATCCATGGGAATTCGCTCAAGCTAAGCATCGTGCCCATCATCACGAGAAAGCAGTGTCTCATTAGTTTTATGAACTTATTGCACATCTCTATGTACATTAAACAAACGGTGGTGTTGTAGATTGCCATCAATTTCTGTGCATCACAAAACTAAACTAAAGTTTTTTTTTTATTTCTTATTTGGGCATATTTTCCCCTCCAGTGATGAGGAAATATTACAAATTAGATAACTTCTGAAGTTCCCTTCATCTAACATTCCCTCTCCTGCAGCAAGGTTGGAGTCTTGCTGTGGACTTGGTTATAGGAGCTAAAGGAATTTGCCAACGCATCCAGAAAAACTCTTTGGTGAGAGTAACATTTTTGGCACACAGAGCCAGACTGACCAAACTTTTGCCTTAATGCAAATTTCTACCCATCATTCTCTCAGTTTCATAAACTGTAATAATAAAACAGTAAAATAAAAACTATAAAAAGAACCATACAAATGCATAGTTTATGTGGATTTCTTTTGGATAGTCGAATCATTTCAAGGCATTTAGAATTTTAAATTTTATTTAATATCCATTTCTTGTCTTTCAGCCTATATGCTTGGCTGAGTTCCCTCAAATCAGAAGTGTCACATTTTCATCGCAGTCGGATGGAAAGGCCCTTTTAAATGTGGAGATTGAAGGAGCCAAACAGGTGAACATCATGAGTGAGAAAGCGGTCAAATCAACATTCAGATTAATTGTCCATGACTAATTTGTTTGTCGTAATCCCAGAGGTAACAGGCGTAGTAAAATTACTGTGATTTATTTCTACTGATAGTGAGTGATGCACTAGCGCCAAGTTTAAATTGCTGTCTTTGCTTATTTATTAACATACATTTAATTATTGAATGAGCAACAGGAACATGGTTCCCCAGTTCTTCTCCCTCGCTCCCTCTCTTGCTTACATTTCTGGATAGGTTTGATCTCCTTGTTGTCAAAAGAGGGGTTGGTGCACCGTGTGTGCGTTGCAGTTCAGTGCTGTACTATGTGGTAGGGTGTGCATGTGTATCCCTAACGTCATTTCAAACAATAGGAAACAGGCTTTCAGTGTACAAACTTTTCAGAAACATGTATATACTGCATTAAAAACTGCTGAAATTGATCATAAACATATCTGAATGTCACTTTGTGTTTCCTTATTAGACTTTGTCCATCAACACCTCCTCACTGGCAATGGCCGAGAACATGGCAGATTTGATAGATGGCTACTGTCGAGTTGAATGCGGTCGCCAAACTTCTGTTATTGTTAGGCAAAATAAAGGTAATTCACTCAACATTCCTTTAAACTGGTATTTCTATGGGGTTATGAGTTCTGGGAAAAATGCCATTTAATATTGGATACAGTGGTCTGTAATATTCATAAATATATTTATATTCTTTGCCGTTTCTAGATAAGACTGTAAGAAATGAACTACCTGCGATTCCAGCTGCGTAAGTTCAGTTTACAACATCTGAAATTGTAGTTACTAGAATATGCCACATGTATCGATGTGGCTCCTGTCAGGACTCTGGCATGGACTGGGACTTTTGGTACTGCAAGGCCACGTGCTTCTCTTTACTCCTGTGTGCTCCTTACCCCACCTCCCCAACCTGATCACCGTTATGACTGTGCTTTCCTGTGCCTGTTCCATGCTAGCGTTCTCTGTTTGTTTCACCAGTTTGGACCATGTTTCTCCTGACCTGCTTTTACTTGCCAAATCAAATTCTTTGCTGATTGCTTCTCTGGTTTTTCGACCCAGTTCTTCTTGACCCGCTTTGCCCAATGTTTTGGATTGTTTGCTGTCTGCTTCTCTGGTTTTTGGATCCTATTTCTCATAACCTGTTTTTGCCCCCACGAATTGGATGTCCCTCTAATAAATCTCCTTCCCTTCATTAAGTCTGTGATTGGGTCCTAACTTGTGAATCCTGACAGTTACAATTATGAATTTCTAATTTCCACTCACATATGTGTTATTATACTGTGCGGACACATTTGTTTCATCCCTACATTAAGCTCCTCAGTTAGTTTGTACTGCTATTTCAGGTATCTAAAAAATCTTATATATTAAATTAAAAAAAATATGAAAACACTAATTTTTTATTCTGTTATTTTTAATGTCAAGCAATGAAAACAAAGGAGATCCTAATTTAGAAGACTTCAAGGAGAGCATGGGTGAGAGCTTATCATCTGTCTTATAAAACCAGTTTTTGAGCAGTTCATGAATGGAAATTCTGTGCTGTGGTAACTGTGCTGCTCTTTTTTAGAGTCTGACATTTATGATGAAATACCAGATGAGAAACCCAAAGGTAAGAGAACAGCAGAGAGGGTGCTGGTCTTTCTGATTTCGTAATGGAGGCTGGTGGCTTTTTTAAGAATGACCTTTGTAAGTTTTTCATCATGATGCAAGTGAAACAAAGTCAGAAACAACAGTTTAACAAGAGACAAAAAAGAGCTATCAACCTTTACACAAACCATATACAATAAAACAACAAAAGTAGCTTCATGTGTATCCACAGTTCAGTTCATGTATACAAACCAAGCTTCAACAGCTGCACCTGGTACTTGTTTCCTAAGGAGCTGTGGGGTGAGATGAGCTGTGGGCTATCCTTCCGAATGCTTTGCAGTTATTGTGTTTGGCAAAATATGGTATCACATATAAAAATAGTCCGTTTCATGTTGTAGTTCCAACAAAAATCTGATTAAACTGGGATAAACTGGATAGAAAAGTAGAGGCAAAGCAACACAGGTCCACCACTTTTGGAAGTTGCTGAAAAAGAACTGCAAAGACATTTCAGCTGCCTTTTTGCTCCAGCTTTTTAATGCCATGTGAAGAAATGCTTCCAGCAAGTCTGCTGACACTTTTGACCATTGCTGTACATAATTATGAAGCGGTGCAGAAATATTTCTGATTTGTCTGCTACTGTGTGTAACGCTCATCGGAGTGATGTCTTGTCCCATTGTAGCTGTAAAGTACTCTATCTCCAGAAAAGACATTGTCATTAACCAAATTCTGGGAGAGGGCTTCTTTGGAGAGGTTCATGAAGGAGTCTATAAAAACCCAGTAAGTGAATTCAGTCCCCTTCTGTTCCTCCGTTTCAACATATTTTGCACAGTATGTGTGACTTGACCGTTGACCATCTTAAATCCAGAATGGAGTACAAAGGGTCAACGTTGCAGTGAAGACCTGCAAAGAGTGCTCTCCAGATGTCAAAGAGAAGTTCATGAGTGAAGCTGGTGAGAAACAGAGGGTGTGATGGACTGACCCATTCAACACTTAGTGATTTGAGCTGCAGTGCTACAATTTGATATATAATCACAGCTAAGGACATCGTACATTGTTGTTTATTATCATTTATTCAGTTAATTGACTTTTCTCCACAATGAGTTACAATGTTAGCTTTCAGCACAAAGCAGCTTATCATGTTTTACCCATTTATTCAACTGGAAAATTTGTACTGGTGCACAGCCACAGCAGAAACAGAAAACCAAACCCAGGCTCTTTAGGTTACAGGTACTCCCCCGAAGGACAGTGGTTAATAATATCGCAGGCGTGCATGCATAAACAGATAGATAGATAGATAGATAGATAGATAGATAGATAGATAGATAGGGGGCTGAGAGTAGGCAGCCTTATTACAAGGATCTTTTTCATTTGGATGTAATTCCAACGCATGCCACCTAATGGCATCGAAATGAATCTTGCTGCTATTGCATGGCGTGTGCTGCAGTCATAATGAAAAACCTGGACCACCCTCATATCGTGAAACTGATCGGGATCATCGAAGAGGACCCTGTGTGGATCGTCATGGAGCTCTACCAGTATGGAGAAGTGAGTTGATACCATGAACTTTACTGGGCCTTGGTGCAGACGAACTGTTCCTCCAGAATGACATTTAGTCAGTTTTTAAATCCAGGTTCAATTTTATTTATATTTAGAGACTATGGAAAGGTCTTTAAAAGGCCGCTGACATTTTTAATCTTTAATACAAACACTTGTTAAAAAAATGTCTGCTATGTTTGAGGTGGGGAACATAGAATTACACCCATGTTCTAGCAAAAGTTACCCTGCTGACAAAATGGGCAAATTGGATTAATATGCAAATATAATATTGTAAGTTATCATTAGTATTCTGCTTCAGATATCTTAAGGGACTGTCATCATGTTTTTTGAGACTGGAATTTGTTTTGCATAATCTTACAAAGTCATTCTAATATGTTATTTTATTGTTTTTTAAATTTAATCTCTGTTTTAGCTTGGAAATTATCTTGTACAAAACCAGCACAATTTGACCAATGTGACGCTAGTGCTGTTCAGCTTGCAGATCTGCAAAGCTCTTGCATATTTGGAAGGCATACATATGGTACACAGGTAAGCGTGGTCTCGTCGGCAGGGCTCATTTAAATTTAGTCTGTAGCCAATGATGGTCTGAAAGCCTGTGTTCTGTGCTCTAATGTTAGTTTTTATGTTTAGCTTTTATTCTTAGCACAGTTTCCGTGAGCGTATGGCTTAGTGACCAGAGCCGTGTTGTAAAGAAGCCCAAGTACAACGTAGTTCTGTCCAGAGCGGTTTCTATGTTTAGGAATTGGGTCAACACAGGATTGTGTCAGCTGCACTAAAGCCGAGGTTAACCACATTTTTGTCAAACGTTCTGCTGAGAAAGGTGTCAAGCGTAGATGCTTCCTGTCAATCATGCTAGTCATTACTACAACACTCAAGCAGAGTTTTACATTGTTTTTCATTCTGTACCAGTGTTGTATTTAGGGAATAGACTGAACACTATACTGTGTGTGTGTGTGTGTGTGTGTGTGTGTGTGTGTGTGTGTGTGTGTGTGTGTGTGTGTGTGTCTGTATAACAACACTAACATCATGTTTTAATTGCAACTATTATTACGCTGTTTAACTACGTTTCTTTATTCACTGTGAATTTTACCTGCTGGTAAAATTATGGAAAATGATGTCTTGAATCTCTGAATCCTCTGTCTTGAATCCTGAGAGCAGATAGTAATCTCTCCGGTGAAAACTCTCATTTTAAAAACTCTCATATGAACTCTCTCACTGAAGCTGGGGATAGCGATGCTGAATAAGGAGTAACACACAAGTAGTTCATTTTCCTCGCCTAACATCTGCTTAGCTATGTATCTATTAAGAAGAAAAAGCAAGGGATATTTGTATAAATCATTCAGCATGTTTTTTCCCCACAAATTTGCTTCTATCTCATTGGATGCATTTTGTTCATTTTGTCTGAACTTTTGCTCATTTTTAAAAAAGAAGACAAAGTGAACTCATAAATATGTGTTTTTCCATTCTATCGAAAATCCCGCTACATCGTTGTGGGTTTCCTATACAGAGACATTGCTGTGAGGAACGTGCTGGTGGCCTCACCCGACTGTGTGAAGCTCGGAGATTTTGGCCTCTCCAGATATATTGAGGAAGAGGAGTATTACAAAGGTGAGTCTTGATCCTCAGGCATCGAATGGGCTGGGATATGGGTGATAACTACCCCACACCCCACAGTTGTTGTTGTTTGGTCATTTAGTCGAGTCCAGATGACAGTTGTATCATCCACGTATCTAACATTGTTAGTATTTGCTCCGCCGATTTGGATCCCAGCGTCTGATTCCTCCAAACCAGCATTTCTCATGATAAATTCTGCAAATAAATGGAATAAATAGGGTCAACAATATACATAGGATTACATCAAGGATCAGCTTTGAGTCCTTTCTAGGATTACATCAAGGATCAGCTTTGAGTCCTTTCTTGTTTGCAATGGTAATGGACAGGTTGACAGATGAGATCAGACAGGAGTCACCGTGGACTATGATGTTTGCAGATGACATTGTGATCTGTAGTGAGAGTAGGGAGCAAGTTGAAGAGACCCTGGAGAGGTGGAGATATGCTCTAGAGAGAAGAGGAATGAAGGTCAGTAGGACTAAGACAGAATACATATGTATAAATGAGCGGGAGGACAGAGGAATGGTGAGGATGCAGGGAATAGAGTTGGCGAAGGTGGGTGAATTTAAATACTTAGGATCAACAGTCCAGAGTAATGGGGAGTGTGGAAGAGAGGTGAAGAAGAGAGTGCAGGCAGGGTGGAGTGGGTGGAGAAGAGTGTCAGGAGTGATTTGTGACAGAAGGGTACCAGCAAGAGTGAAAGGGAAGGTCTATAAGATGATAGTGAGACCAGCTATGCTTTACGGGTTGGAGACGGTGGGACTAACCAAAAAACAGGAGGCAGAGCTAGAGGTGGCAGAGTTAAAGATGTTAAGGTTTGCATTGGGTGTGACGAGGATGGACAGGATTAGAAATGAGTATATTAGAGGGGCAGCACAGGTTAGACGGTTTGGAGACAAAGTCAGAGAGGCGAGATTGCGTTTGTTTGGACACGTGCAGAGGAGAGATCCTGGATATATCGGGAGAAGGATGCTAGGGATGGAGCTGCCAGGCAAGAGGAAGAGAGGAAGGCCTAAGAGGAGATTTATGGATGTGGTGAAGGAGGACATGCAGGTGGTGGGTGCGACGGAGAAAGATGCAGAGGACAGGAAGAAGTGGAAACAATCGATCCGCTGTGGCGACCCCTAACGGGAGCACCCGAAAGATGAAGAAGAAGAAGAAGGGCGACAATATACAGCCTCGTCGTACTCCCATTTCAATCTTGAACCAACTGGTTGTTCCGTGTTCAATTCAGACTGTTGCGTCTTGATCTGTATACAGGTTCTTCATGAGGCAGATAACATCTCCTGGAATGCTCATGTCTTAAGGGCATATTCTGTTATGGTCCAAGCAGCTAAAGGCTATGTTGCTTAATTCTGTCCACAGTTTTTCTAATTGTCTCCTCCAGCTTTTTAATCCATTAACTCTGTTCTTCACCTCTACAGCAGATTGCCAAGGAATATTTTCAAAATCAGATCTTATTGCTCTCTTGGCTTTCTTGATGTTTTTCACTTTGATTCTGAATGTTGCATTGAGAAGTCTGTGACCTGAGCCACAGTCTGCTCCAGGTCTTGTTTTAACAGATAGTCAGTCTGGTTGCAGTATTGACCATCTGGTGATATCCATGTGTTTGATGCCTTAACAGATGCCTTAAATACGTCACCCCTTTTCTTTTAAGTGTCAGCAACAGGCCCTCATCAGACCTATTGAGGCAGGGCAGGGGTTGGCAATAGGGAGCTGTCCATCAGAGTATCACCACCCACCAGCTCACACTGCCAATAGAACAGTCTGATAAGAAGTATAAAGATGATTGTGACAAATTTATGCAGCAGTCACGAGATCAGAAGAAGCAGACCTGATAGAGATGAGTTTTGAAACTCTAAAAGGGATTCAGCTGTTCTTAGGAACAGAGGGAACTCATCACCCCACATTGGGGCCAAGCCTGAGATTCAGTAGACTTCAGGTTTTGAGTCTCTCTTAAGTCATCTCTCATTCCTGCCTCCCCAGCCTCATTGACCCGCCTGCCCATTAAATGGATGGCCCCCGAATCCATCAACTTCAGACGGTTCACCTCAGCCAGCGATGTCTGGATGTTTGGTCAGTGGCATTCCTCTCACACGTTTGAGAAATGAGAAATAGTACC
Organism: Heterotis niloticus; assembly: GCA_018136845.1. Lineage (NCBI taxonomy): Eukaryota > Metazoa > Chordata > Actinopteri > Osteoglossiformes > Osteoglossidae > Heterotis > Heterotis niloticus. The sequence goes on along the minus strand of CM030891.1, from coordinate 4,243,073 downwards.
TAAGAAGAGTTTGTTTAAATAAGAGAATGAATGAATGAATGAATGAAGTATGTATATATGTATGTACTGTATGTATGTATTCATTTGGTACAGTTTTAGGAAAATATACTAAATTGATTATCTAAGCTGGCCAGTTCTACAGGCATTTTTTGAGAAACCCTGGTTTATATGAGTTTTAACCGCTGGAGCACTGTGCTTATCCACCTCTACCCAGCGGTGTGCATGTGGGAGATCATGAGCCGTGGTCAGCAGCCCTTCTTCTGGTTGGAGAACAAGGCCGTGATCAACCAGCTAGAGCTGGGTGTGCGGCTACCCAAACCTGAAGAGTGTCCCCCAACCCTCTATACCCTCATGACCCGCTGCTGGGCCTATGACCCCCTGGACAGGCCCAAGTTTATTGAGCTGGTCTGCATCCTCAGGTGGCCTTTCCTATCACTACCGGTTGACAATTCTTTTACATCTATCTACTGACATTTATGAACACAGGTTTTAGTGTATTATTTATCCCAAAATACCTTGAATAAAAGCATAAAGAAAAGAGCAGCTAATACAGTTTATCATAAATGTAGACACAAACCAGGGGTACTTTGCCTGGAGCTTCCTGATCTATAAAATATTTGCAGCATAATATATTCTTAAGTGCCATACTGCGATATTAAATGGGATTTTATAGCTAATGATTATAAAATGAAATGTAATCACTTCTGCTACATTGAACTGGGTTATATTGCTGTAGTGAATTTGAGCTGGATACTGTAGTCCATAAACAGCTATTTTTGCAAGACTGTTTCACTTCTGTCACACAATTTTATGGTTTACACTTACAGTTACATGTTTACAATTATACATTACACATTTGTCTCCAAAGCAAGGTACAGTGACAGGTAATATGTGACACCTTTGTCAAGGGTGACTTACAATTTAAGGTGCACTGTATTAAGCTAAACAGCTTACAGCCTTTCACCCATTTATACAGCAGCTCGGTGTAGCACACACACTAGAGGAAGTTCAACCCACATCTGAACAGTCCATGAGCTACACCCGCTTTTGCATGTCTTTCTGTTTATTAAGTTATTTATGTATGCTGTTGACTAATAATATTGCTCATGTACTGCACCGTATCAATCAGTATGAAGCCTGTGAGAAAATGGATGCGAGGATGATTTATGCATATATATTTCCCTTACTTTAGCATTGTAATGTTTTACTTTCATCATGTCACTCTGTGTCATTGGTAGTGACGCTCACAAGATGGAAAAGGAGCAGGAGGGGGAGAGGCAGAGGGAAAGAGCTCGTGCGACAAAGCTGTTTGACACCAAAATAGCCATCAGCGAGCCGCCCCCCAAGGTCAGCCGTCCAAGCCATCTTTAGACTGACAAACATGCTGAAACGTCAAGCCTCTTACTCTTTATTTCCTGCTTTTCAGCCATCAAGAACGAAGCTTCCTAACCCTGTTAATCTACTGAATAAAGGTTTAAGTATTCAGGTACTCACTTTTCCATATTGTGCTCAAAGTCATTTAATTTTGGTCATCATGTTTTACTTGTATGGTTTTAAAAAGCTGCATAAACTTTTTTTTAAGCCCATAGATACAAGTAGAGGGCAGCACATTCTGGAGGGCATCTGTACATGAGGTTGCAAATGGTCAACGCTGACTGGATGGCGTTTAATAATGCCAACAACAACAATTACTGTACATTTCGATGTGAAATGAATGCGGTCAGCGCATGCTGGCCACACCGTTGCTTTTGCTGTATAAATAGCCAACAGTTCCATATATCACTGATCTATCAACTGATAGCTTACTGCTTTGTTATGTTTGTATCTGTTGCTGCAAGTCACAGAGAGACATGAAATTTTTGAAATTATATTTAATACCTGGACAAAAGTTCTTTATTATTGTTAGCATAAATTGGGTATAGCCTTGATGTCATTGCATTGTGCATCTAAATCTGTTTTAAGTATTTCCTGGCATTCGTCATTGCAAGTCCTATTGCTTTATGCCTCAAGCTCCAATTCTGGATGGGTGTTTGAGTCTGCTGCTCCCCACAGCTGCCCGAGGCTCTGTGCGCCAGCACGCCGGCCCTCGCGACCGAGTCTAGCAACAAGTCAGCCGCCGACTCCAACACCTCAGCAGCGCCCTTGATGTCTCCTCGCCGCCACAGTGTCGGGGTAAGTCATACAGTGAAGCGCAGTGGAGTCATTTCCTGTTGTCTCTTTCACTTTCTGCCAACTGTACTTGCTGCATGTGCCTACAAATTGGTGGGTTCCATTGCTGACCATGTCTACCCACCTCTCTGTTAACTTTTTTTTTGTCACATTCACAAAATTGAGCCTTTTGTCAGTAAATGGATTCTCGGTACACACCTAAATAAGCTTAGTAATAATCTTTTGCTTGCTTATTTAGTAAACTTTATGAACTGCAACTCGAAAAAGGAGCTTTATCCCCAATCTTATATAATCTGCATTGGTACTATGTTGGCATTTATGCCCTTCACCACACATCCAAATTGCTAATAAGCTAATTTTTTTATTGCGTGTCGCTTTATGGTGGTTAGCATCAGAGTTTTGTCTGTCGGTCAATGTTGTTTCAGTGCTGTGATCTACTCTGGTTTCCATGTCCGTGAAAGGATGGGGAGTCCAGCTTCGAGCCACCCAGCAGGGAGGACGCTCAGCACATGTGGGAGTTGGACAAGCTGCGCATACAGGAGACCCTCAAGCAGCAGAGGCAAGAGATGCTGGAGGACAACAAGTGGCTGGAGAAGGAGGAGAAGCAGCTGGTGAGATTGCAGAACAAGGCGGCGCAAATGGTTGGACTTGCACGGTGAAGTGGAGTCACATGCCTTGTCACTCCATTTCATCAGCCTATCTCGCAAGGCCTTAAACCCTGCTTTGGACTTTCCCGTCGCTAAAATTAAAGGAACCCCACTTTATTATTTACAGCTGCAAAGTTGTTGCTGCAGTGGCATGACTATTATTAGCATATTGTTCGTGCAAGTTTGAAAAAGTTGCTTTAGTCTCAAGGCTTCGTCATTTTTTCCAGGACCCCATGGTGCAAAACAACGCAAAACAACCTGAGGTATTTTCAGGGTATTCTAGTACAGTGTATACTTTAAATAAATAAGTTGGCTTCATTTTAATAATGGTCTTAACATGCTGATGTTTTCCATCACAGGTGCCTGAAAAGGAGCCAGGATACGGTACTATTATCAAATTATTATTTGATTTTATTGGTATTGTTGTACTGAAGAAAAAAATACTAAATATACTAAATGTACTAACTACAGAGATGCAAGTGGCACTTCATAGGTACTGCAAAAACATGGCCTTTTTGTAAACGCACCTAAATACAGTTGTAATGTGCATAATGTTAGCTAAGCTCTTTAGCGGAGCACAAATGGGATAGTTCTGGAAATTGTATCACAGAAATAACTCTTTTGGCATAAATGATTAGAAAGAGGGTTCAGACCATATGAACTTGGACTTAAACATAGCATTCTTCTCTCTCTGATTTTTTCACCATATTTCCTTTTCAAAAGGTGAATTCAAAAGGATCCCAGAAAAACCCCCAAGGCTGACAGCTCAGGTAACACCCCGCGTAGGCGGGTCGGCACACACTGTGCGACTTGTCCTGGTTTCCGTCATCTTGTGCTGCATGTTGTCACGGTGATGCCTATGGGCTGTTTTCTGTCCTGTCACTCAACTGTCTAGCCGGCGCCCACTGCGGAGCTCGACCGCACCAATGACCAAGTGTACCACTTTGTCATGGAGATGGTGAAAGTTGTGATGCAGCTGAAGAATGATGTCAACAACCTGCCTCCCTCAGAGTATGTCAGTGTTGTGAAGGTAAACTATCTGAGCTGGATTTGGAGCCTCAAGCCTTTTTTGAACTTGAAAGACTAAAGGATATGTTGACTACAGACGCATGCTTTGCTCCCATTCTTCATTTCAGACCGTGGGATTGACGCTGCGCAGCCTCATACACAGTGTGGATGATGTTCTGCCCACACTTCATGAATCCATTACAACTGAGGTACCTTACATGTTCTCTTTAGCTGGATATTTTTATAGTCATTCTCATTCTCTCTTCCCATCTTTGTATGCATATCTTTCATTCTGTGCTTTTCACATTTGTACTAACTTCATGTCTATTCACCAGTCACTGCCTTTCTCGGTTGTCTATAAATTTAAGACCGTTGCTGTCTACACGCTGACAGTTACTCAGGCTTCTGACATCATTTTTTAATCTCAGCTGTCTGAAAAAATACATCATGTATGCTTTCTCAGACCATTATTTGTCTTTTGGCACTACCATGGGATAAATGGACATCCATCCTTCCATCAACCATCCATTCTTCATCAATAACCACTTTTCCAGTGCATGAGAGGAGGCCAATCCATAACAGGGCATTCACACACATGCACACACATGCACGCATGCACTCGTTCACTCACACACACCTACTCTATAGGCATACTAGAGTCACCAGTTTATTTCAAACATATCTGTGAACTTTGGAGGATAAAACCGGAAACATGAACACAGGGAAAATGTGCTCCACGCAACATAGGGGTTATGAGGCACGAGCACTACCGACTGCATCACTGTCACATGCACATCAATTTAAAATTTCATAGCAACAAGTTGAGTCTTTCTGGGCCACCATAGCACCATTCTTATCTAAAACTCTTTTGAAATTATTGCTGCTGCTGCACTTGAAAGCATTAATGTACCGTAAAAACTATGATATGCTAAGTTGCCTTGGGTGAAGGATTCAGCTAAATACAGAATAATAATATAGGAAACACTTTCTGCACTACATATAAACGGTGATCAAAGAGACTTAAAAATGACTGAAACCGACATGCCTGTCCTTTGTTGTTCTCTTCCAGATCGAAGGCACCCAGAAACTGCTGAACAAAGACATGGCGGACCTGATCACTAAGATGCGCCTGGCTCAGCAAAATGCCATCACCTCCTTGAAGGAGGAGTGCAAGAGGCAGATGCTGTCCGCTGCCCACACATTGGCCCTGGACTCCAAAAACCTGCTGGACGCGGTGGACCAAGCCCGCGTGCGTGCCAACTTGGCCAAACCTGCGTCCTCCCAACAGGATGTGGGGAACCCGTAACTCGTGTGCCGTCTACATCCACACCACCTGCGGAGAAGATTTTATGGCAGTTTGTTTAACCCCTAAAAACAAGAAGAGACACTTTTGTTATATTCAAGGCTTGTTCCAAACCTTAATCCGCAGCAATAATAAAATTAAAATTTGATTCCAGAAGTAGGAGGTGTCCATGGATCGCAAACCAACTGTGCTTTACCTCTTGTTCAACAACTGACTTGTTTTGTTCCCATATTCAGTTTTATTGCCACAGGTGGAGATCCACTGTGCTATTGCATGTATGCACGAAACATTTATCAGTATATCAGAGCACTTAGGGTCTGAATGAGTTCCACAATGACAGTTTACCCCCAGGGGACAGAGGGACTCTCTCTGGAATCTCTCTGGAACACTGGTTTGATTCTGCTGTCTGTCAGTATAATTTAAACACGTTTTTGTCTCAGTGTTGGACTTGGAGAACACGGTATTTGGCAATTTGTTTTTTCACTGCCTTTTCAGCTATTTGGCGACTGTGAACGTGCGCTGGACGACAACACAACTCCTCACTGGGTCTCATCTTCAGCCTCTGTATTAGCAATGCATTTGCATTTATTCATTTAGCATTTTTCTCAATTCAGGGTACACAAAAAAAGTGTATTTCACAGACGAAGAGCTCTGGACGGTGATAAATTTCGAAACACGGCTTGTTTGGTTGATACCACCATTTCTGCCAGCACACATTATACAAGCTCCTGCCTATAGAATTTCTGTGGAAACGGAAAGATTATCATGGCTGATGGTGTGATACAAGTTTACGTAGCTGCGAAGCGATGCTCTCTTCAAGTGGGTCCAAAGAAATGTGCCTTACAAGCCTTATTGGGTGCTGGAAAATATCCAGCAATTCCAGACATGCCTTTCGAAAAGTTTTTTTGCCCCTGTGCACAGCAGACACGTTGCAGTGTGGCTCAGTTCATGCGATGTTTGGTCAATGAGTGTGCAAGACAAACGTTATCATGGCATGCACCACGCAAATACTGATATGATCTTTAAAACTTGCCAACATACCAGCATTTCATTTGATGTGCAAAATTTGACTTGAGATAAACGCTATTGCCATTTGAGGAAGCTTTCTGTCAACTAGCCATGGTGAAAAATAAATAAGAGAAGTGTAGCTTGGGAAATAAACCATGATTTTGTGCCATCTGCTTAAATGAAAAAACATGATCAAGGTACAGAGAGCTTTTTTGTCAAAGTCGACGTGCTTGATGCTAAATTACCAGTAATAATCTGAAAATGGTCAGATAAGGAAACTTTAGTTTTAGGAAATGTGTGCAATAAGATGATGCCAGGTAGAAGGTGACATTTACACGTTGTTTTCTTTTTGGTGTTGATGCTGGTATTCCCGTCCACATGAAAAATTTGGCATGTGCAAAACTAAGTCCTCTCCATTTTTGGTCAAAATTAATAGTTAGATGAGATAAAATGGATTATTCTGTGGTAAGGAGCATGAAAAGAACAAGCTAAAGACATAGCTGAATGAACTTGATATTTTATTGGGGATATTTTGAATGAATGGTTAGTTAGTTTAGGCATACCAATTTAAATTGAATTCTCCTGAAGGCATAACTTTTTAAAAAGCTAAAAAGGAAATATTTATCTGCAGCATGACTGAAACATTTTTGTAGATTTTTTTTTTTTTTTTTGCTGTAATGCTTACTTTAATTTAAATGTAATTCAAGCAAATGTCAGTGAAATATGAAGGAAATCTTATTTAATGAAATGTCCTTGTTTGCCAAATACCTTGCTAAAGGTGACATTTTACCCACTGAGAAAAAATTTAGTGGTGTAGACCCAATGTATAAAGAAAATCTTCATGTTTTTGTGTTTTGTCAGTAAACATAAAAAGCATGTCAGTGCTCAAACATCTAACAGACGCTAGCAATGTTAACATACAAACAATTTCGCGTTTTAAAGTAACAATTCAACTTAGCTCACTTTGGCATTTTAAGTCATTTTGTTACATAAATTATGAAACATTTATATTACAAAAATAATAACTGAATTTAGTTTGCAGCAGACAAAGGCTTTGTGGTTTGCCAGAAAGGTCTTTTACACCAGTTGCTATTTTATACAGTTTGACAGATATATTTGTACTGAACTCAAAAGACTGTCAGGTGAATCAGAGCTGTGTGGCTCTGGGAACAGTAGTCTCATGTTTGGCTGTGAAGCTTCATTCCCAGCATGGCTTCAAATGCCTGCGGTACCTTAGCATCCAAGGGGTCTGGGGCCCAAGGCTAGATCATGCCTGCTAGCCAGGGGGGCAGGAAGAGCCCAATAGTGCCCAGCAGACAAACCAGAATAAACATCCATAGGAAGATGCGGTCGATCACCATGGCAACATACTTCCAGTCCTCCTTGACCTGGAAAGGGATGATGTGTGTGAAAACAAGGGAGAACATTTATTAATTTGCACAGATCACTTTTTGTTGCTTGCTCAGTCATAACAAATGATAAAAATATGCAAAACAGCTTATTGCTACTAAAGCATTATTAGAGAAACAACCTTCTTAAAAATAGTTTAAAATCAATTCAAAGAATTTTTATACACTGACCAGCCAAAAAAAAGTCACACATATTTGGTTGCACCACCTTTAGCTTTGCTTACGGCATGCATTCACCGTGGCATTGTTTCAGTAAGCTTCTGCACAACATTTATTTGTGTCCAGACTTTCATTCATTTTTTTGCAAAAATCTCATATTGATGATGGGAGAGTCAGACCACTGCGTAAAGTCTTCTCCAGCACAAGATCCCAAAGATTCTCAATGAGGTTAAGGTCTGGGCTCTGTGGTGGCCAATCCATGTGTGAAAATGATGTCTCTCTCATGCTCCCTGAAGCACTCTTTCACAATTTGAGCCCCATCAATCCTGGCATTGTCATCTTGGAATATGAAGAAAATATCCCTTGATGGAAAAACCTGGTCATTTAGCGTATTCAGGTAGTCAGCTCACATCATTTTTTGGCCACATAACGTTGCTGAACCTAGACCTGACCAACTGAAGCAATCCCACATCATAACACTAAGTTAAATCCAGGTGCTTTTTTTTTGGCCGGGCAGCATATAACACCATTGCCAATATAGATGTCTGGAGGGCTTAGCATAAAATATCTTCTGACTATATAAAAGTACAAGAGGATGTGGGGTATTTAGGGTTATGAACACCAGTCAACATTACTAAGAAAGTGGACATCCATCCATCCATCCATCCATCATCCACTTACTGTCTGGCTATGCGCTAGGTTGGAAGTTTATCACAGGGTAGCCACACACATTCATACACAAGTAAACCAAAAAAACAAAGTATATTCAATTAAAAACAAGATGTTAGGAGGGAAGACATCTTCTTATGCTGTTACAAGTCTCTGGGCATTTGAAGACAACCCCCAGGGTTGAAAAATTTACATTATTAGAATTAATACTAATTTTATGAGACCAAAATTGAAAAGAAATTAATGATCAATTAAAGTAGTACAGAATTACATAACTAAAACATTTTTTTTTATTTCTATACTTTTTAGATTGCAATGCACTAATGAGGTTGACCTACAGAAAAGTCGGCGTCTTCTGCTCTGAGGTGGTCTGCTATGTAGTGCACCCCCTCTAGGGCACGCAGGACGCTGGGGGTCAACAGGAGGCTGGAATCTGACACAAAGTCGCTGGTTTGGACTTGGGGCTGGCAAGTCCCAGCTCCCACCTGCAAGTGATGCCAGTTGGGTTGCTGATAGGGGGGTCCTGTGTCTAGCTGTCTGAGCAGGGGTGGGGGGAAGGAGATAGGCTGTGGATCCCCTGTCTCTGGCTCCAGATCTTGTCTGTCCACATCAGTCTCTCGCATCCAGCTCCCAGAGGTGCTGAACAACGGCACCCGGCTGCAGCCGCAGGGGGTCCGTCGGAGGAGTGGTGGCTGTTGTCTGCCACCCGCGGTCGGCCTCTTCATGAAGAGCCAGCGCGGCACGGAACCCAGGAAGACGGAGCGCACCCAGCGGGACATGGTGTGTGTCCGCGGTGAGCGGTGGTGCACATTGAGCACAAACACAGTGATGACTATGGAGAGCGTGACAAATATCATGGTGAACAGCAGGTACTCGCCGATGAGAGGGATGACCAGCGAGGTGGACGGGATGATCTCAGTGATGAGCAGCAGGAAGACTGTGAGGGACAAGAGCACCGAGATGCAGAGAGTTATCTTCTCCCCACAGTCAGAGGGCAAGTAGAAGACCAGCACGGTCAGGCAGGAGATGAGCAGGCAGGGGATGATGAGGTTGATGGTGTAGAAGAGTGGCAGTCGACGGATTATGAAAAAGTAGGTGATGTCTGGGTAAATCTCGTGGCAGCAGTCGTACTTCTTGGTGTTGTAGGTCCCCACCGCGTTGACAATAGCCCACTCTCCGCTCTCCCAGTAGTCCTTCAGGTCCACTGTGGTCTCGATGCGCTCCAGGTCGATCTTGGCCCTGTCATAGGTCCAGGATCCAAACTTCATCTTACAGTTCTGCTGGTCGAAGGGGAAAAAGGTGACATCGATGCTGCAGGAACTCTTGTAGATGGCCGGGGGGACCCAGCGCACCATTCCCGTGTGGAACAGGTGAGCTTTCGTCATGTGGGTCACAGCAAACTCTCCATCTGCACTAAGGCAAAAAGTACGGCCATTTGATTTTGAGAACATAGAATAGATTGCTAAAACGCTATGAAAAAGAACAAATCAAACAGAAAACGGAGGAGAAACTCTGACTGAAATTTAGAGTCACCAGTGCACCTGAAACACAAACCTTTTGAATGTGGGAGGAAACCAGAGCATTTGAAGAAAACGAATGCAAAATTGGGCAGGACGTGCAAACCGCAGACAAAGTGACTGGGAATTAAACCTATGCAGACCTGCACGCTCCAGCACCCACGCTACCTGCCGCGTTGCCCTTTGCCAAAATGTTCATATTTCCTAAAGATAACATCGCGAATTATAACTGCCACACTTTGACAAGTGCAGTTAAATGGTTTAACTCTAGAGGGAGCACTAATGTTGCATTTTTATCGAATTGCTCATTACTTACCTTTTTTGCCCTTCAAAGCAACAATAGAAGAGTTTAATAAAGTGTAATAGAGAAGTCGCATTAGTTTATTATTCTGAAAATCAAAACTGAGTAAACTAACCCTGAGCAAGTCATAAATTAAGGGCATAAATTATAAATGAACCACGCTCAGAGCAAATCTCTTCTCGATACATTCGCACACTACGCGTGGTACTCTTGCAGCGCCATTGGCTACGAGTATGTTGAAACATGTTAGATAAGACCTACTTTAATAAAATTAATGCATACTGAACTGCATTTCATAGCCAGGGTTCAAAATATTCAACTAAAAAAATGCTGACGCAGATTTAAACTTTTCTAGGCTACATTCTTTCATGCTCGCTTAAAACATCCCTGTTGATAAAACAGGCAAAGAAATTGCTATGACAGCTATTATAATAGATTGTGCTTTCCGGTTTGCGCTGGTTTTACGTTTCTGTTGGTTATTACCATTAACGTTCCTATTTTTCAGTTTTATCACTCCATCGTAGCCTCGTGTCTAATATGAAGTTATTCTGTTATTCTGCTCAGGGAAAACTGAAGGCATGTCAAGTGGTTTAAGTGAATCTGCCATTAATGTAATTCCAATTCAGACAAGATATTCATAATAAAGTGCTAATAAAAGGGTTAGCGCTTCAAAGGGGAATCTACCCTCTTAACCTGTAAACACCATGGCAGCTTCACAGTCAGACCTACAGCGAGCTTATCCAGCCACAGCTCTGGCGTCTCGGAGCTGTCATAATAATTCAATTTTTACTCCGCACAATTGTGTGACGCATACATTTTACACATAAAATAAGTCAAACATGATAAATTCATGATATATTTAAGTTGAATCCCTTACACATCTTCACACACCCACACACTACTATTCCAACACTCATACTGAAAATTTTGAAATGTAACAGTGCGCATGCACACACAGCACAAGCTAATTCCAGGAATGTATATGTAAATCTCAGCAGCGCAGTTTTTTGCTAAACACTCACTTGTTGTACAGGACAATATCGGGCACCCAGATCAGCTCTGAGGGCACTCTTATGGACGTCACATTCTCATATTCAGAGGGGTTCCATCGCAGCTTGTAGTCATTCCACTCCTAAGAGAAAAAGGTCATAAATAAAAAGTCCCTCTGAGGCCTTTATACCTATTCTGCCTGATAACATATTCCAGTATTGCCTGGAAAATGCATAAATCTTCATCTCATAAACAACCCCCCAGACACTTTGTATTGAAGTCATTGCATTTATCATGCATGCAGTACTTGTAATGCTTCCTGACATTAATCCTGCGATAGTTTTAAACTAAAGCAGATTTCTTCAAAGATAATTAGAAGCACCGCAGAGGGATTATATTATTTTATTATTAAATTACACAGATTTAAGGCCCCCGTAAGGGGTTCCCTGAAATTTAATGCGACTGGCGAAAGAGCGCGATCGAGCCGTCGCTTACTGACATTCAGAGTCAGACGGAGCTGATCGGAGTGGCCTGTTCGACCCGATCTTTCTGTTAAAAACCTCCTGCTTTCGCTGCTGTTTTCTCCTCTTTTCTTGTCTTTGCCAGGAGCGTAATTGGATGGAGTTCTGGCAGCTCACCTGCTTCAGCCAGACATTGGTTGTCATCATCTGATTTTTCTCATCCTGTGGAGAAATGGGGGGAGAGGGTCAGCGGGGGTAAAGTTAGTGCCAGTGAGTTAACCAGGGATGGCCGGTGTCACAAAAGGGGCGCAGAGGTGAGGCACGATGGCCAAGAGCAAACAACGTGAGGTCTCTGATGCTACCTGAAAGCTCTTTGGTGCAGAGGCTCGCATGGCCTGGGTTTGAAATTGATTATTATTTCTTTTTTATTGTGCCATTATATGCATAATAGATATCTGAAAATTGATTTAATTAAATATGAATTAGTTATTAGTAATTTATTTATGAATGGATTGCGATGGCCAAGAAAAGAATATAAATGCATTTTCTAGTTTCGGATCCACCGCGTGACATTACCTTGAATGCCATTATGAGTTGTTTTGTTTCTAAGCACTACAGCTTTTTAGCAACGGCATCCATAAGAAAAAGCCAAAGATGTAAAGATACCCAAAAGCGGAAGCATGACCAGTGTAGTTTTAGTGAGAAAACTGTTGAAATGCTGGATGCAGCGCAGCTGAAAAAGTCTCATTTTCACAGAGCCGAAATTCGGAAATAGCAAACAGACCACATCGATCAGCTGAGCGATGGACAGGCCGAACTTGACGATGACCACGTCCGAGATGTTGGGCACTGGTCTGGACCACTTGTTGTAACCGATGAAAAGCTTCTTGAACAGCTCATCTTCGGCATGGGCATGGTGGCTCCACTCACTGCAGAGAGCTGTTAAGGTGGAAAAGCAGTTGTCAGTATTTCACAAAGACCAGAGGTCGACCCTGGCTTATTTACCAGACTATTGTTGCCACAGAGTCCCCAACCTGTTCAAGCCACCACCGTCAGAGTAAAGTTGACATCCAAGCATCAGCTGGCACTTCAACCACCTTTGAATTCCATACATATCACCAACCTTGTTGCCTACTGAAGGGTCACGGTGGTCCAGAGGCTGTCCCGGAAACACACTCGTCCACACATTGTCACATGCACTTATTCACTCCTTTAGAGCAATTTTACGGCACCGTTTCACCCGAGACTCATGTCTTTGCACTACGGGAGGAAACCAGAGCAGAAGCAGACCTCACCCAGAGTAGCTGGAATCAAACTCAGGGTCCAGGAGCTGAGCTGCACAGAATGACGAAAGCCCAGACTGCATGGCAGAGCTTCTAGTAACGGTTTGCTGATGGGAAAAGGAACTTTCATTTGTCTTAAATTTCCCAATAAACTCTGTGCTGACTCCGAAAGGCTCCCGTGCGCCAAAGCCCTGGCTGTCTTCCAGAACGCATTCTTAATTAAAGCAAGAAACCCCGGCGAACGGAGCGCAAGTGAAGCCCCGTGGCTCCGTGGCTTTTATCCCGGGCAGATCCTCAGCGCGCTATTGACTTGCCTAATTGCTAAAACCGTGCGGCGTGGCGCAGTGCCCGCCCTGTAGCTGCGCGGCGCTGCCGAGCGATAACCACACGGGCGACGGGTGATGGCACGCAACATCACGATGGGGTTTAAATATTTAGGAACAAACAGGTAACACGAGGGGGAGAAATCTGTGCAGTTAATAGGCGCCGAGCCGAACGAACTTTTGAGCCGGATGAATATTAAACATCCGTTGTGCGAGCAATATCTGGCAATATCAATTTCAGATGAATAAATTCACGGGATGCAAAGAGCGAGTGAATTCGAACACCTGATAATGCAGGCATTTTAAAATTTGCTAGGCGCTCAGTGCAATTGCAGCTCTTTTGCAATTGTCAAACAAGACCGCGGTTTCATGCGGTCCAGCTTATGGCAACGTGCAGTTAATAAAATCGAGCCATTTTTTGGGATATTTATTTGTAAATGTCATTTAGAAATAGCACAGTTTTGGCTGATTTCCTGCCCAGGGTGTAGCCCAATAGCCTAGAGCTTACTGATTCCAGCATAGGCCCCAGTCCACGGTGACCCTGACCAGGACAAATGGTTAATGATGAAGGGTAAATAAATGAATGGACTTTGGCTGTTGTGAAGTTGCAAAGAGCGCCTTCATTGTACGTGAGGGGCTATTGAACCCATAATAAGCTCTGAAAATTGTTGTCTTAGAGCGGTCCACAAAATAAGCACCTCAAACTGTCCAACCATTAGTATACGTGGGTATTTTAGTGGAGCAACTGGGTACGAGGACCTTGTTTAAAGGTTGTGTAGTGGACATCAGATTTCAAATGTGATTTACAATCCTGACAGTGAAATATAAAAGTTATGGAATTACTGGAGATCTGTACAAAAGGGAAATACTGTAAATGGCCTCCAGAGGAACGATGACGTAAGAGCACTGGATAACCAGCATTTTCAAGTTAAACCTTCAGATAATTCGTAGCTATGAAATCACGTTTTTTGATCTAGATTAAGCAGAGAAGATCATATGTAAGAAATTCGATTGCTTTCCTTTTTGGAGCTTTTTAATGTTTTCAGGAATAATGCACCATTTCTTAGTCTTCGAACAAATTACGTTTTAATAGCATTAACTCAATAACTTACTTGACTTCAGAAAGATGTGGCACAACAAGGTGATCCTGGTTGAAAGCAGACAAGTGAAAGAGCGTCCCATGCTGTCGGTGAGCAGTGGAGAAGTGCTTCCTTGTGGAGACCACAGACTCTAATGATCCAGATGACTTTGTTTTACTGCGGTCATTGTCTGGAAACGGTGGTGTGAGAGAAAAATCCCTTCCTCCACTTGGCGCACGCTCTATTCTCCACACATCTCACAGCCTGGAGGGATCCTGGTTTCTTTTCACCACTTCTGTGCATGTAAAGGTGGGGCTGATCCAGAATGATGTAAAATAGCTGCACTGTGAGATCACTTTGACATTAATATGTAATAAGCTTAAACTTCAGCAGTCAGAACTTTTTTGGCTTCCTCCTAGACCATATAAAATGGATGAATGAACAGATAGGAGAAAAGAGACAAAGGTGGACAGATAAGGATAAAGAAGTTCGGTACCAAGTGTAGCTGCTTGCAGTCTGTTTCTGAAACAGGGCATGAAAGCCCTTTACATTCCAGTTATAGCTACCCAAGTTATCCATATCACTCTAATATCTTGTGAAATATTAAAATAATCCATAAGGCTGCAGTTCTTTCAAGGAAAGTGGTGGTCTCAAAAGAATGCACACAAATTTTGTATTTAATTGCTTAAGGATTTCGGGTCAAAGTCTACAGACATTGAAAGAGTTACATGCAGAATAATAATAATAATAATAATAATAATAATAATAATAATAATAATAATAATAATAATAATAATAATACATTTAAAAGAAGTACAAGACTGAGACAGCTTACCATCCTGGAAATGTACATATCCATTAAACTTGCTTTTTTAAATTCTGTAAACCCCCTTTTGTGCAGGTATTCAAGAAGCTCTAAGGGAAACAAAAGCAACTTACTTTGGATGCAATGGTTCAAATCCTCAAAGCGTGCCTCTTGTTTGAAGCAGGCGGTTGTTTCGCTTTCAAACGTGCATCAGATGTGAAAATGTACCTGGACCCCTTTAAAGACTCCGGGAAGTTCAAAAGACATGGTAATTAGATTTTTTAAAAATCAATTTATTTGACGATAGGTCAGCTCGCTCCAAATGTTCATAAAAGCAGGCAGGATTAAAGTGAAGGGACGGAAAGTTTCTCTTCTTTTAAATGTCTCCGTTGCCAGTGGTTACCAGGTGAGGAGATGCATATGTTGTCTTCCTGGCATTCTCTCAGCATCAGCACATGGTTCCTTTGGAATGTGGATGAAGAGAAAAGACCCTCAGCTCCCAAGTTGTGCTGTGTTCATACTGCAGCATACAAGCTTGACACAGGATTCACACACCCTCCTGTTAGGGAGGAGGAGGAGGGAGCTGTTAGCCAACCTGCAAATCACGAGTCTGCTTCATTGTATCACCAGGTCCTTCTGGCCAAATGCCCAACCCAGAATTTGGGGGAGTAAGTTGGGGAGGGGGGTCCTGAGGTTGATGCTCATGATCACAGCATATTATCATGCATCATTCCTCAAAGCATATGCAGCATCACAGAAATGTCTGTTTTGGACACTCATCAGTTCTTCCAGCAGAACAGTGGTCTCTGGGTGCAGTCATTTGGTGATTTGTGCACTAAGCTTTATTGAAATTGATTTCATAATTTGTTTTTAGTGTTTAGCCAGGAGAAAAAAATGCATCAGTAATGGATGAGTTTGGTATGAAAGGCAAGGGCAACAGGCAGCAGATAGCCTTTAAGTTGGAAGGGTCCAGGTTCTAATCTCACTGCCTGCTGTTGCATGCTTGAGCAAAAGACCTCCATTCAAAAAAACATTTTTTCATGCTAATGAGTAAACAGTTGTGAGCTGCTTTGGAGAAAATCATCAGTTAAATGTACAAGGAAAGAATATCTCCTCTTGCAAACATGAGGTTGGTGGAAAGACAAATATTCTTTACAGCATTGTGTCTATATACTATGTTATTCAGTCTACAGTCAACTGTCTACTGAAGTTATGAGATGTTGGTTCCTTCTTCATTCAGAGCTTTCTTCATTAAGTTCAAAAGCAACATGACCTGAAGTCAGTTTATAGTAGAAGTCCATATGGCAGGTTGATGCTTATATGTTTGCTGAAAGTTGATTTGGACTCAACAGCCCTTAGGAACAACATGAATAAAGGTTTGAAAAAGAATGCTAAGATCTGTGGATGATTCAGTGGTGCTGTAAGTACCTCACAACACTTTGGCTGTGTGTTCAGACCTGAGTTTAAATCTGAAATCTAATTCACTTTGTGTGAAAGTTTCATCTTCTCCCCATATTCACCTGAGTTTCTCTCAGTTTCAGGTGTTTGCGAACACTGAATTGCTCTTTGTGTGTGCCCTGCCTCACGCCCTCTGCTTCCAAGGTCCTGGACCACCACAGCCCTAAACTTGACAAGTAGTTGATGACAACGAATGAATGAATGAATGTTGTCACCAGTTTCTTCAAAGGGATTTTCACAAATTCAGATACACACCATTTAATCAGTTTACTAAGTGGTAAATGTTTTGACGCAGAGTGCTTTCATCTGAATGGATGCTCGGTTTTTCAGCTCAGAATGTTATGTATTTGGTTTCTGCTATTTTCATTTTAACCTCTTCACAGTCACTATAATAAGAGAACACAAAAAATCGCCGTGTAACATTACTGAACAAGTGGAAGTTAATTTATGTTTGCAGTAACGTGAAATTTTCTAAACCGTTGCCACATTCCCCTCCTCCATTTGTGAAATTATCAAGTGTCACAGACCAAAAAAAGGGCTTGTTTTGAATTTGAAGATAATTTTTGTCCTTTGTTCATATGCGGAAAATTCATTTTGGCAAATTATTTTCAAATCCTTCCATACAAAAAAATCTTAACAGTGGTGAAAAATTTTGTCACTTCTTAGCTAATGCTTGGCTATCTAACTTCTCCAAAATCAGATTCACAACTGAAGCGGATCAGGGACACTGCTAAGTCCAAAGGGTATTGCTATAAACTATCATAGTCCATTTTTATGCCTCCAATAATCATCTGTCAAAATTAATTAATAAGATGAACTTGAGGGCCAGATTATGAGTTATTTATTCCAGGTCTCAATTCATTTCTTTATTCCTCACCAAGGGCATTTTGAAATGTGTGCAATGTTAATGCTTAGACCAAGATTCAGTGTAAAGCTTCCCAAAAGTTTTTTTCAGTAAAGTTCAAACTGGACACAGAAGATATTGCTTCTGGGGCTTTAGAGGCTCTCTGTCTTAATTCCTTAGATCCAGCAGTGAATTGAAAATGAGCATTTCCTTTGATGTTGGCAGAGTTAAGTTTTATGGCAAAGTTTTAATCTTAATGCAGGTGGAGCAAATGCCTGCGTAGAAAATATTAATTCCATTCTTCAGCGGATGAATCAGGAACATCACCGCTTACCCCAAGTTCTACAGAAGGACAGATGTTTGATAGTTAAAACTCTGAAGCCAGCCAAACGATAAAGCTCAACCATCTTATGTCTCTGATGGAGTGACAAATCACATTTTACGCTCTTGCACCCATGAAAATGCTGCATTAGACTGTAATTATGAGGAAAATAAGAACAAAAAAAAATATATTTTATAGTTGGATTATGAAGCATGCTTCAGTATGGGAGATAATGTGAACTGCAGCTTTTTTTCCATGTGAATACCCACACATGTGGCATTGGTGTTAGACCTCTGACGATAGAGCTTTTACCAATATTTTGTTCCAGAAGATGAGAAGAAACCTAGAATTTATGTTAACGGTGAACTATACATATTGTGAAATGACAAAGTTATCAAGCAGATTACTTTTCATGAATTTGGAATCCACAAAAATTCTAGTCAGTTAGATCTGATTATTTAAAGAAAAGGGACCAGTATGTTTTTCTCCCTATAGGCCAAAAATAACTCATGCAAAGTCAACTAGAATTTCATGGTAAAGCTCCCTTTGTAAGATGTAATTATTTATAATTTCCCTTTTTCCTAACCAAAAGCCATCTGCACGTGGAGATAAACACCAGTTTTTTTACACTAACCTGCATTTTCAGCTACACTCCAGTCAGAACGTTTCTGTTTTCACCGTCACATCAAAAAGAAGAGCTTATGAAAGATATATCTGAAAGATGTAACTGAAGATACATGCATCCTCTCATTTGATGCTTTTGCATATTAATAAGGACTTCACTTTATCTGAGCCAGGGACCGACAGCGCGGCAGTGACATTGCTCAATTTCGCAGGACCATCGAGAAGGTAAGGGAAGGACTGGGGGGGCAGGTAGCGGAAAGACTGACCACACTCATTGCAGCCAGGTGCTTCATTACTCCCAACCCTTTACATTTGCATACACACCTGGCTAATAGCGCGCATGCTAACATTTTCGGCATGCGAAGGTCACAGCGGATCCTCGGCTATTAAAAAAAGGTGTGTTTTGTTATTAATGGCACATTTGGTGCAAGTTTTTTTTTTTTGTTTTTGTTTTTGTCTGTTGGAAGATAACAATTGATCAGATGATCCTGCCATCCATTATCAGGAAAGAGAATCACATGAATTATGTTCTTGTGCTTCGTTTCCAAACTAACGCAAAAAAATTTACTTTTTATTTTCAAAAAAAACCACTGCGATCCTTCATTGCCCCTGATTTGTCGAATTGCTCGTCTAACTCCATCCTGTTTTTCTTTTAAATTATGGATTTAAAAGTGATGGCTGTGCAAGGAAAGGAATGAGAAGTAACTTTAAAAAAACTTGAGAGCACATAATAAAACCTGGCCAACCATTTTTATCTTGGACAAAGCAATTTTAACCAGTACTGACAGGTGTTCTGCAACAATAAAGCTTAAAAGTGCAATTACATCTAAGATTTATAGGAATTATAAATATTAATATTTCCACTGACTGTCATTAAAGCATCAGTCTGCAGCTCTTTCTTTTCTGCAGTTGGCACAGTGCAGCAGACCAGCATCATCTCATTTCCTTGCGTTTAAGATTTACCTTGAAATGCTCGCCACATTTAAAGAAGATGTAGTTCAGTGTTATGGGGATAAGAATCAACCTTGCAACAATGAAAGAAAAAAAAAGACCTTCAATAGTAATGTCTGAATACACTGCAAGCATGCATGCATACTTTAATATATATGAAGTTTTCTTCTGCTAGTTTTATGAGGTTGATGTCTTTGCATCATGATGTTGAGAAAATGTGATCTGGAGTGGAGGAATCGGAGATGTCTAGTTTTCTATTGAATGAGTTGCTCTGAATGCTTCTTGCCACCGTGCATCTGTGTGACATTGGTGTTCATTTTGTGAGCTGTGGTCAACAGATGGCCAGGCAGTAACCTGTCTGTCCATTATGTTCATAAAATAGCCATGTGTTTGATTCTAAAACCGGTGGGATGATCGGACAAGCTGACCTTGTCAATACTGTGGCCAGCACGGGAGAAGCTGAGGGCCGAGATCACACAACCACAGTCCTTTTAGGAGAAACAATAAAGAAATATGAGGAAATTCATCAGTTTCACACACACATATTTGTTATCTATTTATTTTGGTCAGGGTTGTGGGGTCCTGAGCCACACATTGGGTGGGAGGCCATTCCTCTACCATGTAGCCACACACACAGTTGCACATACATGTACACACTCAGAGGAAATTAGAGTCTCCAATCCACCCAAACTTCATTTCTTTGGACTGTGGCAGGAAACCAAAGCACCTGAAGGAACCCCTTGCAGACACAGGGAGAGCATGCAAACTCCACAGAGACTGAACCAGATTCAAACCATCATACAAACAGTCAAGGTGCTGTGAGGCTAACAGAACAATCCATTGCACCAGTGTGCCATCCCCGTCATTTTCACCCACATTTAAATGCACATTTCCTGGTCAGTTGTAGAATTTGAGGGCTATATGACAACAAAATTCAATGAACTAGTAATGTTTATTTTTATTATTATTAAAACCATTATACAAATCCTCACGTTCATATTTTGATTCCTTTGCACCGGGTCTACAGAGTCACAGAAATACAGGTGAATATTTAAGATCGGGACAGATTTACATGCATAGGAACAATAAAAAAACTGCTTGCAGTAAAAAGTTTTACACGCTATGTTGGGTGAAAGGCATCACATTGTCAGATTTGTTTATTCACTTGTAAACTTGGTTTTCATGAAACAATTTCGTTCGGCACAACCATAGGGATGGGGGCTGCCATGGGCTTCAAGCAGATGGCTAATGGCTGCTGCTTAATGGAGGCGTGAGACCGAAAAGTGAGGCGAGGTCTGCGATTGGAGGATTGGTTATCCAATTAGCGACATGTGGAAGGACAGATGGCTATAAAAGTTAGGGTTCTGGAGGCCATTTTCAGAACGGAAGAGAGGAGAAAAGTGAAAACTCTCGAATGGAAACAATAGGCCACTAATTTAAAAAATAATAAAAAAAAAAAAGCCCAGCTACAGGCTCCCATCCTGTCCACGTTGGCCCATGCCTCACACCCTTTGCGGGATCCTGTATGTTCTGGACCTCTCCATGGATGGATGGATGGATGGCATGAAGGATAGAAATACTAAGGACAAATGAGAAGAGCGTTGTTGCTAGAGTGCTTAACAGGAGTTAGTCTGTTGCACCATTGCACCAACATTTATTTAGGTACTCTGTGATGGCCTGGCTTCCTGGTCCTAGGACAGGCTCATGGCCAACACAGTCCCGATGAGAAGAACTAGTTAAGGGTAATGGATGGATGGGTTTATCTGGTATGTTAGTTATTCACCCTCCAGCCCACTGTTTTTGATGCATGCTACTGCTTTCATTCATGTCTAACAGCCCTGCTGTTGTACAGAACCCCAGGGGTACAGGTAAGCAAAAGAAAATATGATCGCACGATTCAGGGATTTGTCCGTAGAAGAGGGAACAGCTGCAGGCATGTTTTGTGCTTTTGATGCAACTGCAGGCGTCACTTTTAATGGATCAGGAGGAATGTTTCTTGAACTGTCACACTGGGTAACGGAAGACATCAGGTGCATTCGTATCTCTTAAAGCGCATCCAGTATTCCCTCAGCGAGATGCTCGGGGTGGTTGAGGTAAGTACAGATCCCAGAACCTAGAACAGTTTTCACCTCCACAGCTTTGGCCACAGACTACATAATGCAGCACAGATAAGGAAAAACACCGAGTTTTTTTAGGATACAAACAGCAAGCTGTATGCACAGTTCCATGCTAGAGACAAATGTTTCTCTCTCTCTCTCTCTCTCTCTCTCTCTCTCTCTCTCTCACACACACACACACACACACACACACACACACACACACACACACACACACCCCATCGGCTGCTGTGTGAAAAAAAATGCATTCTCTAACTACCATCTGTTGATTCCAGTCTCTTTGCTTCTGTATTTGTCTTTGCAAAGAATCTTGATAAATAGAAAACAAATTACATACAGTGTGTATATATATATATATATTTTGCTAGAGCAGTACAGATAGTTCCTTTGCGTAAACAATTCAAATAATAACCCAAATGTTAGAAGAAATGTCACTTTTGGCGGAAGTGCAGTTATTTTGAAATATTTTAAGCACAGTTATAATTCACTACTAATATAGTTATTATAGATTATTTACACTTTAGAAGAAGAATAAGTTGTCAATTCAGGACTGTGCCGGCTTTGAAAAATGTAAGCTGACACTGAGACAGAAACCCAGAATGTGGATTTTTTTTTCCACCAGTCTGATTCTGTCCAGTCAGTTATCTCAGTAAATTATAATATAATTTTGTCTCAATCGATGAATTGTTCTGTCCTTCATATGACTGTTGCCTTCTATAGAAAATCGGTTTTGACAGATATTAATATAGCACAAAGATCACGAAAGACAGCATTTCTTTGAATATAGCTTTTGCAGATGATCATAATAATGAAAACGCTGTGTTTTTATGTCTTATTGTCCATTCATCTTTTTTTGCTGGTATGTCAGCTGTTAAACTAACAATCGAATAAAGATTCAATAACAATAGGAAAGTTGCGACCTGCACAAGGAATTCTTTATCGCCGATTGATTAAAATGTGTCAGATATTGTCATTTCAAAAATTATTTCCAACATTTTTTAAAAAATCTATATGCAACTAACATAGTCATTACAATGTTCAAAATTAATAAAAATCCTTAAATAAAGCAGCATTATCTGTCTCATATGTTTTATAGAATGAAAAATGTAATTTTCTATAAATATTACATATCGATTAAATATTTAGGCACCGAACATGTTTGCCATATGAAAATGTGATGTATTATGTTTTATATTCCATACCGAGTGCTTCGGGGACCTAACCGTTCCGAAATAAAAAACAATTCCTTCCACGTTGTGTCTTTACTGTTTTCATTAGACATTTGTTTTAAAAGCAGTCTGGGAGATACCAGGTTGACTGTTTATAGGCGGTATGATCCTGGCAAACTGACTTCTCATTACTTTAATACCCTAGCCGAGCCGCACATCCCTTGAAGATTAACAACCTGCCCATTCCTGTGATGGTCGAAAGTCTAATATCTCTACACCGCAAAGTACAAGTTCCTAAAAAGCAGGACAACTCCACATGTTCACTATTACTTACCTTGTGCCTGAGGCCTGGAATCACTACGTTCTGTTTATCTCTTTGGAAACGCGCCATGTTGTATATTTTGTGAATGTTGTATATTTCCAGTCAGTGACAGATCATATCAGCTGTACATCTCATGGACCCTCCGATGAAGAAGCGGCACTTTCTTAGGTTTAATGAAAAATTTCAGCAATTCCAGATAAAATATAATTTTCCAAAACCCATAACTCTACGTCTGTTCGCATCCATTTATTTATGTAAGCCTTTGCGTAATGTTGTATTTCTTAATGAATTTTCAGTGCAGCGAATGTGAACGCTGAACCGACTGCATGACTACGTCTCTCTCGTAATTTTTAACACTTTGGGGAAATAAAAGCGCAGAAAAATTCATTGCACCGAGCCACTTGCACACGGTAAACGGAACAAAAGTATTTTCAGGAAAATTAAAACAAATGAAACTGATTTGGGAGTCTTTAGTTAACAATGTTGAAGTCAGCATTTAGTTGATACTTGGTTAGCTTAGTTATCTGGTGCTGCCCAGGTCAAAAGTATTGCAGTGGAAATGTAAGAAAGTAAAGTGGTTGTTAGACCACTAGGCTTGTTAGACACCATGAATTTTACATTTTCTACATAATGGGAAGCATTTTTGGAGTTTAACAAACTTGACTATGCAAAATCTGCCTATGGATGAGAAGAGCCTGTTTTCCAAATTTTAAGTCTGTTGGTTTGACAGAAACAAGAAAGAAAGAAACAAGCAAACAAATGAACAAACACTGAGGCTTATAAATTTGCAGATAAGTAAGAATACCGTGTAATACTTCAATGTCTTTTCAGAGGTTGACTTTTCTTTAGTCGAAGTATGAAAGGCAATAATAAAGTTGTCTAACAGCTTTTGCAGTGGCTAAAAATTTTAGTTTAAAATGTTTATTCATGGAGTGGCCAGCACATTAACGTATTGGGCAGAGGTAGTGCCGCACAGCTACTGCGCAGCGATGTCAGTGTTGGCTGTGTGGTCATGGGTTTTCTTCAAGGACCCACAGTCCAAAGGTGTGTGTCATGTAATGTATGACTCTAAATTGCCTGCAGTGTGTGTATTTGTGAGTGAATGGGAGTGTGCGTGACTGCCCTACAGACTCCAGACAACCCTGCAGATGACACGTATCTGGCAACTGGATAATCATACAGTTATTTTTTTAAAGTCAGTATTTGTACATGCAAAATGATACTATATATATATATATATATATATGTATCATTTTGCATATATATATTCAGGAGTGAGTATATTGTTCAAATTTCAAGTTACTGCAGAGAGATATTTATTAATATTTCACTCGGCTGTAACTGTGATACGACTGTATATTTGCAAAGAGTAACTTTAAAACTTTAAAGTAGAAGGGTTGCGAGCATTTTCAGGTTTAATTGTTTACTTTGGATTGTCAGAGGGGTGGAATCACATTGTAATGGCTCTGCGCAGGAATAATACAGCCCATCGGTTCTTCCCACCACGGGCCCACATGACTCAGCCAGTTGAGGAGGTTTCACCCACAGGTTCGTGCTTAAAATTAAAAAGTTTAATGCTTTTTCCTCCCCAGCAGATTCTATTAATTGCTTTTTTCCAGAACCAGTAGTGAGAACCAGTTAGTTGTGGGGATTAGCAGGATCTCCGCAAACAAATTGCTTTAAGTTGAAGGGGTCATGGACCGTTGCTATGCGGCTATCGGCGACTGTGATGATTTCTCCACATGAACATGTTCTTCTTGCCTGTTGCCCTCCTGCTTTTTTATCGCTCCATCTTCTCCCCTTGCTCTGTGGGATAACTGTTGCTCAAGAATCCACAGTTATTTTCCCCAGATGGCGTGTTGCTTTATTTCCCACCACCTTGAGCGCCTCTTCAGCAGATGCTGCGAGGCCCCTTAAATGTGGGAAATGATGCCGCTTTGTTTCCGAACCGTGAGAGATGGATTTTTCCAGTCAAGCAGAAATTGGACCAGCTGGAGTTTGACAGAGAAAGTGTGCAGTTTGCTGCAGTTCCACTTGATAGCATCAGCGCTAAGCAGCTGGAGGATTTATTCATGATAAGAAACAATGTGTTTATAATGCAGATGGAAAAAGGACCGATTGAAACTATGCTGTCAGTAAACAAACAAAACTTCCACACCCAGGGGTATAAGGGCAGAAACGTGTGCGGTATGAATACAAAATGTAGGCAGGTTGACAGGCTTGTATACATTTTTGCAAAACTTCCTCAGGGATTGATTAAAATTTATACAAACTGTTAGCACAAACTTATTCGATCAATAATTCGGTCAAAAGCAAAATTTTAAAGAACCAGACGCATGTATGCAAGCAAAGTGTACAGTATGCTTCAATAGTCCAGTATTACACTTATATATCAGATAACTATACTTTCGCTTTCTCTTTCTATAAATGCAGAACAGAGGTGTTGGAATTAAGTTTCCAAATGCTAAAAGGAAACAGAAATTACAACTGGAAAATACGATTGGTGCGAATGAGTATATTTTGATCTTTTCCATTTTGTCGCGTATGCCTTGTAGTCAACGGGTGCCGAAATGTCGAACTCTTTACAAGCGGAAGCTGTGCTGAAAAGCACAAAAAAATGATTCCACCACTGAGATTAAGGAAGGTCTCACCGTTGCCTTATTTTATTCTTTAGTGTCGAAAGTTGCATGTGTTCAAATAACAAAATAGTTTCTTACGTGACTGAGAGGTTGAACAGGTGTATGTCAGCAATTCAGCTTTTTTGATCGTCTACAATCGGCCGTGTTTAAGTTTCTATTTCTAAAATCGGTATTTAAGGATATATATATTTAAATAAAAATATGTACTGTATCTTCATGACTCTGCATCTGTGTTTGTGTTTGTAGAAGTACTATTATTTGTGTGTAATGCTGTTTATCATTGCCCTCTATGTGCTTAACGTTTGAACCAAAATAAAACTTGCAGCCGAGAGAGGACACTGACCAGCTTTAGTGTGCATTGAAGTGCACAGATGACAGCTGGTGTTTATTTCAATACAGAAGGATGTAAAACTGATTCTTTTAAAACCACCTTACTCCCGTATTATCCATTGCTTGCGAACATCTTCCATCCATCCATTTTCAGTAACCGCTGTATCCTGGTGAGGCTCGTAAGCCTATTCCAGAATCACTGAGTGAGGTTGTGAAACTCCACCCTGGATGGCACACCAACCCACGTCAGGGTGGCCACACACGCACACATTATGGGAAATGTACAGTGACCAATTAACCTGGCACACATGTCCTTGGACTGTGGGAAGAAACCTGAGCATCAGAAGGAAACCCTCTCAGGCACAGGATGGAAAACTCCACGTTCAAAACCAAGGCCCACGCAGCCCAGGTACCTTGAGGCATCAGCAGTACCAACCGAGCTGAATATGTTGTCTTTCTAAATGTTTTTGGAAAATAATGTGTAGTGTAGAAAAGTTCATTCAATTTTGGAAACGAATACGTATATTGAAAACGGCTCATTTGACTTGCATTTCATCCCGAACGCTCACTAAAGCGGGTCTTTCCAGAACCAGCGCACCCTGCTCATTGCTTCATTAATACGCTTCTCCAGACCCTCATGCAATTTCCTGCTCTTTTCCTGGTCACCCGTGAAAGAGACTGTCCTCTCTTTTAACTCTGCATATGAAAATGAAATATCATTTGCAGATAGGATTCATATTTCCCATGCGTCTGGAATTCCTGTTTCAATGCAAGGCCCATAAAGTCTATTTTTGTATTGCATTTATGTACGTAAACCACTGTATAGGCGAGAATAAACATGCATTCGGCTGCATACGCTGTAATACGGTGTCTGCCCGCTTCACCCTCGAAACAAATAAACCAGTGTGGTGCACAGTAGTCCAGCAAAGGTATTATTATGCTCCGCTTTTGTATTTCATTTCTTTTCAAAAATATATGCAAGATTCACCGCAATACTTAATCATGCAATAGCTTGTGATAAACAGTGTGTTTCGCAAGCTGTGAGCTGCAGGTGATGACTTCTGCAAGGTCAGCAAATTTGCGCTGAAAAATCGCGATGCACCGTTTTCGACCGCGACGTCACACTCTTGCCGTTTGGAGGAATCTACCAGCGCCCCCAAGTGGTCGCCGATTCTTTCCGGCTTCCGCTTTCTGACATCGGCGCGACTCAAGGAGGCTTAAAGTCTGCCTCGTGAAAGAGATTCTTTTGCTGTCTGACAACAGCGACAACAACAGCAAATCCGAATTCCGACTGAAAAAGATAACAGCTACGCCTTTTCATTAAGTATTATTGCGATCCTTAGGAGAATTTCTGTGCTATAAAAGCAAGCAGCTTTAAGCTGACCTCAGTGAGCTACACGGGAGAATGGAGGCATGCATTACAGAGATTTTTCAAATATAATTTATTGTCCTTTTTTCGATCACAGAATCTTGGCACGAAATTGAGTCCGTGTAAAGCGGCAAGGCCCGCGATCTTAGTTAGACGCTTACCGCTGGCTATTGTACCGCATGTAGTCAGAAGTGAGCAGTTTCATTTAAATATTAGGGCGTACCACAGTCACTGTGTTTGACAGAAATGCGGCTGCTGTCGCTGCTCATTGCCCGCGGCTTTAACCACCTGCTGCAGAGACACTTGTACAAGTCAGAGGTCATTTAACCTTCCGAACTGAAAGTGCTTCCCGGTTCCTTAACCGGCTTTAAGGATTGAGATGGGGAACTGCTACTGACCCCACGGGGTTCCGATTCAGAGCGTTTATAGATGGTGTAAAAATTAAATCAGAATACCAGTCTCATGTATATCAACACTTAACATTTTATTTATTTGTTTTTTTTTTTTTTTGTTTTTAAGAACAGGCAAAATGTGCTTGGTTGGGAATTTTTTAACTTATTTTTTAATGCGTTAGCAGAATATGCGGTTAGAAAAGTGAGAAAACAAAAGACCAAGTTGCTTAGAGTATACAGTCCAGAGGTCACAATTTTATAAACCGAGACAGCCCTCTGGCAGCATAAAAAAAAGGTCAGGGTTTGCCTTCCGGTCCTCGCCAAGAACAAATGAATAGCTAATGAAGAACGTGAAGAATAACCAAACTACTTCACTACTGTATGTTATATGCACACAATGAAGCAAAAATAGTTTAAAAGAAATGAAACAAATGTCTTTCGCTCCCTTTAGATGAAAATGAAGGGCTGTAACGGTCTCATGCGACATGCCTTGCTAAGGCTGTATTTGCAGTACTGATATACTGTAAACACTGGGGGGTAGAAGTTCCTCAGTCAAGGAGGTCAGTGTGTGTCGTCCATTTCTCAAAGGTAAAAATTTGCACAATTTTCATAGCTCTCTGGATCACGAGAGATTAATTTGGCACCGTCCTTTTGGCACCTGAACAGGTTCTCTTCTCCGAATAAAAGTCACGATTCCTGCGATACAAACCTGCGAGTGACTGTAATGACTCCAATATGATTTTTCACAAAAATATGAAAAAGTTTAGATCTTTCTCTTCTTACAGTTTTTTATTTTCGAAAAGTGACTTCCAGGCTGGAGAAACCCGAGTGTAGATCTTTTCGATCTGAGGAAGAAATCTGTTATTAGTCTAATGCAAATGCACCTTATAAATAATTATTAATATATAAATAAATATAAGAATAAATAAATACATAAATAATTACAGTGCATAACAGTATTACAATAATGCTCTTATACAGCAATGCAATTCAAATGGAATAGGAAACATGTTGGATTCTTTTATCTATGCAAAGACATGAAGCAAAAATGCAAAGATGTGTGGACAAAGTAATTCAAAAAGTTAGTAAATCTTGAAAGAAAGTATTTTTGCTAAATGTTAGCTGAAATGAAGTGCCCTGGAAATGAGCAGCGCGGCGCACGGAACGCAGCGGCAGACGCCGGTTTGCCTTCACGCAACTCACCTGCTCCGACTTCTTGACTCCGTACCTGAACAAGGTGGCCTGGTGTTCGCTGTTGTGGAACAGGATGTCGTAGGTGATCATCTTGCCTATGGTGTCGTCGATCTCCGGCTTCACGATGGTGTAAAAATCCCGCGGGGGGTGCTTGTCGTCCAGGTAGTTTTTCACTATGTATTTCTTCCCCACGATATCAATGGGTTCCACCTTTACCGTGGACCTCAGGGCTCTGCCGAAAAGGAGGAGCTTCGAATCGGAGTCTACAGAAAAGCGCGGGGACAGAATCCTCATATTATCTTACTAAACTGAGCAACGTGAGACCACAGAATCATTTATAATATATCATTAATTCATTGTTTTCATGAGATGTTATAAGTATTAACTGAGGGGACAAGAGATTTGTATTGTCAGTCCATCCATGCGTGAAAACACACAGCAAGGTTGAGATATCGTTCCTCTGGGGACCGTGGTGACACAGTTGGACAAAAAAGACAACATAAAGCGCACGAAATGACATCACAGGGCAATAAAAATAAATACACAGATACACAAGGCAAGCGCAAGACAGCAGCGACGTACGGTGTTTCATAAACGCTTGGCATACGAACATATATTGTGCACAGCGTACAAAGTAGTGTATGAACACAGTACCCCGGCATGTGAAATGCGCCACATAGGGCACCCCATCTCTCTCTCCGTAATATATTCCAAAGTGGGAAAAATACTTGTTTCTCGGAAACTCGACGATGTCTCCCGGATAAAGCTGGGGATGTGAGCTGACCTGAAACGACAAGAAAAGAAGCCTAAGCACCGGGGAATTCTGGGCATTGGGTTGCGGGTCGATGAAAAATCAAGAGCACCTCTGTGTGACAGCGTTGTCTCTTTATAGGCCTAGACGCGCGCGCTGGGACGCGGAGCGAGCGCGAGCAATGCAGCGGGACCGGAGGGAACCGCTCAGCCGTCTCCTACTTTGCTCCAAGCCCTTTTCAATAATCATTCAAAAGTCATTTTTGGCAATTGTTTCCTACAGTAATTACTCCAAGGCTGCCATATGCTAGAACATTCTGTAAATCACGGCATGTCCGTGGATGAAAAATTGCGTAAATGTTAGCCCCCTCTTCGACTTCAGCTACTGGCAAAATACGCAGTTGACATACTAATGTTTTTTTTCTATAATGAGCCGACTGCGAAGCTCGACATTGGCTTCAAAGTCAATCGATCGGACGGGATGTCGCCGCCGTGCTGCTGCCCTAGCTAGCGGGCTGGCAGGTTTGAGCAGATAAATCCAAGAGTTGCGTTCAACTTCGAATCGAACAGCGGCGTGGTTAACCATCTGGTGCTTTTTAAATAAAAAAGCGGGACTAAATATTTCCCTGGAGATGAACTGGAGTCAATAGGCGCGACCGAAGAAACTGTGGCATATTGCTAGATTGGCAGAAAAGTAGAAATGAAACCAGGGCAACCAGGCTTGGGAAATTCCACACACCCACTGACTTTCATGGCATCCCACCTACACACACCCCCTAAGCCCGGACATCCCCGACACCCTCTATAACCCCTGTGTTTATCTTTTCATAGATAGCCCGGCGTGCCCAAATGAAAGCTTTAATATTTCCAGCTCACAGCTCGCTGGGCCAAAGCCACCACAGACGGTGGTGATCCTTGCATACCCTTTAACCTCCTGCTGTCAATATTGCTGTAAACAGAAAAAGGACCAAAATGTAAAAGCTTACATTCACGTCTTAGATATGTTTAGGCCATTCATTATTATGGAGCCTTTCATCTTTTTGTTTCACTCCGTCGCTAACCTTAAGGATGCCTTATAAATGACTGCGATGTTTCACCCTTTCTCCAAAACCCTGCGTTTCAGCACGAAATAAGACAATAATATGACAAAGCGTCACCTTCGCGCTCCCACATGACCCAGCCCCATAGGAACCCTGGCTCAGCACAACCAACACCAACTCTAAAAATTCAGAATATGTCTAAAATTTGGAATTTACTGCGCATAAGTAATGTTACAAAAAATCGACCGTACCAGACCCATTGATGCGAGTAGCCCTTCAGTCTGAGGTGGAGTGCGAAAAAGGGTTCCTGCCCAACATCCGAGGAGCACCGTGCCGCGGTGAGGGATGCTGTAGCGCTGCGACTCTTCCCCTCGCCAAATAAGCTCGACTGACACGTCTTGGCCCATCTTCCCATGGGGCTTTATGCAAATATCTGCTTAAATGCATTGTTACACATGAAGACTATTATTTTCTTATT
This sequence comes from Heterotis niloticus, assembly GCA_018136845.1. Lineage (NCBI taxonomy): Eukaryota > Metazoa > Chordata > Actinopteri > Osteoglossiformes > Osteoglossidae > Heterotis > Heterotis niloticus. The sequence continues at coordinate 4,211,943 of CM030891.1, read as the reverse complement.
ATTTCACAGACACTCCCTGTTAGGAACTGCCCTCTGCATCACTCCGCTGCACACTTCGGTGTATTCACATTGCTGGTCAGCGCAATGTTTAGGCCATTCATTATTATGGCAGTAGTGTGAAGGAGTGGCATGTAGAAGATGTACAACTGAAAGAGGACACCCATTTTCACACATAGGTGCAAAATTATAAACTGGTGCTGGAGAAACATCTGTGATATTTCTCAGTGCATTCGTAACTTCACTGAAGCTAAGCCCCCTGTTATTTTGTGTCTCATCTGCAATTTTGTCATTTTTAAGCGCTCCCTATAATTTTACGTATTTCGCCTTAATAAGATTATAGACAAAAGAAACAAATCCTTAACCATGGTTTTGATTTATCAACTGATCCATAAAAGCAGGGGTGGGCTTCTCGCAGACTCTTTGTCCCTCCCAGACGGAACGCAGATAAAAGGTTGTCGCAGTTGGACAAGTTGCATGAACTCAGGCAAGTGTGTTAGGTGAACCCTTTCTGCCAGTGCGTCAATGTGATTTTCCCTCGGTCGAAAGAGATCAGTTTAGAAATGTAAATGTTTGAAACTCTAAAACGTTATTAAACTCATGAAACCTATTTTTTATGACGTGAAGCCACACACGCAAAAAAAACAAAAAAAAAACTACTGGATTTAAATTTGTCACTTTTGTTTTACAGTAACCGTGAGCCACGTCCTGTTCACTTTCGTGCTTTTGGCATTTTCGCAACACGAACTGTGTCAGACCGAAGGTTTTCCCAACGTGCATCATATACAGTAGATAGAGGGATGACTAAAAGAATTCGGAGGAAAGTTAAATACATGTTGCGAACTGTTCATGCCCGGCATATGATTTGCATTCCGCAGGCCATGCATGTGGTACCAAGCCACGCTTTGCTCCCCCAGGGAGCCGAACGTCTACTTCCCCTTTTCGTAGGAAACATCTGCTTGTAACTCTGCTTTCGCTCATACTCGATCCTACATTCAATGTAAGCGATCCGTAATCACGGGTTTTTCATCACGCTGTCATCGCCGAGCAGTTTTTATTTTATTCATTAGGCCTCCGAGCATATGGGTTGCTTCAATGTGAATCGCATACAAGTACGTGCATCATTTTTTATCATTTAATGCGATTCGCGCCCTTGAGAGAAGCAGCGGGGCGGCTGCTTTCCGACGACTCCGCGCTGCCGGCAGCTGAGGGTCACCTTTGTCGCGGCGTCCCGGACTTCAAAGCCCGAGCCACTTTTTCGGCCGTGTTTCGTGCGGCCATTTGCCGGTTCGGTAACGTCTCCCATGTGCTCGGCCGCAGTTGGCACGCAATAAATTCCCAGCGCCGTGGCCTTTCATTAAGAGATTACGGTGGCCATCCTGGGGCCCTGAATCAGAATTTGGAATCTAGAGGATTTTTGTAATGTGTTAAATGCAAAAGCCGCTCCTCTTAGAGGGCCCAGAATGTCAAAAGGCTGCCGGGTGGCGAGCTGGCTGCGGAGATGGGGGATGGAGTCGACGCATTCCAGTGGGAACGCCTGGCCTTGGAAAGAGGTGACTCTGCAGGAAGAGGGACGGGAGAGGGCCCCGGGGCCTCCTCCCACCTGCCGCGACCATGTGCTCCTCACCATATGAGCAGGGGGGGTCCCTGTCACAGCTGTCACCTCAACTGGGCCAGGGGACATGGTGGCTGAATTTGGGGTTGCGCTGGTGAGAAAATAAGGCCGAGGCAGCGCAGCCACACAGAAACGTGCATGAGAGAAATTTTTTAAAGCTGCGCGATGAACACCGAACACGATGAAAGCTGAGGTGATCTACAGGGTCTCTGACCTTCGTGCCACTTCGAAATCCGAAATCCGCTCGCTGCTTGATGGTTTGCCCGTGGTGGCGGCCCGTATCCCCAGGAGCTGAAACAGCAGCTGCCACCCAGTCCAGTGAGACAGAACAGCTGTCATTTCCCTCTGGAGACGCGATGTCCACACCCTTTTGGTTGTTTCCTGCTAAATAACCCAGCAGCCCTCAAGCTACACATCCAAATATGGTGATACCATCACTCCTGTCTTGGATGCTTTAAAAAAGTTTCTACAAAATAGACTTCATGATCAGGCCAAAAATGTACAGCTATGCGCCGCATAACAACGACGGACCGCATGTACGCCGGCAGTCCCATGACATTATATACAGTGCATAATATTTTACAAGGACAATAAACAACTACGTTCCTGGTGTATGTATTTACTATACTGTACTTTTCACCGTTATTTTAGAGTTTACTCTTTCTGCTTTCTACCAAAGTTTACTGTAAAACTGTACCTTGTTACACCAGCAGCAGCCGCTTACATCTCGTGTTTACCGCGTTTGGTGTAACATGCGGTACAGGTCTGTAGCCTAGGAGCAATAGGCTATACCGCATTTATGTCCAAACGGACGTGATGCGGCGCATGTGATGTTCGCACAAGGACGAAATCGCCTAACAACGCATTTCTCGGCACGTATGCCCATCGTTCGGCGACGCATACCTGTATTTTGGTGAAGAAGATACAGATTTATGAGATGCATGAGCATGCTGTGCAGCATCTCAGCAGGTCAGTACCGAGCTGTATGCAACACCACTCCTTCCACAATTTGTTTATTGCAGGACCGGGACTTGTTTTTGTGCACCAGTACCTTTTATTGGGCCTTTGTACTTTTTTCTGCCCCCCCGTTGACTAGATTCTCTCCCTGAGCTGCTCTCCCAGTGAAACCCAACTGTAGTCCAAAGCCATTATTCATAATAACCCTCATATCCACATTTTATTACCCAGAGTGCACTAAGTTACGCTGCAAGTCAGCTCACAGGCTGCATTCCTACCTTTTGTTTGAATTCTGTGTTCCCTTCAGTAAAGAACTATATTTTGTGAACATCAGCAGTATCTTATTGCATCCTTTATTCACTACAGAAATTCAAATGTAATAATAGTTTGCTGATGCTCAACATACACCCCAGTATTCGAGTAAAGTGAGTCCCACCACTTACGTATTTTTTCCACCCCAAACACCCGTGTATATGATCTGCAGCAAGGAAATCTGGAAATGATTTGTTTATGACCCCACCTTCCCCGCAGAAGCGGAGTGTACAGATTGTATATGGGATGTGGCTTGGCAGTTTGAAGAGACACCAGCTCTTTGGAAGCTGCGGTTCACCTAACAAATATAAAAGCGTCTTAAATCATAGGCTGTTGGCCAAATTTCCACTCTGAGTCAAACATAACAATTTGTACCTGGAGGCAAAGCACTTAAAATAGTACAACAAATATAAATGAATGGGGAAAAAGAGGAAAAACGCATTTGTACATTTTTGGTTAGTTTAGGCTATTTTTATGACCGTGATGTCAGTGGTTAAGGTATATGTTTGACTATTACATGAATACCCTTATGTGGTCACCTATTACCCTGATTTGTCCTTTGTGACAGTGACTTAGATGATATTGTGTCACCTCTTGATAAGACAGGAAAATGTAATACTTTAAACATTTAAATTTTTGGTATGTAGTGGCCGCTGTGACTGCAGTAAACTTCTGACAACAAAATGAAGGTTAGTTTACTTTTCCTTTGGTTTAGGGTCATCTTAAGCTTAACTGCATTGTAACGGATGCCTTTTGCAGGGCTGAAAAGGTCTTTACGTGTAAAATAAAATCATTTGAAGGGAAATCATTCGTCACTGCCCAACGGGTCTCCGCACCTGTCCTTCCTTTTAAGCGAACACCCGCGATTCTTGACCTTTCGGTTCCAAGTCCTCACAATACAATTCTTTCAGGAGCTCCAGGTCTTGGGGCTTCGAGAAGCAGCTGTATCAACCTCAAGGCTGGCAGGTGGCTCACAGAACCCAATGGTCAATGAGTCAGCAGACCAGGTTTTATGCTCCGTCACTGGGCCACGCTGGGATTTCCTCCGGTCTCTGGGACAAACACAGCAGATGTACTCAACTCTATGTTTTCCAGCCTGGAATTAACCTTCTTTTATTTACTTTGAGCATATTTACATTACATTTACTCATTTGCCTGATGCTTTTCTCCAAAGCAAAATAAAACACTAGGTTTTTTACACTGTCAGTGCCTTCATCGAGGATCTGAGAGCAGGTGGGTTTCAAACCTGACGCCCTTACATCTAAAGGCAGGAGCGTTCACCCCTACGCCACCTGTTTCTACTGCATAGCCTGAACAGATTTGTACATGTGAAGTGTGCAGTTTCCTGTCACCCTCTCTGCCACTTTTATTAGTGGAATAGATATCTTATTTATAGAGTCATAGCTGCAATACGGGCACGGGGTCTCTAACACGCCCTGTATAGTTTAAGGACTCTCACTCCGCTACCTGCTCGACCAGTGATCGAACGGCGCAGTGCGTGTAAGTCCCCAAAAAAGCTGCTGTACGAATGCACCGGGCTATTTGTCGACACCGTCGCTGCTGCTTCCGTGTCGGATTTCGGCGGAAGTCCACGTGAGAGCCATGGCCTTTGTTGTTCGGGATCCCAGTGGCTCTTCTGCTCTGATTTCCGATCACAGGTGTTGACCTTAACCGCTGGCCGGGGAGGCGCAGCCCCGCTCTTACGCTCTCGCGTTTCCTTCTCCCTGCAGCGCTTCCCAAATTTAACCAGCCCAGCCCACGCCGAAAAGGGGAAAAGCAAACAACAACCAAAAGAAACGGTAAGAAAAAAGGAAGATCCCCATGGACAAAGTGTCACTTCCCATTCACCACAAAATAAAAGGAGGAAAAAACGAATTATGCGTGTCGAAATAGTCTCACATTTTTCCAGAAATATACGAGTTAAACTCAAATAAGTAAACCCTTTTATCATTTGTGGAAACTGTACCGAGGCCCTCCGAAATCACTTGTCAAACACAAAACTCGCTGGCCCCTTTCCCTAAGCCAAGCCCACAAGCCGACGTGGTGGAAGCGGAACATTCTGACTCGATTCCACCTGTGCCCCCCTTAGCCGCACCGCGTTACCCTCCTCGGACAAAAGCGACGCTTTCCGCAGTTGTCTGCCCCGCTTTTCTCGAGGAGCCGTTGACATTTTGTGCGACAGGGAGCGGTGGGTGTAGGGTGTCTGCGGCGCGGTGCGGCGCGAACAGCTGAGAGGTGAGATTTCGCAGGCCGCCTCTCGCTGTCACCGGTCTGATTGGGCCGGACAGCAGGCTCAGGCGAGGCCCGGACCCTAAGCGACGCCGACAGGTGGGGGACCCCGTCGCCGAGGGGGAGACGCGGGGATAGAAAAGGCGAGGCTCCCGACTCGGGGACTGGACACAGTCCAGGAGCTAAATTCTGATGAGGATGACAGAGAGGAAGGCGAGACGGGGAGCCGCAGAAGAGGCCAGTGGACAGTTTCAGGGGACGCCATTCTACACGTGGGAAAGAGGCGAGGGAGGTAATACCGCGGTGAGAGGGTTACCGCATTTTCACCTCTGATCTATACACGTACCTACATACCACAAATCATTTAATAATTCTTCTTTTTCTTACAGGTGATTTCATTTCTAAAGAGCACTCGATGTTGTTTTGTCTGTCAACCTAGAAACCTGACGCCATGCCTTTCGCACTTTAATTTACTTTGTTCTGTACAAAACACATTCCGGATTTGTGGCTTTGTTTCGATTTATTCTGTGCTCCTCAACCAAAATGGCATTTGGAACGAATAAAGTCGCCATTTCAAAAGCAGCTCCACCATAATGACCTTTACATCCCTCTCTTTTTCTTTTTGAAGACACGCGGCCTTCATTCGGGAAAGAAAAGGGCGGGGCCAAAAAGATTTGTTTAAACGTTCGTCTTCCCGACTGTCACGAATCGAACGTTCGCCGAGGAAATCCCGAACGACGGGTTCGCGGGGAGATCGGAGGTGCGTCCTTAATCTCGGAGAAGATGTCACTGCCCGCGTTTGACCTCCTCGTTCTCCGGTTTGAACCTCACCTAACCCACGAGAACAGCGCTTCTTCCATGGAATCGGAGGCGCGAAACCCGGCACCAACAAGAGAATGGGGGTGAGGGGTGCCGAAATCCTTCTAAATTATAGCATCCCGGCATAATTTCCATCCATGTAAAGCGAGGATTAGAGATTAGAGTTGAAATCGAGTCACGCCGGCCTTCCGTAGACCTCCTGCTCTTCTTCTCAGCTGGTGGGATGCAGGAACGTGAGCAGCCAGAAGGAAAACGTGAAGGTTTTGGACACAGAGCTGGAAATAAGACTTTGGAGGTTGAGCAAACGTGCGAAAATCCATCTCTGGCATAAATGCGGGCCAAGCTGAACCAACAGAAGTGCCAGCAAGCGGAGGGTAGAGAGGGAACGCGAAAGGTCGGCGGCGTCCGCATAGCACGTGCGCCGTTTTATACGCAACAGGTGTCTGGTGGGAATGAGCCGGAATAAAAGGGGGGCTTTGTGTCATGAGGCGCCGATCCCATTGTTACTCTCTAGGACGACACGCTTCCTTATATCCTCATATATATCCATCAAATATGGAATGTAAGGAAGTGTGTGGTTTTAGGGGGGTCTTTTCGCTCGCGTGGGTTCATCGAGCTTGTCCTCACATCGAAGTCGGGAAGGAAAATGTTATTATTTTTGCTGCTTTATGAATATGACAGTAACGAAGAGATGGCGACGGTTTGGTGTCATCCGGTTGTATGGACGGCTCGGTCGGTCCAGTCGGTCTTGGCATTTTTTTATTATGCAATTTGTTTCCGCCGAAGGTCACTGGGACAGCGTGTGCGTTTATACGGTGCGTTGATGTGGTGGTGACTTTATTTGCATGCGGTGTGCGAGTAGACATCTGAGGTCAGTCGCTGTGTGAGCGTTGCTGTTATGTTTCCGAATCGAAGTGACGGCGCCGCAGAGGAGCTCTGCCCGATCGCTGACACCCTGGGTGCTGCATATTCGCTATGCGGGGTTATTTGTAGCTGTCAGATGGTTTGGGCCTCAGCATGACCTGGATCGGGGTGAGGGGTGATGCCGCCGGAGAACAACCAGCAACCGGGTCGATCGTTTCGGTTTGGTTTACCTCGCAGGGTCTCGGCACGTTCGTTCGCCTTCTTTGGGAACGAAGCAGCACGACTTGCTGCCGCTGGTCAAACGGAACCAAGTCAGGTGTCCCGGTCAGGTTTGGTCCCTTTCAACCAGCTACAGCACGATCGCAAACTGCAGTGAAACGACCAGCTTGACGCTGCTTTCTTCATCGCTTTATGTCGTCCCCTGAGGAAATATAAACACCGGAGCTCTGCTGCGATTCAGCTCTTCTGCTCATTTTTATGGAAATGGCACGTTATTTTTTTGGCAACATTTTATCACGGTCAGATACACCTCATGTTTAAAAACTTTTTTCTTAACTTTCTGGATTTCAATTACGTGCAAAGATAATTTAAAACGGCTGCTTTGCAAGGGGTGCCCGGGGATTCCAGGATGGGGTCCAGACCTCTGTGACCCTCACCATGACAAGTGGTTCATGAAAATGGGTGAATGATTTTACAAAAAACACCCACCCAGAGGCGCTAAGCACCGTACCCTGGTCAGAGTCACAAGTTAACCTAAAATGCAGGAGGAAACAGAGCACCTGGAGAAAACACACAGGGAAAAGAACCCAAGGTGGATTTGAACTCTAACCCCCAACAGCCCAGACCTGTTGCTCCACTTTGCGAGCAGAAAGAGATTTATTTTGTTCTCGTGACATTACTTGCGCAGCTATAAAAGAGGCAAAGTTACACCGCAAGTGACTCCATGCAGGTCAGTTTGGGGTTAAACGTCATTTTATTTACTTTAGAAAGGTCTGCCCTCCAGTGGCCGCCACTGTTAACGCTCGCTCTTACAGAGGCCTCACGCCCCCCTCCGGCAACGGCGACACCGGCCAACTCCAGCGATTTCATTTTTCGTCCACAACGGCGAGCAATAATTCTCGACAATTAGTAACATAAATTATCTTCGGCATACCGACTTATTTTCACCAAAGTTCTCCTTTAAACGAAACGGTCAGAATATGAAGGGGAGCCACGTTTCGGGCAATTCCAGCACGCCCGTGGCGATGCGCTCAACGCTGACGGATGCGTAGCTGCCAGCAGACGCTTCTAATAAGCCGTAGCTAACGGCTAGCGCGCCGCAGACGTACGGCTTTGCTGGTAATCGAAGGCAGCCAAGCAGGAATGTCTGCAGCAGAGAGAAATGACATCACAGCTTTATTATTCCGGCACCTAATAAATTAATGAGGCCTAATGACAGCGAAGAGGTCCAATCTGCCGGAGAAAAACATTTGGTCTCATGACACGTTGACATGTTCCATAAATAGAATAAAGATATATGACTGTTAATAACCTTGTTTTCGACTCTATGTATGCAATTAACCATTAAATATTGACTCTGATTTTAATGATCGGTTTTTCTGCCACGCAGCTGTTAAAATTTCCATACAGCGGTTTAAGAATGTTTGCACGAGGGACCGAAGCGGTGCGGATTTGTGCCGCCGCGTGAGAAAGGGGACACAAACGCGGCCCGAGGGTCCCATCACCTTCAGTCGTCTCTCGGAAATGCCGAAAACGTTCGAGGAAACCACGTGCGGACTTCAGCCATCTGAAGAAACGTACGCTGTGGTCACGGCACCCCTCTCGTAAATGTGACTTATCAGCCGCAAGACTGCTTGTTAAATTACGGACCATTAGGCAAAACAATACTGAAGCGCAAAAACATTTTTTCAGTTAAATCGGTGACACTTTATAGAAAGAAACGCCCAGGCTGTTTGCTTTTGCTCCAAAAGCATTTCAGCCAGTTAAATGGCTTTAGCCATAATACAGTTCATCTTATAATACTGTGTAAAAGTACAAAAGGAGAGTTTAAATGCACATTCTGGAGACCCGAGCTTTTTTCTCTGCTGAGGAAGTCGGCACACCGCACTGTGATGCCGAGTGGCGAAATCTAGAAACACACTTTACGTTTAAAAAGACAGGTAAGCGCTTGCTGACTACAGCCAGTCCCTTTCACTCATACTTCAATACTGTTGGTGACAATAGGGGGTGGGCAACTCACACAGAGCAAAAATAAAAATATAAAAAGAAAAAAATAATTGACACACCCATATTTATTCATCGTTTTCCCAAAAGAAATGAGAACCATTTCACAGTAAATAATACACACAAATCAAATAGGACACGATGTCAACATCACACACATCCAGTCCTGCGAGCCCCTTCTGAGTGAGCAGTGAAGCGGCTCCAATGACCCCTGAATCAGTGCAGCATTTTGCAGTGGCACATTTAAACAAAACACACAAAAAAAAAGGCAACCCCACCCACCCCTACCCTCCCACCAGCGTCCCACAAGGCAACAGAACATTCTGATCATCGTCTACAAACTGTGCATAATTTCACATAGCAGCCACCAGTGATCATCCATACACTGTAATACAATAAAAAAATAACTAAAAAAAATATGCTGGTAGCATCTGTTCAGTGGGGAGATGTTTGCCTGTTTAGCTGCTGGGACCGTTCTGCGATCGCCACATCTCCTCCTCCTCCTCGTTGTCAGGCAGCTGCACCTTCACCCAGCTGTCGGTGGCATTGCCGTGTTTCTTCTGGTGCCGTTTGTAGTTGTCCCAGTGGCCCGTCGTGTAGGGACACTCCTGGCAGGCAAAGGGCTTCTCGCCCGTGTGTCGAAGCATGTGGCGCTTCAAGTTCATGCTCTGGTTGCAGCTGTAGCTGCACACAGCGCACTTGAAGGGCTTAGCGCCCGAGTGGATGCGCTCGTGCCGCTTCAGGTTAGCCAGGTTTCCGCAGGCGTAGTCACACAGGTGGCACTTGTAGGGCTTCTCGCCTGTGTGCACACGGTGGTGCCGCTTCAGGTTGTCGAAGTGGGCTGAAGCGTAGTCGCACTCGGGGCACTTGTACGGCTTCTCGCCGCTGTGTGTTTTCATGTGGCGCGCCAGGTGGTTTGGGTACTGCGTGATGAAGGGGCAGGCGGCGCAGGAAAACGCCTTGTCGCTCTTCTCACCTGGGCTGCCCGGCCCCTTGGTCAGCATCTCCAGGGTGCACTTCCCACAGAGCTGACCGGAGGCGCCGTCCTCGTCGTCCAGGACCAGGCCACACAGGCGGCAGGTGAAGGGAAACAGCAGCTCGGGCAGCGTGTCCGACTCGTCCCCGACTCCGTCTGCCTCCAGCAGGCTGCTCGGCTGCCGATTGCCCTTCAGGCTGCCATAGCTTTGAAGGAAGTCTGCGTCACTGCTTACATGCAGCGTCAGGTCCGACACAACCGCCTCCGTAACTGAAAGAAGTTGGAAAGAGGCGGGGAAAAAAAACCACACACCGATTGAAATTACTCAATTCAGCTTACAAAGGTTAGGAGCTCAGGGAATATATCAAAGATCAATGAATAATAATTTCACAAACTGAACTGCACAGAAAAAGCAATTACACATTTCAAAAATGAATACAAGTATTCCTCAACATACAAGTCTTCAGCACCCTGTATGGAGTTACAGCCAAATATGATTTTTGCAAGCAACAGGAGATGAGTGTGGGGAACTTTTCAAACTTTGTGCCGTGATGGTAATTACATCTAAATTACAAGATTTCACACTACCAGCTGATTTCCAGCAACACATTAAGTGCATAAATAGGTGAAATTCAAGCTATCGACATACATTCGTGCAACATACACATTTTTCTCTTTCTACCCATAGATTGTTTAGCACTGGCTGTTTGTTTTTGCAAACGTGTTTTAAGTTAACCTGGATTGAAATAAAGAGGAAACTGTGACGCTGACATATTCTTTTTTTCGACACAAAGTACAGCCGACAAGACAAACCTGCAGCTGCTCCGCTGGGTGTCTCCACCTTGTGGCCCATCATGTGCCGCTTCAGGTTCAGGCTGTTGCTGGCCCTGTAGTCGCACTGGCTGCACTTGTTGGGCTTCTCTTGCGTGTGCATGCGCTGGTGCCTCTTCAGGTTGCCCAGGGAGTTGCAGGCAAAGACGCAGTGCTGGCACTTGTAGGGCTTTTCGCCCGTGTGCGTGCGCACGTGCCGCTGCAGGTTGACCAACTGGGCTGATGCGTACGCACAGTGCGGGCACCGGTATGGTTTCTCACCGTTGTGCGTCTTCATGTGCCGCTTCAAGTGGTTAGAGTAGCGTGATGAAAAGCTGCACAGTTTGCAGCAGTGCACCTTGGGTGGGAGCCCTGGTCCACCTCCAACCAGGCCATGATCAAGGTCCTGCCCTCGTGAGTTTGGGGCAGAATGTGACTCTGCCCCGGGTCTATCACCCCGGTCTGCGTCTCCACTTCTGCTGCCATTGCCACCACTGCACCGGAGGCAGTAAGGTCCTGCCAAATCCAGCCCGCTGCCCAGGGGGTCACCCAGCACCTGGCTACAGTGTCTGCAAGAAGGACAGGATGAGAAGGGGGGATCACCGTTGCCCTCCTCCCGCTCGCTCTCTGTGTCCCGGGGGTCGTCCGCATCGCTCTCCATGCTTAGCCTGTTGTAACTGGCACAGTCCTCATCGCTAAGCGAATACACAGGGATTCCAATCTCAGTAGCCACAGAGTCTGAAAAGGAAACACACATTAATGCAGAGAACAGCTGCGAGCCAAGCTTTGGATAAGTGGGGGGGGGGGGGGGAGAAAAGAAAAAAAAAAAAAAAACACAGGATGAGCTACAAAACAATGTCTAAGCAATTCAATGGATCATGCTGAAGGTTAATTTAGAAGCCCACCAAAACCCAACTTTTGCTTTTTTTTTTTTTTTTGCTAAACTTTTAAGTTTTACAAAAAGCAATTTCCACCAATATGTACAACCAGAAAAGTAAAAGACCTTGCATTTAAATATCCACCATTTCAGCCCACCACTCACCTGAGTCCTTCTCCAAACCCATAATCTTGTAGTCAGTCTCTCCAAACTCCAGACCCTGGGCGAGGAGAAAGTCGCTCTCTAGAACGAGGCTTCCTGAATTTTCCGCACCTACACCACCTTCAGAATCCACTGCAAACAAACGGTTGTAGAAACATCTCAATCAGTTTGGGACATTCTGTCTCCATTTCCCCATCACCAAAAACCACCATGATGTTTACGCCAGCAGAAACACAGCCTTTAAATGATCTGCTAGAAATGCAGATGAATGGCTATGAATAGCTAAAAGAAAAATCACATTTAATTCAAACTAATTGACAATGTGCAAAAAAAATTCAGATAAATCAATTGACAGAAAATTCCAAAATGCCATGCGATGATAAATTCATTACGGATACATTACCTTTTCAAATCAGACATGTAGTTGAGGTAGAAAAAATATTAAATTATGAATTAATAAACTTAGAAAAAACAGATCATTTTGGGAATGTAAAGAGCAATAGAATAAAACTAAATAAAAATTATAGAAAGTTAAAGTAATTCCAAGCCAAGTACACTGCATGAACACAAAGAGGAACAAAGCTGAGCACGCTGCAGTAAGGAAACTGCAGGATGAGTATGTCGTCATGTAGCTATGAAGAGGGGTGTTTCAGGTGGGTGCGCTAACCACTTTAGTGCTCATTTCCCGCAGGATGACTTATTACTTCTGTGGTCTAGTCAGGAGGAACCGAACCTTTTGCTAAACTTCAGAATGTGTAAATAAATAAATAAATAAATAAATACCAATGTACCACTTATTGCTGTCACTGAGTTGAGGGATATCAGCACGTTCCATACACTGCTCGGAGCACAACACACCGGTAACCTGGGAGGTTGCCAGTTCAAACCCCCAGTGGCCACTGACTGCAGTCCTAAGCGAGATGCTAACCATGCTGCTCCACCAGCATCTACTGGTACGATGAACAAAACCATGATCTAAACGTAATGTGCTGAGTTGAGTAAATGCATACAAAAAGACAAATTCTTAACAAGAACAAAGAAAAGAGACAGCGCTTGCCAAGAGATATGCAAGGCAGGGAGTTGGGGTGGGGGTTAGGGTTATGGGTAACATCAAGGTTTCTGGCAGTTGCTGCTGGGGGCAGGGATGTAAGAAGAATGGAGAAGGACAGAAGCAAGAGATGAAGAGGAAGGGGGAGAAATAGAGGACGTATGTTGAGCCACAGATAGCAGCGACAGCGAAAACCTCCTCAGACACGCGAGACGGAACGGCAGAAAAGGGGAACAAGAGTCGTTCCTTCAAATATTACAACACCCAGCGACATGCAGCACAACTGGAACCTCATACACACAAGTTAATCCACATTTAACATCCTTTCAACAAGAAATAAAAACAAAATAATCTGCTTTCAAAAATGTCTACCAATAAAGCACTCTGCCAACATTGAGACAAATAGCGGGTGATTCAGAAAGAGCCGAATATTTTCTCAAATTCTGAAATGACTCAATATCACATAAACACACAGAATACACCAAACCGTAAAGATACCCTTTTTACAGATTTTGACACTTTAAAGTTTAGACTGTGTTCATGCAATATGTACTTACAGAGAAATACATTTATGAAACTGTTCAATTCTTATGAATCCCCCCTATGTTGCCCACTCCCTGAAAGCACACACCAAGTAGAACCAAAGAGTTCACTCACATTTCACCGGTTGTGGATTCGACTGTTTTCTTCTGGGCATTTTTTGTGTTTTCAGGAGGTCTCTCCACTCCGTTCTCGTCTTTCTTCTCTCTCTTCTGCTCGCAGAGACTCCACACTAGGGGCTCATTCTCTGCGAATGTCCACCTCTATCTGCTCTGCCTCCTCCACTATCAGGATCATCGAACCAACCTCCTCAGCGCTCACTACCGAGCCCACACATTCCTTTCTTCCTTCTTTAAACGCTATTACCCATTTGTCACAACATTGTCAACGCTAAACGGCGCTTTTATTAGGAAATGCAGTCCCTAGACGCCTTGTCGTCGGTGCCAGTCTTTCAGCGCTCCTTCATTTCCCAACTACAGAGAAGTTATCTTCGGGTGGAAAAAAAAGCCTCACACCCAGCTCTCTCAGCTCAACACTGCCCACTTTGGCAGTCATGGCACTTACCATTAATTGACAAAAATTAATACGTGTATAAGCTGCCATTTAAGCAGAAACACACGAATATACTCAGCAAATCGCTCGCTACAGTTGTGCCACGAGAAAAGCCTGGCTTCCCGACTGCCTGCTAGCCGACTAGCTAGCACAGAGCTAGCTAGCCGCCGACTTCACACTCGGCCTCTTCGCTAACATTTCTTCTTTCCAGTCGACCGACATGCTTCCTGCCGACTTTCTTCCGATTTCAGTGGGAACGACGAAAGAAAAGGTGATTTTTCACAGCCGCGAACGCTGCATTTGAACTTAGATGAGTTCCATTGTATGCGTTCTCTATTTTTTTATCGGGTGTCTTCCGTTATGTGGGAACTTCCGCATCTTGTGAGAAGTTTCCGGTCGTCTCGTGCGCCTTCTTCCCAAGGTCTCCTGGTACTTGTAGTCATTTGGTCCCTAAGCCTGTCTTTCCCGTCTCTTGACTGCAAAACAACATGCATTCAGCTTGAGTGAGAGCAGAACTAAAACATAAATGAATTTCCATAAAACTGTAGCAAATTAAAATAAAAGCCAAACATAGCTGTGCTCACATTAAAACATGTATGCTGAACAGATGCTGTCGTATTAGTGATGTTATCGTTGATATTTTCACCTGTCAGCAATATACTCACATTTAGGCCCTGCTATCATTTTAACTGTACATATGTGACACTGCGGACCTTTTTTTAAACAGATTTATGACCATGTTGAAAACCACTGATAACTTCAACCTTAGCCCACAAGGAGGAAAGGTTTTGATAAATTCAGACTCCACTGAAATTGTTCAAAGGTTTTAAAATTGCAATAACATTCCTACTTGTCTGAATACTAAAAGGCTGCATAAAATTATAAATAATGTTATAACATAATTCTTGAAATACACGTTAGATTTTGAGATGCACATATTCTTCCCAAAAACAGTCTGTGAAATTATAGCAAATTTAAACTCATGTTTGCGTAAATTTGACACATTGTACTCCGGAATTATTTAACCCTTTGTATTTTATTAAACCTTTACTAAACTTTACTTTTTTTCTTCGAGACTCATTCATTTAAATTTTTCCAAAGATAAGTGATTCACTAAAAACTGCTTGTTATATTTTGTAGTTTAAAGGGGATAAAATGTTAGCTACATTATAAAACGCAACACGTACTAAGCTAGTCTATGGCGATAATGTGCAGCAGGAAATGGATATGAGTGGCTGTTAAAGTTCAGAGTCGAGATTAAAGTGCGCTTTGTGAACTTTGGCTTCTTGATGTATTTTAACCAACATGTGAGCACATTCGCTGCACCTTCAATGGAAAAAAACTTGTGAGAAGTTCTGTGCTGCTCAAACACCGAAACCCTTTAGCCCTACTTCACAGTGCCCTGTGTTTGTACTGTATATGTGCGAAAGGCTATATGATTATTAAAGTGTAGACATGCAGACACCACAGACACCTCAAGCAGAGGCAACAGAAAGAAGCAAATGGGAGGTAAGTTAACCCAGCAGATTCAGGCTGGAACCATTTATTCTCACAATGCACACTTGAGAAAAGCACAGCAGACACTACCAACAGCACAGCACATTTTTTTGTCAGCAGCAGCTTTTAGAGTTCTAGTTTTGTGGACAAACAAAAAGGAATGTAGACAGAATGATGAATTCAGTTCAGTTTTGCTCATGTTTGTGATCAATTTCTTGTTTCATTGCTCAGTTTTGACCAAGCTTTAGCTGTCCAGCCCATGACCTCACATTTGCATCTAGAACGGAGGTTCTCAACCAACACCTTGCCAACTAGTTTGCCTTATACTCCAGTTTCCAGTAAGACTTACACTCCAGAATCATTTATAATCCAGGAAGTAGAATATGCTTTTTATTTATTTGGGTCATATAATGTTAAACATATTTATTAATTAAATTATGTCTTTTATTATATCTTGTGTTTTACACTGTTAATTTTATCAGTTCTGGTTCATAGATCTAGAGCTTTCTCAATGTAAGCTAGTAAAAACATCTTTGCTTTTGTCTTGTCCTATGGACAAATAATGCACAAAACACAAGTGGTCTTCAGCAAAAGGTTTTTTTTGGGGGGGGGGGGTGTCAAAGAAACAGTTAAGGTAACACATTTTCTGAAAGTATTAAAAAGCCAATTTTTCGATCGATAATAATAATGTAATCCGACATTTGCTCCGGCTAATGATTCTCAGGCGTTGCATCCAAAGTGCATGTTGTGTGCAAAAAAATCTTTACAAGGAGGCAATAAAGCCATCAAAGCTATGCACTGTGTGATTCTCTGCAAATAAACATTTTTAAAAATCTGAATCATAGCTGCCGATGTGATATTAGACGCTGTGTTGCCTTGGGTGTCCGAGGAAACTGGCATATTGCTGCCACCTGCTGTTATTGAAATATATTGTTTTCCCAGTGCATAGCAGATATGTTGCATTTACTGTATTATAGCTACTGGCTAACAACTGATTCCACCGGTCCATTAAAAAATTGTAAACATATGCTGTGGTCCGCTGCACAGAAAAGGTCAAAAACCACCGATCCAGAATACTTTGGTGTAAAGAGGCGTTCGTATTCAACTCAGTGACTGCAAAGGGGCCCAGGACCCGTGGCTGCAAATCACGACTCCTTCACCATCGTGCTTTACGGCTGATGTGAGGTGCTTGTGGTGATATGCTTTTTTTCCCCCACAAAACATGGCCCTGGCATCATGACTAAACATCATGACTTTGGTCTTGGTCTGTCCAACTGTTCCAGAAACCTTGCAACTTTGGACACCTAAGCCCTGGAGCCATGTTCTTGGACAGGAGGAGCTTTCTACTGCCTGTCTTTTCATGACAGTCATACTTGTTCAGTCTTCTTCCGATTGTAGTGTCATAAACTTGAACATTTAATCCATTAACTGCGGCCTGCAGATCTCAAGATGTACCTCTTGGGTTCTTTGCCATTGGTCAGAGCATAACAGAGTCTGACCTTATGGGGAAATTGCTGCTGTGCTCCTGGGAAGACTGGAAACTCTCTTGAAAGTTCTCCCTTTGTAAATCTTCCTTCTCACTGTAGGACGGTGGACCTCAAATTGTTTGTAAATGGCCTTTTAACTCTTGCCAGATTGTTGAGCAGCAACAGTTGCTTCTCTGACTTCCTTGCTGATGTCTCTTCTCCTCAATATCCTGTTCACACACACCTGAATGCTCCACAACCGTCAAATGTTCTGTTTTTATAGAGGTGGTCACACGTCCCGATGATCAATTGTTCAAGGGCATTCCTTCTTCCAGCACCGTCACCAGATGATTTTTTTTAATGTCCTGATACACAAACCCATAGACCTGAAAGAGGCTTAACCATCCTTTTCCCATGTAGCCAGTCAGTGCCTTCTGCTGTCAGCAATTGGCGCCTTGGCTGTCACTCGCGCGTTTCAGCAGACTGCTTGAGCGGGAAGCTTATTTCGTTGATGCTTCTCTGTTTCAGCTGGCTGAACATGAAGCGTCTCTGCCTTTTACAGAGAAATCAAACCCCCTCACCGGAGACATCGACAGAGCAGATCCCGAGCGCATCGTCCACTTGTTGTGCGCATGTGATGCAGAAATATTTCAAGGAGACTGGGGAAGGCTGTCAAATAAGCAGGTGAAGCTTTATCTTAAGCGTACTGCTAACATATTTTACAAAACACAAATATATCTGCATTTCTTTAATCCGTGCTCTCCCACACTAGTCATATATATATAATTTTTTTTTACATTTTTATTGCTCATTTTATTTGTTGAATGCTTTTGTCTTCTCTATTAAGTGCCCTGTGACAAACTAAATAAATGAAATGAATTCACAGGATTTCAAATAAAGCAAATCAAATGAACTGAAATAAATGTGTGGGGGCCAAAAAAGCAGCACTAGTGCCTTGCAGCCCTTGTGCTGTGGGTTTAGAAATAGGTTCTAAATAACAGTCATACACACACAGTTCTCCCACAGTCCAAAGACCTGTGTTGCAAGTGATTTGGTGACTCCAAACTTCTCTGAAAGGCAAGACACTCTCATTCACTCACTCTCTTTATGAGTGAGTGAATGAGAGTGTCTTGCCTTTTGATGGATTGACATCCTCTCTAGAGTGCACCATGCCTCACACTTTGCTTCCCAGTTACGTTCTGGACCACTTTGACCCTCTGTTGGACAAGTGGTTGTTGACAGTGGATGGAAGGACGGGTGAATAAAACCAAATACAAACTGAACTGAACTCCACTGTGACCAGAAAAAGCCCATGGCAAACTGTACGTCTTTGTCATCTAATGCATGTTTTTCTTTCTGCCTACAGACTCTGTACAGCAACTCCATTATTCAGACTTTGATTCGTTTGACCCAAAAGGTTGAAGAAATTCTAAAGGTAAAAGTTGTATCAGTTGCTAGCATTTTTTAGAAAACACCGCACGTGTACACTATTTCAATACAAAGCAGGTGAAATGGTGAAATTGTAAAAAATGCATTTGCAATGTGGTTGTAAATGTATTTATTTTAACAGGACCCAAAAGACTGTCTTATTGTTATTAGTGGCTGCGGAACATCCGGTCGGCTTGCCTACCTGCTGGCGGTAACCTGTCTTTATTTTAAATAAAAATGACTTAAAATTGTCCGTTCTACTGTCATTAAAAATGAATGTACTCCTGACGTAAAACTTACTGTAAAAAATATTAAAATTGGTCTGTTCAGCTTATTCTGAACTGTTTCAACTTTGTACGGCCTCAAGAAGGAATTCCGTCTTTACTTTTGCTGTCGGATCTAAAGCACAAGTGTCATTTTGCCGTGACTAATGGTCCTTTCTAGACATCCCTCAATGGACTGCTGAAAGAGATAGGGAAGGAACAGATTTATTCATACATCATTGCAGGTGGAGATAAGTGAGTACTGTATTTTAATTCCCATCCATGTTACTATCAGCAGACTCTCCTTTAATACTGTAAACCTTATCAGGGCCCTGCTGACATCCCAGGAGTCCATCGAGGACAACCCGCAGAAGGGTTCTGAGGTTCTGAAGCAGGTAAAGAAGGTGTGCAACATGAACAAAAGAAGCTTTAAATCTGCCTAGAATTTAGTCTTGATAAAGATGAAAATAAAATATTTGCTAATACTATAAATTGGCCATAGTGCGCGCATGTGTGAGTGGGTGTTTGTGGCCACCCTGCTATATGGTGTCGCCCCATCCTGGGTTTAGTCTGGCAGGGGCTGCCCATTACCGATGAAGTGATTTACTGAAATATCTTCAGTTTTGTCCTATACACTGTGATCGGGAATGATATTTATTATTAATGCCACCCGGTTAGCACAGTTAACAATGACACCGATAACGTGATTTTTAAAAAAAATTTTAAATTGCAAAATTTACTCCATTTGTTTTCTGTCTTTTATACCCAAGGTCTGTGAAGGAAAAACAAAAGTGTTATACATCGGAATATCCTGCGGTCTTTCGGTAAGAACGATGTGCAAAGAGGCATTTTTGTGGCGAGCTTCCCTGAACTTGCTAATCCACCAAGATCTTATTTTATTTGTGATGTATTAGAATTTACTGCATAAATATGTTGACTAGAGATGCATGTTTTAGGATAGAACTGACCATTGCTATTATTTCTCCGGTGCTGGTGGTCAGGCACCCTTTGTTGCCGGCCAGCTGGATTTCTGTATGAATAATATGAATGTCTTCACTCCGGCTGTGATCGGATTCAATCCAGAAAGAATGGCAAAGTAAGACAAAAGTGCGCACTTCTGTTTCATCACGAATTGCACCTCCGCACCAATGCTAGCCTTTATACAGAAGAGTTATTTTTATGTTTTCACCATTTTGGTTACCGTATATCTGATCAAGAGAGGCTACTGTCAGCATGTCGATACCGCTGAGCATTGATTCTCATAAATGATAAGTATAAGGCTAATGTATCTATGGTATGTATGTATGTAATGTATGGTCAGCTAATACTGAATAATGCAATTTTAAAAGAAGATCTAACATTTTTGGTGGCTCATATCAAACATCAGTCTACACAGAAGTTAATTTGTGTTGATATTCTGTAGGAATGAGTCCATTCCTGGATGGTCCTTGACCTTCAGACAAGTCATAGAGAGGATGGAGGAGCTGCAGAAAAGCAATAAGGCATTCATCATTAACCCGGTTGTTGGGGTGCGTCTTTTTATTGCTTAAAGTAACTGCTAGAGTTGACCGTTATATTATAAAAAAAAACGTGTCTTTAGTTCTGAACTTGCCATTTTGTGCCTAGTACAAGAAACAGACAGACAGAAAAAGTCATGTGAATACAGTAGGTCCTACTCTTGAAGCAGATGGCAAAGCATAGTTTAGGGGTGAGAAGACGTTAGAAGAACGATTCTCTGTTATGAAAAAAATGAGGTTCACATACAGAATGTCAGAACTGAAAGTTTATAACTATTATTATCGATATGAAGTAATCAGAAATCTTATAGCCATATTGCTGTACCTCTTCTCTCACAGCCTGAAGCCATCAGTGGATCTTCAAGGCTGAAAGGTGGAAGTGCAACAAAAATCATCTTGGAAACCATTTTTCTGAGTGCGCACGAAGCTGTTTTGAGCCATAAGAAAATTACCGTGGAGTGAGTATAATTTATCTAATGGTCTGAACTGGATCTAATGCAGCACCCAACCACTATTGCGTTTCAAAGTCATTGTATATTTTGTCCTAGGTAGCTGAAAATGCTGTCATGTTCTGCGGCCGATATATTCAAAGCGCTATTAAATGCAAGCGGCATCTCCATGTTAATTACTTTTGCCTTTTTAGAGACACCCTGGACCGGATAAAAATGTACGAACAAGTTTATAAAATTACATATTCTCAGAGTGAAAAGGTTGCATCCTTGGTCCAACAAGCTGGAGAAAGGTAGGCCTGTGGGCTAGAGTCCTGAATTGTTGCTTATACTTGCTTATACTTCTTAGGTGTGCAAAGTTGCAAGGTTTCTGGAACAGTTGCACAGCTTTGTGCAGAGGACTAATGAAAAATGAAAAATGAAAAATTTGCCTTAAATTGAGTTTCTATCTTTGGCTGCATGTTGATTTCTTTGGAATATAACTCGTGGCATGAAAGGTGTTTCCGCTGTGTTTTTCGCAGCTTGAAGAAAGGAGGACATGTGTATTACGTAGGCTGGAGCACTTTAGGCATAATGGGAATCATTGATGCAAGCGAATGCATTCCAACATTTGGAGCAGGTACTACGCTGCTGTGTACAGTCCATCTTAAATTCTGTTTTTCTTGTTATTCGGTATGTCAGACCACATTGTTAGTGGACTAAAGATGCAGCTCACCGACCGACAGCTGTACATGTCTAGATGACCTTCTGAAAAGTGAAGATGTAATAGCACCTATGCTATTAATAGTGCTATGATGTGTGTGTGTGTGTGTGTGTGTGTGTGTGTGTGTGTGTGTTTATTTAATATCTAAATATCTTTATAAGACTTCTACAAATTTAAAACATTATCAAAAAATATTTTCTACTTTGCACTCTGGAATGATTAAATTGAATGTTTATTTATTTGTTTTCAGATGCAGAAGATATCTGTGGATTTATAAACCAGGGTTATAATGAAATGAAGAACAAAGAAGGAGACTTAAAAGCATTAGTATGGCTTTTTCTGCATGTGTATATATATATTTAAGTTTAAATAGAGAGGTTTAAGTCAGGTTTTCCTTTTCCCACCTTCCTTTAGGGGCCAGAATTCTGCATTAGCCACGCAGACTTTGTAAGCAACATTTTACCCGCTGCCACAGAACTGGATATGGTAATCTTTCTGTTTACACAGGATGGTAAGTCAGTTTATTTTAAGAGAATTTTAAAAGACAGTCAAAATGAGCGTTAAGGTCTGCTTTTCATAGCATATTAAATGTTAATATCCAAATATCTTCAGATGACCTTTGTGACATTGAAACCCTGGCGACTCAAACAAAAGAGAGGACCTCAAACCTCCATGCCGTTTCCCACAAACTCCTTGGAGGCAGAGAATCGGTTGGTTATGTTGCTCCTGCTCTTTCAGATGAAAAGGAAATCTTGTAATCTAATGAATGTTGGATAAGACACAGCCACTTGAAGTGGTTGAATTTTAAAAAGTGTTTTTGTTTTGTCTCTTTAGAATATCTTCAAATGTACATTTGCTTCTGTTCTGAATATTACCTGGCCCACGGTAAATTCGATTCATAAGGTAAAAACCTCTTCATGGTGCAGTGCACGTCCCCAGTCTGCAGGCTGTCCATGTGTGTAAAAAGGATGGTGGCTTTCACTTTCACGTTTGCCGGTATCTCCCTCCCCAGAGAAGATATTGACTTCCACTGTTTCCAGCCTCATTTGTGGTCACTTGCGGACCTTAACCACATCATATTAGAATTAAACTATTAAATGATAGTAAAAAACACAGTACCAGTGAAATGCATGAGTTCATCCGGAGCAACCTGGGTAACATCTGGAGAAAAGAATAAAAGCAAAGCAGCCCACAAGTTTCCAACATCTCTGCAAATTGCTGCAGAAGAGCTGGGAAGACGTGACGCCGCTTTCCCTCACCAAACCTGTTATTCACACCGTGTTAAAATAGATGTGGGTTCCAGCAAGTGAACACATACTTTTAACTGGTACTGCGCTGTATATTCAAACCAAATCCTGCCAACTGTATTATATAAGTTGATAAAACAAGGAATATGAAGTTAGTCTCTTTGTCTATTACGCTGCCCGGCCCGAAAAAAAAGTCACCACCTGGATTTAACTTGGTGTTATGATGTGGGGTTGCTTCAGTTCCTCAGGTCTAGGTTCAGCAACGTTATGTGCCCAAAAAATGAGCTCAGCTGACTACCTGAATACTCTAAATGACCAGGTTTTTCCATCAATGGATATTTTCTTCATATTCCAAAATGACACTGCCAGGATTCATGGGGCTCAAATTGTGAAAGAGTGCTTCAAGGAGCATGAGAGAGACATCATTTTCACACATGGATTGGCCACCACAGAGTCCAGAGCTTAAGCCCATTGAGAATCTTTGGGATCTTGTGCTGGAGAAGACTTTACTCATCGGTCTGACTCTCCCGTCATCGATACAAGATCTTGGGGAAAAATTAATGCAACTCTGGATGGAAATAAATGTTGTGACATCGCATGAGCTTAATCGAAACAATACCACAGCGAATGTGTGTCGTAACCAAAGCTAAAGGAGGTGCAACCAAATATTAGAGCATGTGGATTTTTTTTTTGGCCGGGCAGTGTATCCTCCATACTCTGATGTCTTGAAGTTAAATAAAAAAATGAACATATTGACTAACACGTGGCCTTTAGTAACAACAGAAATAATGCTTTGGTCATATTTAACATATATTTGTACCTTGCAGAAGGCGAGGCAGGAACTGTCCACGAAATGGATTCTGAATGCTGTCAGTACAGGCGGCCACATCTTAAAGGGAAAAATTTACCACAATTACATGGTTGACTTAAAAGTCACAAATAGCAAATTGTTTAGAAGAGCCCTCAATATTCTACAGGTAACTGCAGCCAAAAATCCTCCTCGATCTGTCACTGCCGACTGACAGAGGACACGATGTTTAACTTTTGCTGTGATTTCCTGATCAAATTGCTATTTCTGACACGACTTGGACTTTTTGTATCAATTCATTGGAGAAAAGTTTCCTCCTTTCAGGACTTCATACCTGTGTCACAAAATGTATTGAAGTGCCACACCTATGTGACAACTTCTCTGTGGTAATAATTCCTTTGCCATAAACACTTCTTTATCCATAGAAGTTCACAGGCTGCTTGCGAACGGTTTGCCACAGAGCGCTTCTTCAAGTCATTTACGATACGGAAGACATAACAGACGTCATGGTGACCGCGGGGGCCACAGCACACCTTGAGACGGCAGCCACGAGGCGCAGGGTAAACAGTTTCTTCTGCACATGTTGGTTTTCGTGACCTTTTTATTGCAGTGACTTAAATGGGGCCTTTTTAGTTGGCAAAATGCATTCTATACATAAATGCTGTACCATTCCTTATTGCGATTATATTATACATAAAAGATCATAAGAAGAGAAGGAGATTGCGACTGAGATTACGATTATTAAACATTCATATTTTAGACACTCGCTTAGCTTAGCAAGTTAGCTAGCATTAAAATGCATTGTAACAGAGCAGGAGTGTGGAACCACCTTAATTCATTTCCCATCCGTGATATTTACAGTTTGTGTCTGATGTTTGCCATGGTCCGTGATCAATAAAAAGGAATTTTGCGCATTTAGGGAATAAAACTTAAATGGAGAATAAAGGAATGGATTAGTTGCTGACTGTGATTTAGCAGTACAAGTTATTGACATACATATGAAACAAAAAATGGCACTTTTTAGGGAAAAGTGGGGGAAAAGTGGTCTTAAACTGAAGAGTCAGAGCATATCTACTCTTGGTTTCAGCAACGTGAAATAAATCTTAAGGTGTAAAAATAAATAGCCAAAGAAAATGCCAGAAATATTTGTTTTTCGGGGGGGGGGCACATACATATTTTTTTGGAGTTTAGAACTGACTCCTGTTTGTTTGGCAGGTGGTACCAACCGCAGTAGTGATCCTGACCCGGAACTGCTCGCTGTCTGAAGCCAAATCGCAGCTAGATGCTCATCCGTTGATCCGAGATGCTGTGGAGGCCAATCTTGCACTCCGTCTTGGTGCCAACAGCACATAGTAGCACAGTTAACAAAGCAATCTGCAACCTCATGGCTTAAAACCAGAAGGTCGGCATACCTCTTTGTAAGGTAAGCAGCACCAACTGCTGCATTAAAATGCCCAGACGCAATAGACAAAATTTTTCTTTTTTATTTATAAGAGGCGGCAAACAGAAAAGCAGTTGAAGAACTCGACTTGAATTGCTTTTATAACTGTTTGAGCTTAAAACTAAAGTAAAAAAAAAAGTCTCAGTTTGAATGACTGAAGGGTGAGAAATTAAAATTATAATCTATGTGGTTACTAAGCATTTTCGAGATAAATCTGTGTTATTATAGCTGCTGGTTTGGTGAAAAAAAATAATGCTTTTCATGTTCAGTTGGAAATTTTAAGCATTTCAAACATCGCATAGCCTAAGAACCTCAGCACTGCAGTACACAGGTAAAAAGTGCTTTTATAACTGATTAAAAAATGTACAAACTATTATTTTAATAATTACTTACTTCATCTTTCATGATAAATTTTAGAAATTTCCAAGAGAAAATACCCACAGGAACCCATCAACAAGACTGATCATTATATTTACTGATAGGAGAAGTTCTGGTAAACCTCATTCAAACACAAGGAAGTATTATTAGAAATACTAACAGTCATCTGCTAATACTTCCTGGTGTTTTTTTTTTAATATATATATAAAAGAGCTCCAAAGCAGCTCACTGAGCTTCCACTTTGTATAAAAATAATTATTTGCTCCTGCCAAAGTAATACATTATGGCAGTTATGTCTTAAACACAAGTTATTAGCTTCACACAGCATAAAAGTTACTGTAATTTACAGTCAATCCTTGCCAAGAAACAATGATCATGTGAACATGAGCTGCAAGTTAGCAGGAAACCTGGACCATCTTGACCTGGAATGCACTGAGCGGCGGTTTGGCCCGCTGAGGAATCACGGATGCTTTGTGCACACCCTTTCAGTTCGCAGATCGTATATCTACGTGTTAGAGGTTCACTATATTTTCCATGAGAGTTTATAAATGATGCTATCTTATTTATTGAAAATAAAGGTAGCTCAAAATTTATAAACTTTGTCTTCCATTTTTTCGATGGGAAAATATTTCTTAGAGGTTTGAATGTTGCTGCTTTTTAAACAAATATTTGATCCATCAAAGTCTCTTAACAGGATTTATTAAAGCTTCATCACGTACATTAAAACAAAAGTGTCTCTCATCTGCTCCATCTCAGGTAATGGAATTTTGGCCGTAGCCCAGTAATGCTGTTGTGCTAAGATTATACGTGCAGGAATATCCAAAGAACCAATGTAACCGGCTGGGCAACCTTTATGAATGTCGTGCTGTCTACTCGCTGAACTAGCAGCCAGTATCGTGCTGAAGCGCCATGGGAAACGTCGTGAGCCAGGAGAAGTGGTGGCAGAAGCTCAGGCCCTTTGCTAAGAGGGACAAATCATCCGACTGGAGGTTGGAGTACAGCTACGTTCCACGGGATGTGCAAAGCTGGCGGCTGGAGAAAGGAGACCTTCTGGAGGTGATCGGGGTGACAGAGCATTGCTTCTATGTCAGGAAGCTGAACGTAAAGAAGCAGAAGGTTAAATGGCACAGGTCAAAGAAAACACGTCTGCCCAAAAGCCTTATCAAGCCTGTGAAAAAGCTGGAAGATGAAGAGTAAGTGCTTGAGGTTCTGTATTCAGGTATAATTCTGTGCATTAAATACTGAAGTAAACACAGCACAAAGCTCAGGCTACGCTGTACTTCCATCCTGGTCACTGCATGTGGATGTGAGCGTGCATGTGTGGTGGCAACCAGCAATGCAAAAATAAAGCCTGAACTTCTCCTCTCATGTGGGCAATGCTCTGCACATGCTTCTTGTTAAAAGTAATTTTGAAATGTTTGATTTTTTTTTTTTTTTGATATGGATTTATTTTTCTTCTGGAGTTCCCGTCTGCTGAATACAGCAATTTTCAGAATTTATGTCCCTTGAACAGATCATAAGAAAAATCTGAGGACAGAATTGCAAAACAGGAAATATTATTGATCCTCTATATTATATTATATTATATTATATTATATTATATTATATTATATTATATTATATTATATTATATTATATTATATTATATTATATTATATTAATTCTTAATATTAATGTTGTACTCTTTGTGACACTGAGATTTCTTGAGCACAAATATATGCCATGTATATATCCTGAACTTTTAGCCTTTTTTGCTTTTTCAGTTTTAAGTTAAATTCAGTTTTTATGGAGTGTTCCTTTTGCACAGCGACACAGCACTGTACAGAGAATCACAGAGCAATAGCGCGCAGCAGTAATCGGTCAGCTGGCAGGCGAGGAGAGGAAAACTAAAAACTCCCAAAAGCAGAGGACGGAACATAAACTTCTAGGGGTCCTAGTGCTTGTGGCTGTCCACCCGCCATGGACTTACTAATCCAGAGAATGTGGAACGGTGTAGTTGCGGCTAATAAAAACATTGCTGGCTTCCAGTCAGAAACCTTTGTGAGCTCAAAGAGGTTTGACAACACTTTTTTTGTTCAGCTTAATAAATAGATGATAGACACAGACATAATGCATCCTGAGGGAAACTGAAAAATGTACATATTTGTTATTATCATGAAATATTTTTGCAACTTTAGCTGTTTAGTGCAACTGCAATGCGGGCTGCCTTTTATCTGAGGTTCAGTATAGCTTATCATAATGGTAGTGTTGATATTTTGTGAAATGCGTGCATGTGTGTGCATGTGGCGTGTGTGGGGTATGAGGAGAAACCTCATTGCTCAGGTTCAATTCTCAGACTTGCTGTTCAGGAAACTCTGGATGTAGCCGTTACTCAGCTAGTTTGTGGTCTGCATTTTAAATGTTACCCTGGGGGGTGAAATGCGGAACTACAGACAGTAAACACACGCTGCTTGGAAAAGCCTTCATGGGTACATTTGACCACAGTAACTGACATACAGTTTATTCTGATAGATGGTACAATGGAAATGTTACCAAGCGCAACCATGCCAAAAGATGTCTGCTGAGAACGGAGAACAGTCGGGGTGCCTTTCTTGTCTGGAAAAATGCTAAAAACGCCTACTACTACTTATCTGGTAAGAAAACATGGACAGCATAATTCCGTTTGGCCATTTCATGCTGCGTACTGCTTTCATTATAACTCATTCTTCTCAGAACACACTTTCAAACACTTTGTCCAACATAGCTGTGCGTAGGTAAGGTCACACCCATAGTATGGAATGTATTAGATCACCTCAAGAAAAGACGCAAGTCACGTAGCGGGGGCCAAAAATCAAAAAGGTTAAAAAAGTCAGCTTTTGATATTAAAAAAATGGAAAATATTATACTTTATGTCTTCCTGCTCTTTTGCTTTTCAGTGAAGTGCGATGATAAAGCAAGGCATTACAAAATTACAGAAGCTGATAAATCGTTCTACTTCGTGCCACGCAAAAAATTTCCCAGCATCTCGGACTTGGTTGAGTCCTATTCTAGGGATCCCGACGGACTTTGTGAAAAGCTCGGCAAACCTTGTGTAAAAGTAAGTCTCCAGTTTCTGAGCTTATTTGCATTTGGCTATCTTAGCACAGTAAAAAAGAGCTCCATTGTACATCATTTATTCTGCCATTCCACCTGGGTGGGATATTATTGCTGTTATAAACTAGTATTTGTGAAAAACTACCTACAATAATTTATCATTTTGTAGGAGAGAGCAATGCAATGCACAAAAACACACTTAGATGCTCCAGTTTACTTGTTTTTCACAGTAGTAGGACAATAGATTTCACAGTAATTTTTACATCTTTGTTAAACAGTGGGGTTTTAGGGGTTTTTTCCACGACGAGGGTTGTGACACATCCTGTTGCTTCATATTGTCCCCTCCAAGGTGAGGCTATCTTCCCTTCTGGTGCCCAAGGAGAAGATATGGGAGGTGGAAAGAGGCTCCTTGGAAAAAGTGGAACGACTCGACAGCGGAGAGTTTGGGGAGGTGTGGAAGGGAATCTGGAAGAATAAAAAGGAAGTGGCCATCAAAGAGTTTCGAGGTAAGATGTAGGAAAGATCTTCTATCACGATGGAGCGTTTTTTTGCATGAGGGTAGAAAATGAATTGGGTAAGATAGTTGGAGACGCTCTGAAGATGCCTTATCGTGACATTTCCAGCGAGGAACAAGGATGTCCTGAATGAGATCGAAATCATGAAGCAGCTGAGCCACAGGCGACTCCTCAGACTCCATGCAGTTTGCACCGTGGATGACCCAGTCTGCATTGTCACAGAACTCATGAATGGAAGCCTGTCCAGATTTCTCAGAAGTACCTGTCAGATTTTAATGTCACACTTTGATTCTGTTAGTTGTGTTTCCATCACCCTGGCTTCATGCCCCCATTCTGTGTCTTCTCGACTTCTTTTTCAGGTTCTAAAAGCATGGGTGCTACCATTGAGTTCTCTCACATGATGGAATTTGCTATTCAGGTATGGATATTGTGTTATGAATGTCTTAGTTTATTATTTGTTTAATAATTTAACGCTGCATTGCATTTTTTTTTCGGATGCATAACCAAATTTTCCATGATATAAAATTTTTGCCTACCAGGTTGCCGAAGGAATGGCTTATCTGGAGGCAAAGAAAATCCTGCACAGAGACATACGGGCAGACAACATCTTACTTGACGGAAACAAATCTTGTAAGATTGCAGATTTTGGTCTCGCGCAGTTCACAGTTTCAGGAGAAAATAAAATCGAAATGGGTGAGAATAATGGATTCTGTGTTTACCAACCTTACATAAACTGTAAAAAAAAATCACTATGATAACAAATAATTTTAGCCCTAAATTTTGCTTTTAACTAATGCATCTGGTGAAAAGCTCAAAATATTTCCAAATAATTTCATGTTGTACAGCTGTAAAAGGACAACCTTAAAAATTTAAGAAACAAGTTGTTAACATTTCCCTCTTCAGGTGCTAAGCTTCCTGTGAAATGGATGGCTCCCGAGGTCTTCAGTACTCAAAAATACACAGCAAAATGTGATGTATGGTCCTTTGGGGTCCTTTTAACTGAAATTGTCACATCTGGCGAGGAGCCGTACTCAGGTACGTCAAGACTGTTATGAGGCACACATCTCCCATTGCTGACCCTGTGTCTCACTGTCTGATTTTACAGTCCATTTTCTTTCCTCTCTGACCCCCCCCAAAAAAAAAAACAAAAAAAACAAAACAGATAAAACCAAGACGGCCTGTGTTAAAGCCGTGCAGAAAGGATATCGGATGCCCGAGCCCCCTGACTGCCCCCAGTCATTGTATGACATCATGCTTCTTTGCTGGAGTTCGAACCCTTTGGAGCGTCCGGGGTTCACAGATCTCAGGGATAAACTGTCTCAAGTCCAAAAGCCTACTGACCAATCGGGTCAGTGAAACAATAAATGTTGTCGCTGAAAAGGACCCGACTGGAAAGGACCGATATAAGCAGTGTGCCAGTTGTACTGGGATGCACAAACATTATTGCTCCACATCTGCACTAAAAGCTCAGTAAATACATGGGCCCCATATCTACTTGTACCCTGCTGACAGTATGCGTGTACTGTGTGAAAACCAAAGGACCTACGATCCAAACCGTGACTAGAAAATATTGTGAGAAAAATTCTAAAGCTTGCGAGAAATTTGTGCATGAAGAGAAGATGCAGTCATTCTGTAACCTGGAGTTACAAATAAAGCAGAGGATGTCACGGGCCAGGGTTTGCACTCCTTATATGTGAGACCATAGTAAAAAAAAGATCTGACAGGAGAAGCACATAGAGGGTAAGAACTTCACACTTTAATAGCTGCGAGGCAAACAAGAAGATTTCTTGTGAAGAGCTTGGAGCAGAAGCGACCCTCTGAAGTACGATTT
This sequence comes from Heterotis niloticus, assembly GCA_018136845.1. Lineage (NCBI taxonomy): Eukaryota > Metazoa > Chordata > Actinopteri > Osteoglossiformes > Osteoglossidae > Heterotis > Heterotis niloticus. The sequence continues at coordinate 4,181,347 of CM030891.1, read as the reverse complement.
CAGAAAACCGTTCCACCTTTACTTCCTCGGGTTAGACTCAAATCTGCGAGGCAGATGCAGATCTCTTTGTGAAGAACAGAGCCAAGCAGTCTACAAGCTTTTAGTTTGTTTCTTGTTGTTAAAAGTCTGATTTTAAAGCTTCCATTTTTTCCTACTGTGGCAGTGAGCACAGTTTGTTTGTGCTCTTTTGTGGTGTCACACAAAAGGCTGGCGAACTGTGTATTTCTTGTGTATTTCGCTTCTTCTATTTTTTGTGTATTTCTATCGCATTATGTATTTTCATCAGAATTAAAATGTAAAAATAAAACAAACTCTGAAGGCTCATACTGCCGATTTTTTATTTCACACAACCTACAGGATTTTTAGCAGGAGTACATAATGTGTATATACAGAATTATAGCTTTGTTACATGACACGTAGATACATTATGGGTTTTTATTTACGTACATAAAATGGCAGACAGTACTGCTTACAGGAAACGGCAGAAAAAAGACGATGATCGATCAAAATAATCTTAACACAAACTGATGTTTTAAACTACAGGTTGTAAATAAATTACAAATATTAAAATATAGCAATGCAATCTGATTTATCATTGAACAAAATGATGCTGTGTACTGAATGTTTCTGTAAGTGGCTGATCAAATACAGGTACAGTAAGCATCACCGAATGATGGGGATACGTTCTGACAAACGTGTTGTTAAGCGATTTCGTCATTGTAGAGCGTACATACGCCGCATCGCGCACATTTTGACTTTTATCCGATATAGCCTATTGCACCTAGGCTACAAACCTGTACCGCATTTTACAGCAGATGCGGTAAACACAAGATGTATGAGGCTGCTGCCGGTGTAACACGGCATGCTGTTTTACAGTAAATTTTTATTAGCAAGTAGTAGTACACTCTAAAATAACAATAAAAAGTACAGTATAGTAAATATATAAACCAGGAACATGTACTGTATATAGTCTTATGGAACCTCGGTCACATACCCAGTCTGTCGTTCACCGGCACGTTGTTATGTGGCGCATACCTGTACTGCAGATATCCTTGTTATTTCTTTTGCTTTCAAAGTCTCTGTTAGGCATTGCTTGTTGTGGATACTGCTATATAAAAATATACTTAATTCTATATTATATTTAAAAGAATTATATCTTTATATATTATAAATTTAAAAGTATCGTATTTTGTATTTGTCCGCTAAAGGATTTCCATTTTGACTTCAACCTGAAAAATTAAAATATACAAGTTTTATATATATATTTTGTTTTTGTGCAAAGTCGGTACCTGTGCCAGGGATAAACAGTTATGGTTGGGCCTCATATTGCCTCTCAGTTGCAATGAAAAAGTCCTCAAGAGTGTCCTGCAGGTACTCAAAGGTGGGTCTTTCTTCTGGATAGTTTTTCCAGCACTTCAGCATGATTTCATAGAGCTCACTGGGGCAGTTATCTGGACACGGCATTCTGTAGTTCCTGGACAGGTTTCTCACTACCTCTGGGTTGGTCATACCTGCAATCCCCACACAAACAGGTACTTAAGCACAGATGCAGGTAAGACAACTCACAACACATTTATCTGCCGGGTGGATGGAGGGGATGTGTGAATTTCTGGTGGAGCTATTTAGCCGCCTTCCGTTATCTATTTTTATACAGGCTTCCTTTACGTAACAAGCAAAGTTGCTCGAACGAAAGGTGAGTTCTCGTAAAATGAAATCAGGTACCATTGATTTAAATGAAGAACAACAGACGAAGCATTGCAACAGCAACAGAAAGACACGTCATTCAAAACTATGTCCAAAATATCAGCACTGCTCTGGAGATGTTCAAATTCAGCCCACCCCTGCCCCGAGTATGGCAGGGTGGCCTCACACACATTTACACACACACGCGTTATAGGCAAGGTAGAGCAACCCATAAAACTGAAACAGATGTCTTTGGATGGTGAGAGGAAACCAGAGCATCCGGAGGAAACCCAAAGCAGGCATGGGAGAACACAGAAACTCCACACAGATTGAGCTGGATTCAAAACATCACTCAAACTGGTTATTCTTGCCCTTCTTATTATTGTTACTCTTTGCTTTTTCAATGTTCTTGTAGCACTTCTTTTTTAAAGCTCTTTACCACTATGGTTTTTACGATATATGTTGGCTTTACACGTTAAGAAAAAGTCACAAGATTTGCAAGAGGTGTTTGTGCGGGGTATCCAGCTATGAGGGGGGTGGGGACATACAGGAAAAGCCGAGCCATATACGGTGTGGGCTTCTTGCCTCGGCGCTCAGTGTCACTAGGGCTTGTATTTTGAATTTTGTTCATTCCTCCCAAATGTGTTAGCAACTCATTGTACAAATTTTAGGGTACAAATAAAACAGGCTCTTAAGCTATGCAACATGCCCATATTCTTCTGATGCGATTTAAGGGATGCTTATGCTTCATCTATACATTTTGCTTATTATGAACCTTCAGTATGTCTGTACTTTGAGGGCTGGTTAACTGGTTGTCACTTAACACTTGAGAAATATATACTGTAGTTACGATATACTGTAAATATACATAAATGTGCCATATTTGGGTCTGTGTCCCATCATGCGTTGTGTTTCCAAAACAAACCCTACCTGGATAGGGCACCCGGCCATACGTTACTATTTCTGTGAGAAGGATGCCGAAGGACCACACGTCCGACTTGATGCTGAACGTGCCAAAGTTTATGGCCTCGGGAGAGGTCCACTTGATGGGGAACTTTGCTCCTGAGTGAAACGGCGACAGTGAGAATAATAAGAAAGGCCATGAAATTTTTTGAGCAAACGTTAAGCCGTCATCATTAGACACATCTTTCTCAAGGGCATCTGGTTTCACCAGGAAAACACAACACATCCAATGCTGTTTTCTTTTGCTAAAGTGCAACCACTTTGTGTCCTATTAAGTTAGCAGGACATAGCAACTTAACAGACGGATTGGACAGATTTTTCAGCCTTTTAGATATATTAAGTGACTTATAACAATGTTTATGGCAAAAGGACATAGATGTCAACCAGCTTTCAGCCAGTGTTGTTCATATTACACTATTGCACCAGCTGTTAAATTTACTGAGCTTTGGTCACACCTTTTATGAGTTTAAAATTCAATTTAATGTTATCCTGTATGACAGGCTCATACCTTCCTGTGCAACGTATTCATTGTCAATGATCCTGGCCAGACCAAAGTCTGCTATTTTACAGTGTAGGCTTTCAGACACAAGTACGTTCGCTGCTCGCAGGTCTCTGTGGATGTAATTCTTCTTTTCAATGTAGGCCATTCCTTCTGCAATCTGTGAAGCAAAGTGAACACATAAAATAAATGCAATACTAATATAGTTGATGACCCTGGCCTATCCTATCCTATCTTGTCCTGTCCTGTTCTGTCCTGTCCTGTCCTTTCCTGTCCTACATTGGTAAATTAGAGCATTAATAAATGAACTGTATTTTAACAAGGAATCCTTCCACTCCATTATTTCTTACAATTCTTACAGTTCTGTCCATGCTGGCAGAGTAAATGGCACGGCTAGCTCTATTACTGAACATCGTGACTTTACCAGCATGTGAAGCTCTTTTGTGGGAAGAATGTGTAAGATCTTATGTATTTATGATGTCTCAACCGGAGGTGAGCTGTCAGAGAAGAGGAAATACGTTCAGTTGCCGAGACTAGGAAAGTAGAATTAAGCATTTCACACTCTGGGCTGATGTGAAGGCCTGATAAAGACGGAGGTCTTTGCATTCCGGCACAGCTAGCCGCAAAATTTATCACAGTTTCACCATATCCTAAATTTAGACATAGAAAACACTCTCAAAGGGAAAATGCTAGATTCTTCTCTGAAAATATTGAGCGTTTACACACTTCATACAGAGGTACAAATGAAAAAATACAAGAATAATCACTTCTCAGTTCACTCCTAAATAGCAAATATTAAACTTAATTCATTTATCTAAAAAAAAAAGTGAAATTCACGATTGGTACAAAGTCTGAAATATGGGCAATCTTGATATTTTAGAGCGCTCTCTATTTTTCTGAAGGTCATGTTTGCTTAAAAACACGGCAGCACTGAAATATTTTGTCGGAGCATCGTGTTTTAAAACGACAGTGCTGGACAAACCTGTGCTGACATGTCAATCAGTTTGAGAAGCTCGAGTTGGTTCCCTTCGTCGGTTTTCAGAAAATCAAGAAGGCTTCCTTGGGTGGGGGGGGGGGTCGTGAAACAAAGAGAACATTTTTTTGAAATGTAATTTAAAACAGTAAACTAGCATTTTTACGGTGCACATTTTGTCATTTCTGCAAAACGTTTCTTTAACCGCACCTGCTCCAGCCAGCAGCGTCAATGGCCTTGGGACAGAGCACTATTACAGTTTTGTTTAAAATGTTCTGGACACCTTGGAGAGTAACTTTATTTTTAACCGGCGTCCGTTTTTCCCTCGGTTTTGCTGCTTCCAGCACAAGCAAATAAATAAATGAATGCATAGAATCGAGGCAAATGGGTATTTACAATGGATTCGCGTTTACTTTCGTTTACAGTAAAACAACATCAGAGATGGTTTCGTCATAATCTACTTGGCTGGTTTCTCCTGATCTTCTGACCGATCTTGCTTAGCCGCCCCACGTGGCGCACAGCTCACCATTGGCCATGAACTCGGTGACGATCAGGATGGGCGTCTTGGTGACGACGGCATAGAGGCGCACCAGCTTGTCGTGCTGCAGCTGCTTCATCAGGTTGGCCTCCTGCAGGAAGGCCTCTGGCTCCATGCTGCCCTCCTTCAGCGTCTTGATGGCCACCTTCTGCGAGTTCTTGTAGTAGCCTGGACGGTGGTCACATGTTGCTGAAAACTTTTGTTCCTCAAGCCATCAGACTAAGGAACAGCAAATGCCTGCTCCACCCTTCAGACAAAACAATATTTCCCTGGCTGCACTCAGCAATCTTTTCATAAAGTTGTACGTTGCTGGTGCATGGCAATTTATACTTGTGCTCAAATTGTATTTTTCTCATTTATGCGACATATGTTTGCACCATTATTCTTACGCCTTATTCTAAAGAGCACTCCCTATGTCCTCTGACCAAGTGAATGCGCCGTACCCCTCCCTCAACAGTTACTGGCTGCTATCATTACTATTTCCATTTCTTATCTTAAGTTCTACATTTTGAGTAAATCACTGTGAAAATTTGCTGTGTGTGTACCCCCAGGACAAACCAAATGTCTTTCCTCTTGTACATCTGTATAGTGATATGATAAATATAAAAATAAACATAAGCCTTAGCATAAATACTGGCATAGGGATATGATCATACTCATGCAGAAAAGCAAATTTTTGTATGCATACGAAGTTAACCGAAATCTAAACTGGCTTAAAATGATGTCATTTGATCACTCATAGACATGCAGACATGTTTTCTTCAGTTGTTTTGACATGTTGGATTCTAGAGGGAGACTCCAGCCGCAGCAACGTTGAAACCCTATCTCTCATACCATAGAGTGTGTCTTCTGATGCCGCAAAACCACGCAGCACCATGTCATGAGACAGCTCTAACTTTGTCAGGAAAGGTCTTGGGGCCTTGGGCATGTCCAAACCATCGTCTGCTGCACTGCTGACAGACACCTTGCCCCATGATCCAAGGCCCAAATGCCGGATTAAGATTTGAAGATAACGGTCACAGCTCATTCGTGTCGATAGTGACGGCGATAACATCACGCACCCATCCACACTTCACCAAACTGGCCTGCTCCCAGCTTCTTCACCATCTTCAGCGTTTCCCGGGGAATCTCCCAATCGTCTTTCCCCCACGGCCGCTGGGGCGTGATGGATTTGCAAGGCACGGTCAGCTGCTGGCACAAACCACCGGCTGTCTCTGGCGATTGTGGGGAAAGAAAAATGAAAACAAAATCTAATAAATATGTTTCGCGGTGCTTAAATAAAGGTAAAATCCGACGTTGCGGTAAACCAATTTGTCAAACGCAGCAACATTTAAGTTGGCTTACTCGAGTAATACATCACCAGATCCTGTAATGTTGGGAAAGTAACTTTTGGAGCTATGTAGAAGCCACCGTTGTCCAGAGATCGTATTTTGTAGTGTTTGATGACGTTGCCCTGCCCAGAGACCGTGTCCTTGATCGACAGAGAGAACGCTCCTAAAGGGGGAAACTCAGTTTATTTATCTTGTTTACGGATTCCTAAGAAAACCTTTGCATCTATAAGCAGGCTTTACTGGACAACCACACCTCCGGCAAACTTATACTGCAAATCAGTAATCCGGTTCATGCTAAATTACTAATCCCGCCCATCCTTCCGTCACCGTAGCTTAATCCGAATTCCAACACCGAATGCGCGTTTACTACAAGGTTTAAACTTTGAGAATTAGGTGTTCACAAATATCATAAAAGCTTGATCACCACCACATCCTGTAGTTCTGTTTCATGAGTGCACTCTTTTATTCCAGTCCTTTGAGCTAATGTATCATTAGAATTGACCAATTTTTAAAATATTCAGTATATATTACAAGATAATATTTAGCCGCAGTATAAATAAATATAAACGATCATGCATGTGAATTTTTTTCCAAAACAACTTTTTTTGGAATTTTATCTGTGCTCTCTAAAAAAAGACTTCCTGTGTTGTTTCCTGTGTTCACTATTATTAAAGGTATAACAAACCTGTTTTGTATCTTGCCCAAGTGCAGTTTTAAAGCTCAATTTACGCAATATATAGCATTAATTATTATTACCCTTAAGTATTAACCTTTTCATAGCACTGTTCCACTGTTCAAAAACTCATCGAAAGTGCCAGCTGATGTCTTACTGTACATATTTGTCTTTAGCTAACAAACATATTTATCTTCATTTATTGTTCATTTAACAATAAATGAAGATAAATATGTCGTTTCTTTCTATTACACAGTGAAATCATTCTGATGGAATAAAAGTGTGTTGTGCTGCTCAGCGGCGTCAGGTTTGCCCTGTATTGCCAGTCCATTGCAGCAGTTAACAGAAACGCACCGCATTATTTTTTACGCTCCTCTTGCGGTGCTTTTCCATCTCCTTGCTGGGCGGGAAGGCGGAGAAATCTTAGTAGAAAAGAGCAATACACACCTTTAGTCGTTTCGCTCTCTCTGATCAAAAACGATCCTATTTTGTTTGCTTGGGAGAGAAGCAGACGCTCCGCTTCTCTGCGGCTCAGACTCTTGAAGAACCATCTGCAGTTTTTGAGACGGTTGAGAACGAGAATCACTGACACGTTCCCCCCTCATGGCTATTGCGCTACAAATTTTCCAAACCTGCTCACCTTTCCACGTCCAGAGTGTCCAGTTTAGCCACATAAGTACTGGGAATGTAACCTTCTTCCCCGGTGACTAAGGACTTTGCCAGCCACCAGTCTCCATTTCTTTAAAAGCAGGGACAAGAATTAAGAATGTTGTTATGGCCTTAGTGGTCCTAAGCACTGTGATACAGAAACTCAGTGAGGAGATCCATGGCTCAGTGAACTTCACGGCAAACATTCATGCAGAAAAAAATATATATATTACTAGAAAACAGCTTGTGGACAAGATATAAAGTGGAATTTTTTACGCTTTTCCTTTATCGCTAGAAATTGCCAAATAAATATGGGGAATCTCATCTGCTCAAGAATGAATTACGTTTCAGTTCTTAAGGGTACAAAGATTTTACGGGCAAGCGTAGGTGCACTTCTAACGTCACGCAGAGAAATGCCTCTTACAAAAACCATGATGAAAAAATTCGACTTCTATTGCAAACCCTCCTTTCCAATTAATGCAACGCAGTGCAATGCTCTGCAACAGGAAGTTTACCTGCTGCAACTGGTTAATAGACTAAGAGAACAAACAGTTTTCCCCAGAAATGCACCTCTGCTTTTCTTTTGTTGCTAAAGTTACACTTACTCATGTAAAATCTTCAGTTTGTCCCCTTTTTGAAATGACAAGTCATGGTCGTTCAGAGATTTAAAGTCAAAGTGTGCAATGGCGATGTCTTTATCTGCCGAAGGGAAGAGGAAAGGAAAAAATACAAATGATAGTTTGGTCAGCGTTGATATCATTGGGATTTACAGTATGACCCACACTTGAAATTAAATTGACCGCTAAGGGTTAATCTAATTTGCCTTTATATTCTATAATTTTATATTTTTGCCTTTTTGCCTGTACTATTTTACCCCCTCGATGCATTCTCAAACTTGTGGTGGAGGGCATTTACTTTAATGAAATAAAACTGCGATGAAAAAAATTGTAATATTAAACAAATAGTAAAATAAACTATATTACTAAAGCACTTTCAGTGTCGGAAGAATGCTTACCAGGATTCGGAGGGCCTAATGCGTGATCGCCAGATTCCTGCGAAAGTATCGACAGTTAAACGCAAAGCAAACTAACAAATACGCAAACTTGCCTAAAAGTTTAGTAAATCAGATTCCAATTCATCACCCTCTTTTGTACACAAATAGTGCACTGTTTAGACTTGAATGGTGAGATTTCTCATTCATTTTCTGAGTAACACTTGGAATTATTTGGTAATATAAGTGAAATTTTTATTTTTCATCGTGCAAGTACACATTACGAATGCTTTTAAATACCCAGATCTAATGCGATGTGCGCAAATATGGCAGCGAAATACAGCAATGGAGGGAGACAGGAGGTGGAGGAAGGCAGCAGAGGAGCCAACACTCACCGATCCACCGTTAAAGGACAAACTGTTGCGCAGCATGCCATTTTCTGGACCCAGGTGATCTTTGGAGGCTCTAAGTTGTCTCAAGATGCTAAAAGTACTTCCCATCCTTCACACAGCCAAGATGGCATCTAGAGATAAGTAGTTCGAAACAGTCCTGCATGTTAGGAATGAAATAACATGACAGTTAGGAATCAAAGATATAAAAGATAAGTGAGATAAATGTCACACTATTTCTGGCCTTCTACCTCCTATAAAGGAAGTGTGCTAATATCTGACATCTTCTAAGGATGCAAAACTCAACGTCAGAAATCTAAATTTCAACCAGAGTTCTCCTGAAAATCGGCAGATGCTTGGTGCGTTTGAACAGACTTGGGTCAGATTTCTAGTTTTACTCTTTTTCTTTAGCTATCAGATGTGTGTGAGAACGTTAGCTGGCCGCTCAGAGGAGTTGCAGACGTGCAATTGCTGCGATAATTTGGCTGTTTTACCCCCGCCTGTAACCGAATTCCACTTGTAGATCTCTTTTTGGAAGCTGTTAATTCAAGCCAGCAAATTTCTACCTGCAGAATAAATGTCAAATATTTTTGATACACATAAACCTGAGTAAAATAGCCTGTATTATTATAATTTCATGTTTTACCCTGTTTTATGCCCTTTTTGACCAAATACAGTTTTTTTATACAGCTACAAGAACTTGTTTAAGATGCTGTTGAAGGAGACATCATTATTCATTATTAGTTCTCAATTCCAGAAAACACTGTAAACCAAATACTGGCATTTAAAGTACATTTATAAACATTTAATTTTATTAAGTGACTACATAAAATAATATCTTCAGAATCAGATATTCTTTTGTTTGACCTTTGTGTTACGCTTCTTATAGTAAATTCCAATAAAGTTAAATAAATACAAATATACTAAAAGAAAGGACTCTAACATCACCGGAATGAATTTGCGATATATAAGCACTTCCCAACTTAACAGCACAGACTGTTTAATCACAATTTGGGAAAAGTAGTAGAGCTTCATATGCTGTAAACCAGATATATAAATGATGTCGATCAAAAATAAAAGAATTTTATTTTTTAGTTTACATTTTTACATTTAGCTAAAAATTCCAATGCACAATGCAATATAAAATAAATAAATTGAACACTACAACTTTACTTTTTGAAAAAAAGATTATATATTAATGATAACATACTGTATGCATACTGTATTGATTTTTACCTTTTTAATTTTATTTACTTATTTGTCTTCTCTATAAGTATGAACTGTCACTTCATTTGGTGTCTTTTTAAGGAAATATCAGTAATATTTTATCTACCAGTCTTCTCGCAGTAAGACAAGTAAAGAATAAAGTATTCAGCCACTTTTGATTTGTGACCGAAATTTTGCCTCTGGTTGCAGCTGAAGGACCCATGAAATCCGTATCAGCATTTTAACCATTGTAACATGCATGTTAAGTAATAAAAGTTGACAAAAGGAGAATCGAGACGTACAACAATAATAATACTTACATATTTAGATTTATAATACTATTACAATCATAGATAAGTGATGTCAGACAATACAACAGTAGCAAACGTTAAAAACGATAGATATGCGGTAATATTAATTTTTAAAAATCTATAATATATAGACATGACTACTGTAACTGTTACTTAACCTTTTAAAGTAACAAATGTTAGTAAATACACGTTTTTCATGTGCTCAAATAATGTGTGCAGACATACCTGACATGCGAGTGGTCTTTTAAAACTCAGGAAGTGTGACTACCATGCAATTCCACATAACAGAACCCGTTCAGTTTGTGTGGTTCACAGCTGCTGAGGGCCCAGCGCTCGCTCACTCCGTCTGTCTCCCACCCCTCTTGCAAATACATGGCCGCGCAGTCGACTAGTTCAGTCGTAGCTGAGGTACAGCCAGGTGTGCCTCCTGGACCCGAGTTGGATGATAGTTTGTACTGCTCACATCATCCTGAGATAAACCAGAGATATGAGCAGCAGCCTGCCATGCAGGCATCTCAGAAACTTAAGAAATCTAAGGTTTGAGAAACTCCTACTTGGGCTGGATTTTGTAACTTGGTCAAGAACCTTTAGCATAATACCCGCTCCCAGTTATTTAACTATACTATCTATATATTTTAGTCTTTCTTTCTTTAACAGTTCAAGGAGTTTAATGTCTTCTACCCCACACAGATGTATTTCCTGTTTTGCCTACAGTGGTTTTGAGTTACCATGGCGCATCGGTTTATCTGTGACATCTGCAGAGTTTTTCTCTTTCAATGCATAAAAAACACCCTAAAACCCGAGTTTATAATCATCCTGAGAAACCGAACATTAAATGTGAGTCACATAAAATGCTGACGCTGCAGCGCGAGGGCTGTGTTCGGGCTGCCCAGGCCTTGCGCGACACTGTGGACGGAGCTTTAGAGCCACCGCTTCCCTGCGATGTGATGTGTGCCGTTTTCCAAGCCCCGGCGGCTCCTCACGGCCTTCACGTGTCAAATGGAAAGCTTCATTGTCATGTGATGATGTTATAAATAATTCAGGAGACGTACTGGGAACAAACATGGGGCACTTGGGGCCTTCACCTCACCCGCACGGCTTAGGACATTCATCTGCCTTTGACCTGGGACACAGTCATTCACCCTCACCGCAGTTCTCACTAACAACCCCTTCCTGCCCAGAACAGCTGCTATATTTGTTGCATAAAGTAAGTCGACATTGGTTAACAGTATATCTGCAACCATCTAGTGGTAACTAAAGACTCCAAATAATTTTTGCATGCCCATCTGTGCATTTAAACAGAAAAACAGTCCAGAAAGCGCATTATTCCCAGAAACGCACTGCACAGAATGCCTGCAGGTGGGTTCAACGTATGCAGCTCCTCATCACCCCCCACGAAGGGACGTCTGCTTCGTGATCGGCGTCGGCTTCCTGTTTTTCACACAGCGATTTACTCCAAAAATGCATTAACGTGTGACATCACCAGGGGGTGCTGGGAGCGCCATGTGACACAAAGGCAACTGGGCCGTTTTGCAATACTGTGCATGGCCAAGCACTATGTCTATCCAGTTGTTTGCTTGTGTCGAATACTGTTGGAATGAGGCCAGCATTTAGTTGAAATTATTATTACTCTATTCTACGTAATTCTCTGACCACAGTGTACGTCTGTAAGTTTAGGGCAGTAGAAAATGTCCACGTTTGGCGTTTTGCTGAGTGGCACCCGGGTTTGTGAGCGTTGCCAGCTGGAGAAAATTTAGAATTTTTTTAGCTATTCGGAAATTATGTATCACTTGCATACATTAATAGCGATTTTTGACACGTTGGTACAGATTAGTATCAGTCCGCCCATCTATCCATCGATTCATCCATCCATCGGTTTACTCAAGCCCTCATTTATTGGTTTATTGTCAGTGATCACATGTTAAATGCGCAGTCATGGTGGTTCAGAGCCTAAGCTGGAACCACACGGTGTGACACAGGCTGCACCCTGGATGGGATGCCATCACACTCATGGATTCACAAACACGTACAAGCAAATGGCTATTAATATGGAATGGTTTAACTATTAACATATTCAGTTCAATTCTATTTTATTTTTATATAGCGCTCTTCTCACTGCAGTGACACAGAGCACTGAACAGACATGTCAGGGTAGTACACCAGCTGCGATAAAGAATAATAAAAATGACAAGAGGTTTGGCTGCAGCTAAATTTCCGTCTGGGGCGACTAATAGCGAAGTTCTCACCACTGTAACCTTACAGATATGCAGGGTGTCACTTGCACAACATAGAAGCTGCTTTTGTTTGGCTTCAGAAGTATTTTTAGCAATTGTGGCCACGGCCCTGGATTTAAGGCCTCAGAATCCAACTGCGAAGTTGACAAAGCTAATAGGATAGAGAGGAACCTCCTGTTCCAGGACTCGAGAAGCAGATAAGCTAATAGTTGTGCAAAAGTCTTGGGTTATGTGTGGTGTCCTGTAAATTTCGCTGCTTTTCGCATGCTTTCAATGTGTAGTTTTACTTCCTAAGATACTATTTGTTTGCTTATTTACTGAGCAGATCAAGAAATTACAGTGAAATTCCTTAAAATTGCATTTATTCATCCTTCTGCTCACTTTTTCTCACTTTTTTTGTTTCAGATCATTTCATGTGATGTCTGCTACCCTATACTACACTTCTATCATTTAACAGCACTCCAGCGACAAAGTAAATGTACCGTAGCGCAGCCAATATCCTGTACAAATTTGTAGAAGAGTGAAAAAAGTGCTGAACTGACTTAACCTCTTATGAATGACATAATATTGGGACCCAACTGCATTATGAATTTCTCTACACCGCTGACTCTTAGTGACACAATAATGCATTCCAAACACACAAACACGTGGCATTTTAAAACCCTTGATCCTTGATCTGTCCGCATAAAGATATATAAATAGTGAAAAGATGAAATTGTTTTCAAATATTGTTTGTGTAAATCATTCGAAACAAAAAGTGACAAAGTTAGGTCTTGAAATCTATGCATTTAAGATTATGTCTTACATAAAACTTTCCACCCCTATTGCCAACGGTTCTGTACTTCCACTGCAAAGGATTAGTAAGTATGTTGAAGTTTCCTGCTTGGGTTCATCACAATAATCCTGAGATCTACTTTCACGAGAATAAAGGACAGGTTATTTGTGGCAAAAACATTCGCTGGCTTTGTGCATTTCTGCAGCTCACAGCAGATCACGGCTGCGGTCACCTTGTCCAACCTTCAGTCACGTGAAGAAGAAACCAAAGCAGAGGTTTATAGGATGAAGGAAATGCAGAAGCATAGCCAGGGAAATAATATCTAAACAAAATCTCATTTTAAATACTTTATTTTGTGAAGAATAAAATTACACTTTTTTTAAGTTACATTTATGCATCATTTTAAATCTCACAGAGTTATTTGTGCCTTCAGTAGCTACACAGAGCCACAAGTCAAGTAGGAACTGTACAGCAGGTACAGACGATTTTCCTAAGATGCAGAGGAAACATTGCAGAGAAAACGGTAGTTTTGCACATCGGATACTGAGATCAGTCTACTTGTGCAAATAAATTACTTGGTATTAACACCACAGTTGCTAAGCTTTTTATTTATTCCTCTCTTTATTTGTTGCAATACCATACACGTTGTGTACAAAATTAGTTGTTTTATTTGCAGCATATATTTGTGTGATCGAGTAAGAGCCGGAAACATTGTTTGTGATGTAGTTTTAGAATTTGTGGCAAAGGCATATCTTCACAATTGTTTATTACGATTCCCGTACTGTATTTTATGTGAACAAATACATCTTCAAGTATTTATACATTAAGGGAACAAAAGAAGTAAATTAAATGCTGGCAGATATTTGAAATAAATGTGGCATTTAAGTGATCTTGTTTCCACAAAGTTGTGATTTCAAGGGTCTGAAAGCTACATTTTGACAAACATTAGTGAAAAACCACTACTAAGCATATTTGTGTCTGTTCAATAATTCCCAAATCAAATTCCCAGGAAGTTTTGAGGATTAGACACTTTTCAAAAAAAGAGCAAAAATGGTTCAGGGCTTTTAAACAACTGCTGCATTTGGAACAAAACTTATACAGAACACACGGATTTACCATTTCGTATTTCGTCACTTTTTTGTCACATTTTGATATTTTCTTTTGCAATAGCTTATTATTTTCACTTTTTGTTAGATACCACACGTAAACAGGATATTTTATACGTATAAGTCATCTACTTTCTTCTAGTTCCCTGAGACTGCTTATGCTGACAGAAAATAACCGACGTTTCAAATATCGTATCAATAGAAGATGAAAGCCTTTGTCAGAACCACATTTGACTTAATAAATAGTAACTTTTCGACTAGTATATAATGCTCTTGTAATTGTACATTTACAACGCAGAATGGCTAAGGCGTACGCTTTATAATGTGCATTTGTCCAACGGCTGTTTTGAATGTATAATCATAAACCAATTTGCATCATAGTGCAAATCTTTCGTTAAAAAATAAATAACACATAAAAGTCCTTTAGCTTTCGGATAATATAAATAACGCTGAAAATTTACCAGGAAAGCACCTCTGATTTCATTTTTTTTCACAGCAGTTTCCTTTTTTCATACCACCTCTACGTATGTTATGATTTCGCCTGTGAATTCATATTTTCGTACACGATTCTGCAAATTCACGTCACAGTAACAACGATTAAATGATAAAGTGCATATAATGTAGCTGGATTTGTGGCGACAACTACGACTCAGCAATCTGGCATCTCATTTTAAACCGCCGTCCTTTTGCCTTTTTGATTTGCTCATTTTCGCTACAGATTCCCTCTTTGGAGGAACTGCTGGTTTCTCCCCCCGCGCTGACACAGCTTTCTTGTGTTTTCTTGCTTTTGCTTGTGGGACGCTTAGGCTGCCTGCTGCTTCTTCCTGTCTGGGAGAACACGAACCGCCGCGTGGACCTTCCGTGTGTTTCGGCTTTATCTCTTGGTCCAGTGCAGTCTCCAGTGATCCTGGCTGTGACTCAATGGAGGATATTGTTATCCGTTTGATCAGTTTATTTCTGCATTCCTTATCTTCCAGGTGTTCCAGCTCTTCAGAACTTATCTGATCTTTCTCAGTGGTCAAAGTCTCACTACCACATATCTCTACGTTATCGTCTGTTGCGGGAGCAGTGCCCTCAAGTCTGTTCAGTTCTGTCACTTTCGCACTATCTTCATTTACATTACTGTCATGATGTATCTCAAGTCCACCGCTATCTGAGGCTTCACCCTCAGCCTCGGATGCATCTTTTGCATCTTCACCAGAGTTCTCTCCTTGTACTCCATCATCTGTCTTGTCCTCCTTGAATGCCACAACTTCCACTACATCATCCTCCCCAGCCTCTTCCTCTGCTTCAGCAGCACCAGCTTGATGGTCCTCTTTGTCATCATTAGATGTTGTCCCTTCTTCATCTGATTTTTCAGCTACACCATCATTGTCTTCACTTGACTCAATTTTTGTGTCTTCCATTTTTTCCTCAGAATTTGAACCCTGTACAGATGTTGCACCTTCGTGTTCCTCAGTCACATCACCATCATCTCCAATTTCTGCATTTTCAGTTGTCTCACCTGCATTTGTACAAATCTCTTCGACAGAATCACTTACAACGATTTCATCTGCTTCGTCTTGTCCAGCAGAATCGCTTTCCTCTTTTTCCTTACTGTCTGCAGTATCCCTCTCACCTTCAGTGGTCTCTGCATTGTCTCCTTCAGCTTCTTCAGTTACTTCCCCTTCCTCTGCTACATCACCTTCAGCAGTTTGATCCTGTTCATTGGCACCAGCTACTTCACTAACCTCTGCAGTTTCATCTTCTTCTTTAAATTCATTTTCACTTTTCTCAGTAGCTCCATCATTGTCAGCATCTTCAGCTCCTTCCACCACTTTTTCAGTATCATCCTCAACTTCAGCCGCTTCATTTTCCACAGCCACATCATTGATTTCTCCTTCAGTAACCTCTTCTTCTGAACCATTTTCTTGAATAGCCTCGACATCCTCTTTTACGTCACCCTCTTCAGCAGCATCTTCTTCAGCAGCATCTTCTTCAGTTGCTTCAGGACTCCTTTCACTTTCTTCTGGTATTTCTTCACTGTTTCCAGCCTTGTTTTCTTCACCTCCATCACCTTCTTCAGATATATCAACTGCTTCACCTTCCTTCACTGATTCAGCAGTTTCCTCCTCATCCTGTCCTGCAGTATCTTTTGCTTCTTCAACAAAATATTCTTGATGTCCTTCCACACAGTCTGTAGAATCATCATCCACTATTCCACCAGCAGCAGAATTCCCTTCCGCTTTCACTGATTCTGTGTTTTGTTCATCTTCCTCTTCCCTTTCAACCTGTATTTCATCTGCACTGTCCTTTCCTTCTACATTTCCCTCATCCTCTCCTTCCTCCTCTAGGACTTCATGATTTTCATTATCTTCATTATGTGCATCATGCTCCACCTCCAAAGCCGTCCATGTTTTGGCAGTTGTATGGGGGTCCTTTTTTATCTGGAGAATTTTTCTGAGATCAAAATCCATCATTACAGGAGCGGTGGTTACAACTGTCTTGCGTTCCACAAGTCTGGATGCCATTTTCTTTTTCATGCAGGTATCACATGGACAGTATTCATCTTCACTGCGCTGGTCACTGAAATCGGTAACAGTGGCAGTAAAGTTCTCACCACTTCTCCGCAAGGATTCATTTATCGATTTGTTGCGCATAACTTTTAGTCGTCGACGTCGTTGCTCAGTTTGCACCGTCGAATCTCTTGACAACATCTTCACTGGGGGTCGTGGCTCTTTTCCGGCTCGACTCTGAATTTTTTGTAGCTCCCTGTTAATGCTTGTTTGTATCCTCTTGCGGACTTCATCTCTTAGTTCATTTATCATAGTATCCAGCATCTCACTGTCATCCAAATCCCACCGCACCTTAAATTCCGTCATTGCATTTACGTAATGTGTCATAAACTGTTTCTCGAGTTTTTTTAGTAAGTTTAGCACCCATACAGGGTCTGGATCTTGTGAAGGCTTTTTAGAGAATTTTACCTTTTCTACAGCTTGGTGTGTGCTAGAACTTGCATTTTCCTGTAAATCCGCTTCGAGTTCATCTTGAGATTTTAAAAGGTTACTTCCATTGCCAGAGCTTTTGTTTGATGAAGAAGGTGTTTCCGTTATTTCCTTTGGACTTCCATCACTCCTGATTGTCTCATTTGAGTCTGGATCCTCTTCTCGTTTTTGTTCTTCAGTCCCTGTCTCCTCACTCACTGGGCTGTCCTGTACTCGACTGGCTATGTCTGGAGTTGCTGGATCAGATATTAAAGCATGATCTTCTGTGTCTAAAATTAACTTTGTTGAAGCGGGGCAGTTACTCTTGTTCTCGTTCTCCTCAGCTTCTTCCCGCAATGGTTGTTCCGCATCTTGTTCTGCAAGTTGAGTAACTGTGGCTTGCAGCTGTTCGGTTTTCTGTGTCCGGTCCACACCGCCATTGTCGCTGTCCTTCCCAGAGCCTGCCGAACCACTGCTGACATCCACACCAGAGGAAGACTTGGGATCCTCTACTGATTTGTGAGTTTTGTATTTATTGCTTTGCTCGCTTTCAGATGGCTCACATAGCCAAAGTGATTGTAGTATCGACATCAGCTCATTATACCTTTCATCTCTGGCTGAGTTCTCAATGGGATCTGAGTCGATCAACTGGAGATTTGCAAGGCAATCTAGAAGACCTTTGGCTGAAGTACTGAGTTTTCTTCCATATACAGGAGACACTTCAGGTAGACTGTTGCATCTGTCAAGTTTTGGACTCAACAAAACCTTCATAACCTGCACTGAAGACTGACAGCTTTTTGGTAAGGCATCTCTGCTGGGAAGTTTAGTTGGTTTTTCAGCAGATGGTTGTTTTGTCTCAGTGAGGACTTCAAAACATGGCTTCTCAGTTGCTTCCTCTTTGCCTTCATTTTCACCTTCGTTTGGTACACCAGGTTCAGCCGCCTCATCAGCTAACTTTACAGACTCTTCCTGCAAGTGTTCCTCAACTTTTTCAGGAATATCCTCTTGTATTTTTGTTTCATCAGGATGCTCATGGAAATCTTCGCTCATTTCATACATAGGACTATCTGCTGGAATTTTTTTCAACCATTCATGTACAACCTCTGTAGGAGAGGCATTTGGTAAGCTAGAAGGCACAATCTCTGACACATCTTCTCCTTCTCTTCTATGCCAAGAGGAGCTGCTACTTTTTCTACGCCTGCATCTGGTACCATTGTCACTTTTGTCATCACTTACAGGTTTATAGGCATCTGAAGTTTCAAGAACATTACATGTCTGGCTAGAGGTATTTTTTTTGTAGTCTCCAGTATCTAGTTTAACTTTACTAAACCTTTCCCTCAGAAGGTCAGCTGCAGAGAAGGAGTGAGACAGATCACTGTCATGTGAATTACCAAACTGTACTGCAGGCCTTTTGTTTTTCTTAGGAGTCTCTTTTGGAGGACTGGGATTAAGAAAATTCTGTGAAGTGCCTGATGTAGTAGAATTTGGCCTTTGGTGCTCCACCTCTGTACCCTTTTTAGATGATGTAATCTTTACAATGTCCTCATGATCATCTTCAGTTCCAGGGTTGGTATTCTCTTGTGGAGATAATGAAACTTCAGAAGCAATACTTTTTGGTCTGTCTTCCATTTCAGTGTCTGCATCACGTTTGGCCTTTGACCTGCTAAGTGTAGACTGTGCAGAGGCACTTGAGGATGGTCTTGAGGTGGCAAACGAAATCGCATCCCCAGCAGAGGTTTTAGTTTTACTGTACTGTGAAGGACTTTTGGAATTATCACTAGAAGGTTTCTTATCATTATCACTTTCCAAAGCTTTTACCTTTTTGACAACAGCGTCAGATTCATTGAAGTGTTGCTTAGAATTTTCAGTGTCATTGTCTCTATAGCTGGAAACTCTACTTTTGGGCTGCAAACCTCTAGAGGGGGAGTGGCTGCAATTCTTGCTTTTTGAGGATGTTTTAGTGCAAGCAGATTTCACAATTGCTGCCTCATCTTCATTGCTTAAATCTGAAGCATTTAAAGTTGGAATTGCTACTCGCTTAGAAGAGTGGTGGGCACTATTTTTGGACTGCTCTGAAACTTTGCTGCTGAGAGATGCTGTGCTCTTTGGTCTTTCTTCAGTGTCCTCTGTACTTTCTCCCACCTCTTCTGTAGTCTCAGGTATTAGTGAGTTTGGCGTAGCTCGTGCAGACCTGTTGCTATGAATGCTTTTAGACTTTGTGGATCGTGACATGGCACTGGCAACTCCATCATCTGCAACATATGTCACTGATGCTGGAGTTGAGGCTCTGTCAGAAGTACAGCATTCCATTTCACCATTCTTTTTTGATTTTAAAAATCGCATGGCTTTTGCTGATGACACACTTATAGTTTGTTCCACAATTTCTTCTGCAGCCTGGTCTATACCTTTATTGGGCTTTTTACACCTGCCAGATGCTTTGGAATTAACCGATAAAGAACTGCCCACCCTATCCCCACTATCCTCCATCTCATTATCCTTGTCACCAGCACATATCTTTGGTAGCAATGGTGTTCCTGGACTGGAAGCTCTGTCAGAGGCACTGCAGACATTGTCCCTTGATACTTTTGACTTCCAAGATGTTTTGGTGCTGACAGACAGGTTACTCGATGGTCTGTCTTCAACATCTTCTACAGCCGGCATATTTTCTTGACTAACAGGAACCTCTAAAACACTTGAAACTGGTTCCGGAGGACATTCAGGTTTGTTGGACGTTTTTGATGTTGCAGAAGTATTGCTGCTGTGGGACAGTGCACTGCTTACCCTCTCTTCTGTTAACTCTGTCTTTACTGCTCTTTTCGATGAACTGCGGTTTGATTTGGTTGACATCCTGGATTTGGTAGAAACGCTCGTTTTGGCCGACATTGCACTAAGTGCCCTTTCTGCTAACTCTTCTGTCTTTGCCTCCATTTCGTCTTCACAAGCATCTGAAGCTACTGATACAGGTGTAATTGCTTTTTCGGAAATATTGCTTCTGTTGGACCTTCTTGATTTGGATGAAGAAGCCGTTCTTGCAGACATGGCACTGGGTACTCTTTTTCCTATGTTCTCTTCCTCTCCATCCACATTCTTAGCTTCAAGGCCATCAGATTTATCCAACTTTGGACTTACAGCTCTTACAGATGTAGCACAGCTGGATTTGCTGGATTTTTTAGATTGTGCTGACGCATTTGTTTTAGATGACATTGCACTAAGCGCTCTTTGTTCTGTCTCCTCTTCCTGCTCATCTTCACCAACTTTATTTTCAGATCTGCTGGATATTCTAGACTGTGCAGAAGCATGACTTTTCACTGACAATGCACTAGTTGCCCATTCCTCTTGTGCCTCATTTGGTTCATTGGCCTTTTCTGATTTCTTGGACTTCTTTGATGGTGCAGAAATGTTCCTCATGCCTAACGCGGCAATTTGTGCTCGCTCTTCCGTTTCATCAACATCTTGTCCATTGATATTGTCAGACCTGATGGACATTGGAGATGCAGACATTGCTCTATCTACCCTTCCCTCTGCTTCTTCCTCTCCTTGTAAACGGGGTGTGCGACATTTAGATTTGTCAGACATCACTGACCTTACTGATGTATTAGATTTTCCTGACAAAGCACTACCTGATCTTAAGCAGGTCTCAGTGAGATCATTAGAAATCTGAAATTCTCTTGATTTAGGTCTGGTTGCTCGATCTGACCCACCACAGTGTGGACATACATTTGTCTTCCTTGGACTTCTTGGGCTTTCAGTAGCTGAACCCATTGTGATACTTTCTGTTTCCTCAGCATTTTGTCTATTTGCTTCACCTGTATCTTCACCAGGAGGCAACTGTGAAACTACTGACACCGGTTCAGCCTTTAAGGACTTACTATCAGGAGACTCATTAGATAATTTTAATGTTTTGCTACACTTTGACAAGGTGTTTTCTTCAGCTTCCTCTCCTATCATATTTTCTGAGACAGATGAAACACAATCTGATACTCCACCTCCACATTTGTAATACTTGGTGGCTCTTGAGGAGCCATTGGAAACAGGAGATGTAACACTATCTGTCCTTTCCTTGCTCTTTGCCCCTAAGTCTTCTTCCTGATCTACAAGCACCTCTGACGTGGGGGATAGAGACTTGCTTTGGCTTCTGAATTTTACTGAATGTGCGGAGGAGACAGAGGACTTGCTTGGGGGTCTGGGACATAAATGGTTTACAGAAGAAACTGATTTATGTGTGGTAGCAGAGCAGTACGATGCAACACTTCTACCACACTCACAATCCTCAGGGTAGTCACTCTGAGACCACAAAGATGCCCTTGATACACTTGGAGGAAGTTCATCATCATCATCATCATCATCATCATCATCATCATCCAGATCCTCTTTGAACGCCTCCAAGATCCTGGAGGAGTTGCTAATTGTGGAAACAGGCCTTTCCTCTGAGACTTGTGTTATTTTAACACTGACCTGATCTTTCTGTGAACACCTAGATGCAAGAGAAGCTGCACTATTAGACCTGGTTTCAACATTTTCGGGGCTCTCGCACTTTTCATCCGTGGATGCTCTGTTTACAGTCGATGCACAGACCTCACTGCGGCTACAGCAGCGGCTAATGGTGCAGTATTCCACTCTTGTATCTCCACCTTCGACTGTCTGTTGAAAGCAAGTCGCTTTTTGCACCACATGCTCTGTGTACTCATCACTGGATCGAGACATAGTGTGCATGCTGTCTACAGAAGCCTTTTTGCAAACAATTTTTTGAGAATATGCACTTGAACTCGATGAATGGATATTTCTTACTGGTTCCAAGTCCCCATGCAATGGGTTCTTCCAGATATCATACCCTTGGCAGTGGCTACAGCAGCACTGGCAATGAGCGCCTTCAAAGTGCCTTGGTTGCTGTTTAGTTTTGTAGGTCTCCTCAGTGTCACACGGGGGATTAAACTCTGGATCTGAAATACTTTCAGACTTAACATGCTGTAAATAACGGGGATCTTCCTTCCCCAAAGAGTTGTCATTAACAGCTCCCACGGACTTCTTAATCTCAGTGGACCACTGGAGTGTCTCATCGTTCAGGAGACGAAAACGCACTTTCATCTCCACTGACAGGCTCCCATCTTTGTTAACAAGCACTCTTTTCTCAATGTCATCATTCATCAGGCTTTCCTTTGCATGTGGACAGGTTCCAAAACAGTCAGCGTTGCCTGGAGTCACGTTCATTCCGTTGGCGTATGACTTCTC
Organism: Heterotis niloticus; assembly: GCA_018136845.1. Lineage (NCBI taxonomy): Eukaryota > Metazoa > Chordata > Actinopteri > Osteoglossiformes > Osteoglossidae > Heterotis > Heterotis niloticus. The sequence continues at coordinate 4,158,835 of CM030891.1, read as the reverse complement.
TGATGACAACGAAAATCGAGTTGACCTGTTGCTGGAATCCGATCTTGGATGGATGATGCTTTTCTTTGTTTCAAGTCCAAAATTGACTGTTGGTGGCATGCAAAGAAATAAGAATTGAAACCTCAATAAGGTAAGTTGTCCCTGTGAACTTAAATGGTGAACATACACATTACTGTAAGATGGTACATTGCTTTGATTATTGTACAAGTACCAAATAAGAAATGCACAAAATCTCATGTAAATGTAAAATAACTTTTTTTATATTTTTGACATGCATAATATATTTAAATTAAATATATTTTTATATATACATTTGATTTTATAGCATATAAAAAACTGACATTATCAAAAAGTTCCGTTTTTTGGAAACATCTATCACTTTGCAACATAAGACAGTAAATGGTTTTAATTTAAAGTCTGACCAGTGTAGAAAACTGAAGGCGATTTACACCAGTTTCAAAAAGACAGATTTAATTTTTAATATTGGAGAGGCCTACCGTTCTTCTTGCTCTCATGGCCTTCGCTACAGACAGAGGACCTGGACCGTGAAGCCAGACCTGGGAGCTTCTCGTCTGAGCTTTTCCTCGCACTCTCCACTTGCAGTGGACGAAAGGGCTCACGGCCCACACACACCAGCACGTTGGGGCACTGCATGAGGCTCTGGATGCTATCGATCTGGAACAAACAAGTCACCTGTATTTTAGGTTCCTGTTTGGGCAACCTCTTTTAAAAGATGTAACCGTAATACAATTATAATCTTTAGCATATGGTATTTATAATTAATAGAAAAACATTTTAAAACAGGAATGTGGAAAAGTAGTGATAAGTCAGTTAGACATGAAAGCAAGATTTCTGTTGTTGTTCATTTTTAATTCAGAGTTGCCCATGTCTGCAATATATGTGCAGGTAGAAACAGAAAAGAAATAATCTTTTGTTTTTAATGGAAATGGTGGGGAAATTCGCCTCTGAAATTTCAGTTAACTTTCCAAAGTTAAACAAATTTATAGGGAAGGTTTACTACAAATGCATCAGTACACACTATAGGAAGTTGGAAAGTGCCATTGAGTCATGTCTGACTCCTAAGCGACCACAGGTTTTGTTCAGATGTGACTGATGTTTCCAGAACTTCAGTCACTTTACTTCTTGAAGAATACTGGTTTTCAAGGCAAGGAGGAACAGAAGTGGTTTGCCATTTGGCTTCTTAGGGCTTATTTTTTTACTTTCAAACACGAAGGTGCACATGGAAACCCCACACACACACACTCCTGAGCTGGACTTGGACCCCACATCAGGGGAGCAGCCCAGGAGCTCAGAAGCACCAGCTTACCCCCCTGCACCAAGAACACACCAGAAGTTTGCTAAACATGAATAATATTAAAAGGACTTTTAAAGCATTAGGCAGCATTTAAAAGATTTATGGCAGGGCAACCCTGTTCCATAACATAAGTATAGCGGGTAAAACCGATCTCTCACAATCACTGCGAATGACAATAGAACATAATGCCGTGATGCTATACAAATTAGTATATTTTAATATATCACTACAGCTTTTGCTTTGTAAAACATATAATTTTTTAAAAATTATATGTTATTCCAAACATACTGCAATGTAAATAAATACACCCACATCCTAATTTCGCTGTTACTACAAAATACATTTCTGAAAAAGTTTAAGTAGTGTTACATAACCGAGTAATGCTGTCAACGATACCTGCAGTTCAGCTACCTGACGTAAGAAAAAGGACATCCTTCAGCTTGTGACCAACTAACAAACTGGCAAAATATCCCTGACTTTCAGAAAAATCAAGCAAAAGAGACTTGATAATGTAACATCCTGCCACACACAGCATATACTGTAAAACAGATGGGAAGGCTATTCAAGTGCGGCATATTCACAATAAGCAGAGCTCCGAAGCGCATCAATATGGCATGGAGTAGCTAAAGAAAATAATATGCAACCCCTTACTCTACAAACATAGTGAATGAATCTCTTTTTTGTTTTTCTCCGATCCCTCTCTGAAGGACAAAATGCCAGCACAGGAAAGGCAAACGCAACCCATTTTTCATTTTGTGGTATGCTGGTCGCATAGAGGGACGCAACACAATTGGAGAGAAATGTTTCCCCTGGTCCACCTGAGACCCCGTATCTGTCCAGTTGACCAGAAGTAACAGACAAAGAGAACACTCATCACCACTGTCACAAACCTGGGATTCGGTCCAAACCCAACTTTACCTCTGTAGCCATAGAAATAATGTTCTGTCTCAGCCATCCATCAAGCAAAATAATTTATAATGTCTAAATGTATTACTTTACCCATGAATACACTGGAATCATGACTTGTTCAATAATATACCTGTCTACCTCTCATTTCACTTTGCTTGCTGTATTTCAAGTTCTTCCCACAGAACAATTTAATGCAAATTTTCGTACAACTTCAAATAACAAGTAGAACATTTCTTAAAGCATTTCCCTCATGACATTGGGGCAGTTTTATGTCAACGGTGGATAAAAGTGTGTCTTAACTGTTACTTGCATGGATAAGCTCTTTCTCTAAATTGTTACTCTCCGTGGTATTGTTACATTCCCCAAAAAAGCTGTTATTTCATTATTGTCCATTGCTGTCATGTACATACTTTTTCAAATGGCCATCCTGCCATCTGTAAACGTAGCCTAACAGCCTAAAGTTTTCTAGATATTCTGCCGACAAGTATTACTAATAATTTTTCGATTTATTCAAACATTATCTGTCATTTATATGTTGCAGGCCTAAGAATGTCATAACATTCCACATAACATCCTTAAGTGCTCAATATAGATTATGCAAATAACACGTAAAACGGTCATGCAACACGGCAAAATTCTGAAAAACTCGTAACTTTGGTACAAAGTAAATAGGGCGTGAAAAGTAACTGAACAGTTGATTCTGTCAATTCAAACAGTTTGATTTTGAATGAAAATGGAATTAAATGCAGGCGAACGGTAACATCGTTCTCCAAACATCAGCTCACCTTGCGGCCCTCTAACGTGTACAGCTTTCTTATGTGGCACTGCATCAGCTCCGAGATCTCTTCCATGAAGACCCTGAGGCTACGAGCGGTCCTTCTGCTCAGAATAATGGACCTCCGCACTGCGGGATCGTTGTTCTTGACCAAGACAATCCGCTTAGGGTGCCGAGGGTAACGGTGGGCCGAGTGGGCGCTGGGTGCTTCTTCCGGCCGTGAGGGCTTTCTACGGATGTTGTGCGAGTGAACGTGGTGCCAAATGGTAGGCCTCTTTCCCGCCGCCTCAATGTTGACAGGCTTGACTTGGCGGCGATCCGAACACAGATAGCATCCTCCGTCCTCCAGCTGCTCCAGGTGACTAACACTGTGGGTGCCCCGAGGGGTGGTGATGGTGCGCACCCCAAAAGGCAGCGGCACCCTCTGGGAAAGGTCATCCAGGAGAGCATCAAAAGACTTGAAGCTTCGCTTGTGGATGGCCATCCTGACCCCGCCGAACTGGCTGTCCCCGCTCTTGAAGAAAGTGACTTTCTTGGCCGGCACGGCCCCTGTCACATCGGAGGAAGAGCGGGTCTGCTGGGGTATCTCATTTTTGAGCTGGGTGACAGTGTTCTGGTTGCCCACTGGAACCGCATGCATTCTTCACACTCAATAGACCCTAAGGGAGAGACACCACATTCACGTTAACTTCTTCAGCCACCACTGATGAATTTACACAGTCATCCTGAACGGAACCCATTTTTGCAGGAAATGTAGACTAAAATGATGAAATGCAAGATTCTGCAAATCTATCTTTGCAGCAAACTGTACAAAACCGGTGCCTTTCTAGAGTAAATCTTATCGTGTCCTCTGGCTGAATTTACCTTCACGAGAACCAGAAGACAAAAGCAACACTTATCTGCATCCACTTGGATCTCTGTATGATGAGAAGCTGTTGCTAAGCCTGTTACTAGGGAGACAAAGGCATTTTACCAGGATATTGCATGCGCCCGTTGAGAATGTGTCTACCCGTCTGCTCTCGGTGCTCTGCTTTACAGCCTTTGTTGACTGTACTCACTTAGTTAAGCTTTTGTTAAGCTTGGCCTTGTATGGCTTGTCGAGGGAAAAAAAATTATGAGTGATTTCAGCAATATCGTTGTTTAGACCTAACCTAAAACTGAATCCATCCGATTTTATCCATTTCAACAGTATGTGTTGTTCTATTTGTGCAAACCAGTATTTCAGATTAAGTCCAGAATTATCACGCAGTAAAAGCAGAAAAAAGTGCCAGATGGAAAAAATAGGTTCATCGGTTATGTCCAAAACTCCCTCAGACACATGCACTATGCATTTGCCTAAAATGAGACAATTCTGAGCATGGACTTCATGAGGCAGTACAATCCTTTTAATACTCAAAATGATTAATAAAAAAAATCACTATTTAGTCCTACATTATAGAAAGGAAAAGCAAAACATTTATAGCTACAGTACTTCTATTTGACACATATACATAGAATATTGCACATTAGCTTAACGCTAACACGAGCAACCTAAACTCCAACAGTGCATAGAGTACATTTTTTTTTAAAGTTTAAAAAAGCAACGTTATTTACTTATTTTTCCATGATGCCCTCACAGAGCTTCTAAATCATAAAAGGTTTTCTCTCAGTTTTCAAAATCCATGATGGCAGCACTGTTGATTCAGTAGACTGCAACTTCTTTTTGCAGACACTATTATGATGGCAACCTACAGTGTATTATTATTATTATTATTATTATTATTATTATTATTATTAAGAAAAATATTTATACTAAATCTTATTCATCTAAATTTGCATTAATCTGTACAGATTCTTCTTCTGGTGTCCATGCAACACAAATTGCATCGAAAATACTCACTCTGTTAGAAGACATGGTGCGATTTGAGGAGAATTCCCTAAGAAGAATGTATACGACTGTTAAGCAAAGCAACTGACAGGACAGCAGGTGCAGCAGTGGCCTATGCTTCCGAATGTGACCGATGCGCTCGAGGACTACGGGCAGCAGACCGCCGGCTCAAAAGCCATCCTCCTAAAGGCATCAGCGCTAATAAGGTCCTTTGGTGGCTAAGGATAGAAGAAAAAGCCTCTTTAATCGCCATAAGATTTCACTGAAATCTTGGGTGGGGGAGCGCTGGATGTGGGGTTGTATCTCCAGCTGCAGTAAGTAATATTCAGGTTGAGTTAAAGAAATGCTGCTGGTGCAGAATGTTTTCAGAACTTCAGTCACTTCATTTCTTGAAGCCAAATGCATAGAATTATATGAATTAATTATTACATCTGGGAGACTTCTGAGAAACGCAGGCTTTAAATATATAGCTTACAGCTTCTTCTGCGGGCTGATTTGAGGGATTAAAATGGCTAAATTGAGGCCCGCACAAAGTTACTGTGTATGCGGAAGAGTCAGACTTTGATTTCTAAAACAACAGCAAGTTTGTCACGAACGCAAGCCATGCCTTTATTAAAATAACTTTTTAAAAGGAGAACCAACCAGGGTTTTTTCTCTTTTTTTTACACTTTTACTTAAAAGAAACTATTTTAAAAACTGGATGAAAGGACATTTATCTAAAACAGGGCTTCCTGCATGGCTTTCGGGACTACTTTCAAACTTACGGTAACTGCGACTAGCATTCCTATTATGAAACTAAGTCGGAAAGCATCCATAATATTTTACACCGGCGGTATCAGCACCTGTGAATACTGTTTCGGTTTGATGCTACTGTTCTGATAGAAAGTAAGATTTTTACTCTTTACAATAAGACATCTAACAGGCTTTGTATAAATTAAGTAGGAGCACAAATACTTCAACCACAACGGCACAAACCGAAGTTATTTACGTGAGTTTTGCTTCACACGTGAGTTTTGCTGGTTGAGTAAGGCCTTATGTATGAGTTCACTTACACAGGAGATGGATTAATTGCTCTTTATCTGTCAGGATGTTGGTTTGCTTTAATCCTCGAAAAGCCTGCACGTCCGTCGGAGTCAAATGACCTGGAACCGACTCCTGCAGGAGGCGACCTCTCAAAGATGGTTACATGCGAATTCCAGAGCAACATCTATGGTCGGTGTTCTCAAAATGTTCTCTCGCTCCCAGCCAACAGACTTTGCTACTTATGCGGGCTACCAAAAAAAGAAATGGCTAAAGTTAAAAACCTACAAGTGGGACTGGTGTAAACCTATTATCCGTGAGCACTGCGTCCAGCCCAAATACCTTCACCTTCAGCTCTATAAATAGGTATGCTAAATCAATGCTTTTTTTTTTAATCTCAGATCATACTTTTGCTTATTTTATAATATTCCTGAATCCAGCCCATCTTTCTGTTTTAAAGGCCCAAGTTATAGTTGAAAATTAAAACTCTTCATTGTGGCATCTCAAAAGTCACTTTACTCCTGATAATAATACTATGGCAACCATGCTATTCATTTTAGGTTGTGCTTTGCCAAATGTCCAGCCATCTCTTTCCAAGGTAACAGGCAACACAGAGTTCCCTTTCCAGCTCTTCCCCCAGGACCCCAAGCATTCCCAGTCCATCCTGGAGATACAATTTCTGCAGTGTCTCACTAGATGCCCAGACCTCCATAATGGGCACTGGGTCTGGCTATGCTTCCGGCCATCGCTGAATAACAAAAATCTGTCACCATGTGGGAAGGCTTGAGCAAATAGTAGCCCCTGCTCTTCAGCCCTATCTACAGTATGACTGACTTAGCTGTTGAGAAGCCAGACATGTTTCTTCCTAAAATTACGAGTTTAAGAAAGCAGAAATACTTTTCAAACAATACTCAACCATTTAGGAGTCAGAACACTTTGTCAAAAATTATCGTAGATCAAAAACACTGAAGACAAAATAATTTATGGTATGAGGTGAGAGACTCATACATGACTCTGACTAGCAAAATGACAGGGTAGTGAGGTGATGGTAGGCGATGAGTTGTAGGCAGTGCCTGACACTCTGGTAAAAAACACCACCAAGCGGGTGGTTTGAGATCAGTAGGGCAAAAGACCAGGTCTTAGACAGGGCTCCATCTGTGCTGCCAACTGGGGTTAAATAGGGTCATACACACCATAAAAAGAGACCACTTACTTAAAATGACCATCTAGGAGAAAACATGTTCTTTATGCACTACAACTCAAATGCCAAACAAAACCTGACTTTGCTACCCTGCAGGCAGCAATAACTTATGATCTCTAACCACCCCTTCCTGGAAAAGCAACTAACCTCTCACCTTCAGCAAATTTCCATATGACTTCGAGGCTCCAAATCCGAACTTGGTACTTCCATAACCAGCAAAGCTAGATCATAACAGTTTCCACTTCGAAAGCCGTAAAAATCTCTGGGGGGGAAAAAAAAAGTGATTTACAGCACTTAGCACATTTTTTGAACACTTGTTCTCATAAGTGGGTTAACTGTTTACGTTTCTTCTCTTTTCTACATGTAATAAAAGTCACCTGTAACCTTAGCGAAATTTAGACTGCCTATAAGAATACTATCAGTTAACTAATTAATTTACAGAGCAAAAAGTTTTAATATTTATATTTACATATATTTAATATTATTCAATATTACAATATTGTCATTTATTTCCAAAAAAATGACAAAAATAAATTCTATACAGTGTATTAAATGAAATACAGTGTGAATATATGGTGTACTATATGCTGTGTATACACACACACACACACACACACACACACTTTTAAAAGTTTAAGTGAACATTATACAATTGTAATGGAAAAGACGTAACTGAATCATAAAATGTGGGACTTTGACAGAAGTGCTGATTGAGAACAGAAACGCTTAGTCAACAGCGCGGTCGCCACCCCCCCTTTTCTGAGGACTAATCTAACTGTGTGAATGTGTGGGTCCCGCTATAATCGGCTTGGGAGGGGGGCAGGGCGGCAACCAGGAGGGGGCTTTAACCGTGAGTCACACGCTGCGACAATAAGCTCTGCCGACTCTCGGATGGAAACTGCCAGGCGTGGGCTCCGCTGGGGCCTCCAGGTGGGAGTACATGACAAGCAGGCACTTTGTTCCTCGCTCAGCAAAGCCATGAGGCACGACGGAACCCCCTAAGGCATTAATAGTAGAGACAAACTGGACACATTTTATTTCTAAAGACCAGTTTAAATGCAACAACTATGAATTCATTTCAATTCTATCTAGTGCATGAATGCTGAATTCAATCCTGTGCGTGTAGAACAACAACAGAGCCATGAGAAAACCATTCTAAAATGTTGTTATAGCCAAAGCGCAGCTGCCTACTCTGTCTTGTGTCTACTTTTCATCCTTTGCTTGTGCTTCCCATTTAAACAAAACAACTTGTTTCAATCCTTTACAAGCTATTTCAGACAACAAAATCCAACAAATGTGGCTCCGTAGAGGTGGTGGAGGACGATGGTTTCATTGTAACATGAAATGGATACAGACCCTTACAAAATTCCAACGATCATGTGTTTGCCACCAAAAATGCATTATGAAGATTCAATGAAATTACTTTGTCCCAAAGAAATATGTGAAACACATATTTCTCTGAAGTGTCAGAGAAATCCAGCATGGCAAAAATCTTAGTGTTACTGTCAAAAACTGCATAATGGCACAGCTGTTTCTCAGCCCAGCAAATCCAGGTTTTTGAAATGAGAAGCAGACACAAAATGGCATCGACCACGTAGCCTGATCACTGTTATCATATTAAAATGGTCAGTTAAGTTCCAATAGTTGATGCCACTTAAATTCCAAAAGATGCTATATTATTTACATGCACGAAGATGGCCTGGTGGATCATTTGTGAACGTACAGACTCGGCGGAACGCACACATTTATATGCAAAAAGAAATCCTGTGATCTGGCCAATATTCATTTTTCCATTCAGATATGGCCCTGTATCCACTATTCATACAGAAAAAGAAATCCCGTTGGTTACATTTATTTAAAGAATCATCTGCTCACCTTGCCAGGATGAGATGCATTTTAACAGAGCTCCATAACTGCTTGTTGCCTGATATCACCTTCTCTGTGTGGGACCCGTGCACAGATATCCAGGCCAAGCTCAGATTTGTCTCCAGCAGCTCCCCTGAGAGTCCCAGAAACATTTACATCAGAAACAAGCAGCTCCGTTACCTACGGCGATAAGTTTGAGTCTCCCCTACTTCACTGTATCTCCGCCTTCATCGGGCCTGTTGGAGCACAGAAAGCTACTGCGAGAATAGCGCAAAACTGCCCTTCTATGTTGGCCTTAGTCATCCAGTTGGCCCAATAATTACCTCAACTGTCCATACGTAGAGAAGGAATGGGATTGATATGAAAGAGGATTACACCGGTCCGCACCATCTGTAGAAACACAGCTTAGTTGCTCACGTTGACCAAAGCCAGAGGACGGGATCTCAGCACAGAGCACAAGAAGTCTGGCATGAGAGAAGTTCCAAAAAAATGACAGGTTAGACAGGTGTTGTTTTTTTTGGATTTGCGGAAAAAAAATGGCAGCAAGATATAAAGATAAAATCAAAACTGTTAAAAACAAAAGTCAAGAAGTTTAAAATAAACATGTTCCTAGGAATTGGAAAAAAATATGGCATATAGTCCAGAAAAAATTGCCACATGTGTGCCACAGTCTATCATTGCATTACTTTCCAGCATTTAAACCTCTCCATTAGATTCTGGAATGACACAAAATGGAACAAAATGCCACCAACAGCCATTCAGAAAACATGGCATATAGTTTTTCCTGGATTTTAGACAGTACCCAAATATTGGATTTCCAACTTACCTGGAAGTAGGCAGGGTTGTGGTTAAGGTACTATGGTCACAAGGCTGCAGATCCAGATTCCAGGTGTAGCTGTACTGTTTGTAACCAGATTTGACAGTATGCACTTTAATCGGACTGTTAAATAATCCAGTCTTTGAAAAATGATGAATTTTACATCAGCGTAAAGGCAATAAGAAATTACAAAGTGGTTAACATATTGAAAGATATGTAAGAACTTTATTAATCCCAAAGGAAATTCCATGAGGCTGAAACAGTACAGATACAACAACAACAACAACAACAACAACAACAACAACAACAAAAACACTGGAATAACACAGGAATATAAAAGTGCCGGTAAACAGTACGAAAAATAAGACAAGCAAAGAAGCAAACAAGTATACACGCATGGTACAAACAGCTCAGTGACACTTGGACAACAGTGATATATTGTATGGTTTATATTTTGAAAAAAGCAAAAATGTGCTTAAAAAACAAGAATCCACACTAAAACATTCTACAGACAGACATCAAATTAGATTTTTAAGGAAAATAACAATCATGGAACATGGCTTTTGTCTGAAAACTCAAACAATGAGAGGAATGAAGAAATGAAGAAAAAATACCTTCTTCCTCCCCCTCCTACCTATAATTATTGCCAAGTATCTACAATAGACATACATAAAGAAACAACGAAATACAAGGTATATATTAATTGTTTCAGCTTCTGTAACGGTACATTTTAATATATAACAATTTATACTTAAGATATTATTTAAATAGTCTAACCTTTCAAAAAAATACTCTTGTCAGAAGTGGGATTCGAACCCACGCCTCCAGGGGAGACTGCGACCTGAACGCAGCGCCTTAGACCGCTCGGCCATCCTGACTACTATAGCGAAAACTGCTCAAACCATTGTTTTATAGCGAAAATTTATCGATTCTACAATTTCTAAAAACACAATATTTATTTTATCAAGCAATAATTCATGTTTTATTTCGTGGCGTTTCCACAGCCTGCACAGCCGCCATCTTCAGCCCCACACTTCGGCACACGGATGCTCACGCCGGCTCCGTTACGAGCTGAACGGACATGCACGCGCACCAAAAACTAGGCAAAACTAACCTTTTATTTCGTTATATTTACTTTAAGTTCCTCAGCAAACAATAAAATACTCGTTTCCACCACATTAACAGGCTAAAGACTACATCGGCCATGCATGCGTGGCATTTCTCTGACCGTGACTCACAGTTAGCCTCACAGTTAGCTGCTGCAGCTACGGTTAGGGTCGCTAACGGCTATATATATTTTTTTTTTATTTTTTTTTTTTAAATAATACGACGTTTGTAAAATATTTATGCACAATCTGACGAAAACGCAACAAGTTGTCGAGCGCGCTACCGTCCACGGCGCAGCTAACAGCGGGCGTCCCCACAGCAGAAGGACCGAGAAGAAGGTGCCAAGGACTGGAACCCACAGCCTTCGACAGTCCGCTTGGTTCCCTTCCGTCTTTTTGGGGGGGGAAACAGCAGGGCAACTGAGCCACTTACTTCCGAGCTGCGTCGCACCGCCATCATCTTCCACCACGCCAGCCCTGAGGAGCAAAGCCATCGCCCGCACCATCTCATCCCCCCAGGGTTCCCCGGCGGGCGAGCTCAGGTTCGGGTTCTGTCCCCACAACCGCATGAAGTGGCGCGCATTTCTGTGTGCGACTGCAAGATTTAGCGTTAACATGCAGTATTTGGGTGATAAAAAAAAGTGCAAAAGCTTTTTTTTGGTCCCAGGTATCCTTCTCTACTTGAAGAAGATGAGCCGTCCCGCATTCATCTGCAGGTGATGTGATGGTCAAACCTTTGCAGTCAGAAGGTCCTGGATTTGAATCCCTGCTCTTGTTGGAACTCCAAAATGCTCCGGTAAGAATTACCCCGGTGAATCATTTTTAAACATCTTAGCATCAAATCCAACAGTAAGTTTTCTTGGTCAAAGGTCTAAGCAGAATAAAGCCTAGCACTTAAATCTTTGCTGTAATGAGTTTGCTCTCTTTTAGCTGCAAACTTGTTTGAAATATGTTATATATCTCAAGGCCGCTGCAGTCCAGAACCTATCCCAGTATCACTGGGTGTTTGGCCTGGAGACTGCCAGTCCACCCACACACACACCTTATGGGCACTTTACAGTAATACCATTACCAAAAACACATATCTTTGGACTGTGAAAAGAAACCCATGCAGACATACACAGAGCATGCAAACTCCACACAAACTGAACTGGATTCAAGTCCACACCTGAGCAGCCCAGCAGTACGATGCTGCAATGCCGTCTGCTGTGCCACCCAATAATAATAAATTGTAACACCTGTGTATTTGGCTATGTGTTGAGCTCTATCTCTCTGCCCTCCTACTATGTGTGCGTAGTATGTGCTTGTGGACAAAGTTCCAGAATAACTCATCGCAGCAACAATGTTCAAAGACGTTGAGATGCTCTCCCGACCCACTGTGGCTATAGGATCTTTTACCGGGTATGTAATATCTAAATTCTCTACACAACTAATTTTTGTGTATTTTTTTATTCTACGGAAGCGTCTACTGATTTGTCAATAAATACAAATAAAACTTTAAAATTTTTATTCCAGGTTTTTAGATTTTTAAAAATATTTTTACGTAAGTTTTTCTGTTCTAAGCATTTTAAGAAGTTTTCATTCTAAGGCTTCAGAATTTTTGTTGTATATTTTTAGATTTTTTAAAATTTTTATTTTAATTTTGTATTTATAAGTTTTTCTGTTGTAAGAAGTTTTTATTCTAAGGCTTTTCATTGTGATTCTGCATCTCTTGTGTTCAGCATGTGCCCTGTGTACCTTATCCCACAAGATGGTCCTTGCCCAGCTCTTCAGTTCTCTGAGTGGGACTCACACCCCAGGGCAGCCAAGCAGGAGGTCCGGACCTCCTTAAGCATCATCTTCTCTCTCGAGGCTCTGTCATTCGGGTACGAGACTTCCTGCAGTTCGTGGTCCAACTCTTGGCTGCTGCAAATCTCGCTCTGGACTCTCAACAGGAACATGGGCTCCAGGCAAGGTTGGATGAACTGCCAAGTCCAAACTCAGGGAATATGTTTAAAGTGGCACTCTGTCAAACTTTTTCTGAAACACGACTGTCAATAGCCAAATTGACACATACAGCATATTCATAATTCAAACAAAAAAACATAACTCCTCCAGCCTCGGCAGTAGGCCTTCAAGGTGTACCACAGAATGTACCACAGATTCTCCTGCCGGTCTTCCTCAGTTACAGTATAGATCCTTAATGTTTGTTATTTTTTACCAATAAATGAAGCAATAGGCAAAGTTAATAAATAGTCAATACGACTTAATGTGATTATTTATCTTCCTATCTCCTACATTATCAAATATCTCATAACTACCATGCACATTACCAGTGTTTCCTCACTGTGTCATCTTAGCATCTAGCAGGATTTTGGGTTTTACCTTGAATCAGGTTTCCACACGTTGTTGTGTTGTGGGCTCTTCCATTATTCTGCTGAAACTTGTTTGTAAATTGCAGTTTATGAAGTTAACATACAAAAGCATCTAAAGGTTAACCAGTGATGTGGTGGCGCAGTAGTTGCGACCGCTGTCAAAGATCCCAGGTTTGAATTTGTCCTCCCACTGCAGTCCCGTAGAACAAGGCCCCGAATGGGTCGGTAATTCTCGGCTGAGTATTAAAGCATCAAACCGGAAGTTAGTTTCGCAAATATAAATCAATGCATCTTTTCTGTTTGCAAATAAATGGCTCTAAAATAAACTTTCCACAGTGTTTCACAAGCTGACCTATAAAAGAAAAGGCATTCGAAAAACTTATTTTAGAACTTTACTATCTTGTCGATCGGCGTTTTTTCCATTATCAACAAATCTGTAATGTTGTGATCATCTTATGTTTTCTTAAAGGGCAACTAAACTCAATTTGGAGCAGTAAAATTTATTATTTTTATGTAAACTACTATCACGCTGTCCGCTATTTGGCCGCAGCCTTTATTTTCAAGTCAGCTGCCTTAAAATAACTCACAAACCCCATCCAGCCTTTTATGGTATTTAAAGACTTAGTAAACATATGTTCCTTCATGTCACAGAGGCCAGTGGTGAGCTGTGAACTCACCTGACCTTACGACAAATCTTTTGTGCAGCTGCTCCGAAGGCCAACCTTCTGGTGATCAATGCCTTATTCAGGGGGACCCAAGAGTCGCTCAGAAATGGCTGCTGTTTGTTTGTCTTTGGACCTGGTAGCTTTGGAAGAAGGAAAGAGGAAGCATTAGAGACAGACTGACGCTCCGGAACTCTCTGAAAGTAATCCAGATGGCTTTCAGAAGAAAGAGCAGCACGTGTGCTCGGCGGTGGAGCCGAATAGGTGGACGTGTTCACGCGGCTCATCCGTATATATTGACTGACCGTTTAATAAGGTAAAATGGCTGCACTTCTGTTACATTTCATGTGTTTTATGGTATTTTTAGTGATGTTTTAAAAGTACAATATTGTTTTTAGGGATAAATATTTAGCTTAAAATTAAAATAAATAAAAGTGTCTCAAAATTGAATTAATCATTTTCTATTAATCTGCAATGAACTGGCGTCTCATCCAGGGTGTAGTTTTTATAGCCTTGTGGTCAGTGATTCCAGGATAGGCACCTGACCAGGATAAGATGGTAAGTAGGGGATGGAGGGATGGATGGATGGATGGATGGATGGATTTTCTCTTAATTCAATCACTTTCAGATTTTTTGCAAACTCTAAAATGCAAGGAAACCTGTTCTTTAATAGTTTTACCGAAATGTGATATTGAATACATGAATAAACTTATTACACTTGTCAGCCACATTTGCTAAAGTTACATTGGGATACAAAGACGTGAGCACCGCCGTAGCTGTGTCCCGTTATGGTGTCCCAACCCCAGGTGGTGGAAAGACTGACACATTCCTTAGTGTTGGCTCATGGGTAGGCGATGATGGAGACTGTTCAGAACAAAGCCCACGTCACCTTGGTGGTGTTGGAACAGATGATTCTGTCTGGCAGGCTGCTGTCCAGCTGGTGCTCCAGAGGTACCCCTTATGACAAAACCTCCACTTCCCCCAGCATGAAGACCTAATACTGCATCTCAGCGATCTGTTTACCGTCCGTGGAGTAAATTCTTAATGTTTTGGATTATTCAAAACATAGCTTCATTCTTGCATAATAAAGACAGATCGCGCAGTATATATCATCGACTGTGAATTAAACAAAATGCTGATATTTTATATTGCATGAGTATATATTGTGTGTCCAAATACAAGTGTTTATACATGTATGAAATGCTTCTAGTTGACACACACACATACAGTTTATAAAGTACATGTACTGCACATATAGCATATGTGTGTACTTGGGTATATAATGTGAGGCTGTATAAATATAAATAAATAAATACAATTTGCAGTGTATATATACTGTTCATCAAACATGCTGCTTGAGCTTCTATTTATATTTGTATTTATAATACACAGTCCATCATGTCCATATTATCAGATGGCACCCTTCTGGACTGACATTGATATTTTAATCTGTTGAATTTGGCTTATATGTAGATTTTGTATATATGCAGAGATATCCATTTGCCAATTTTAAGGTATGTGTAATGTGTGGCTTGTGTAGCTGACACACTAAAGTGTAATGATGCCCACTAGGTTACGCTTGAAATGAGGTACAAAAATATGCTCGCCTCCAGAGCTGTTACGTCCCCTGATCATGCCTACAGCCAAAAAATGGAGGAAAATGGGTGGCTTGCAGAAAGCACATCAGCAGAGTCACAGTAGTAATGTAAGATCCGGACATACTGTATAGGCATGGCTAAATTGTAAGAAAAACAAGTGCAGAAACCTTTAAGAAGGACATCTTTCAGAATTGTCGCAGTGCACAGATGCTGTAGGTTTCTAGCGAAGTGCAAAATGCTGAGATTATATTTTGCGAGGGCACCTTTCTCCATCCTTTTTTTTTTTCGCCTGTGTGTTTGTGTATGTAAGTGGTGGAACAGTCGAACCCAAACATCCTGATGGAGAGGTTCCCCTTATCAGGCAGGAAACACTGCTCTGTGAGCACATCCTCTTTACAAGAATCACGACTCAACCATTCCCAAAAAAAAAAGAGAAAAAAAATGCAGGAAGTCCAGCCAGGGACCTGGATTTGTCCAAGCCTCAGAATTCCTTTTATCAACAGTGAGGGAGAAAAAAGACAAATCGCGAACACGTAAACCAGTTAACGGCCGTGATTTATTTACTTTGTCCCCGAGATTATGGCAATCTGCATTGGCGAGATAGGACACAGTCCTTACACACAGTTAAAAAAAGAATAGCAACGGTGAACTCTTAAAATAAATCTTGGTGAGTAGAGTGAGGTGAAAAATGAGGTATCACTTGGGGCTTTTACACCAACCTGCTGAAATGTGATGAACCGAACCAGGGGAAAAGGAAGAAATATATTGAGAAATACAGATGTGATACTGTGCCATTTGGTGATAAAAACAATGTTCACAAGTAAAGTGATTTTAGGACAATGGAGGTGTGCGGAGCCTGAAAAATTAACAATTCAGCAAAAACCTAAAGATTTATAGCCTGAATATGTGGTTCTGGGATATAGGCATTTGTCATATTTCTGACCAGTTCCTTCATTTTTGTGGCTTACTGTCGAAAAACAGCATGTGACATATTGAAATGTGATAAATGAAATATGAAGTCTGCTCTTAGTACGTTGTAGAACTTTGGGAAATACCATGAAACCATAAGACGCTTGAACCATATTTAGGCTTCGCGGCATGAATTCAGTATACAGCCCATGAAAACTTTATTAACGCTGTTTCCTGTGCTCCGTTCTAGTTACCTTGTGTGGCTGATAAATTTCACACTACGGCAGAAAACGCATATAAAGTCAGAATAACTTCATTGCACACATTTGTTGTGGTTATTGCCCGAGAAGTTAAACTGAAGTAACTCCACTAAAGTGAAGAAATTCCCCCACAAACAGCTGGTCAAGAGCCCAGCAGTAAACAAAGTTGTTCCCACTGAGTTTGTCAAACTCTTACCTTTTAAATAGCACCACATTTTCTCATAGGAGTCTCCTTGCATAATTACATTTTTTTTTTTAAATAAATTGAAATATAATTCAAATAATTTTTTTTCAGAAGCTATAACTAGTTTTTGAAATTACCATTTTCTCTTTGACCTGTTAAAACTGTGTTTGAGAAGCATCCTTTCATAAAATATTTGAGGCATTTGCTTTATTTGCAATAAATCTACACAAAATATTTAAAGTATAAGCAACAATATTTATTGGTTACCCCAAAACTGTTTTTTTTTTTTCCTTTTTTTTTTTGCAGCTAGATGTGGGGAGGGGAATAAAAATAGTATTTTTTTATATACTGATATGAATCTTGAAATGACAGCTTAAATATTCTATTTACAAGAGTTGAGGAAAAACAAAGTTTATAGTCGGAATGAAGACTCAACAGTTAAACTTTAGAAATAACAAAAAAAAAAATTAATGCAAAATTAGACGACACACCCGTACAACTGTGCCATGTGATGCTATTTTTTTAAAGCATCAAAAATGAATCTTTCAGAAGTTTTTAAATGGAAGGACTGGACTTAAGATATGCTGTAGTTGTTGTAGTAGGCTGCTGTGGCATCTGCTAGTACTGAAATAATGCTCGTCTCCGAAACGCTGCTGGTACAGGACACGGATGCTGAGGCTACCTGGTTGCTCTCCATGGCCACCTGTGCACCTTGCTCTGGTGCTCCCATGGAGGTCAGGTATTGATCAAACTCATCCCTGTTCACCTCTCCCAAGAGCTCCGCCTGGCTCAGCTGGTCCAGGGTCTCCAGGGTGCTGTGCTCTGGAGGAGGTGACATTTGTCCCAATCGCCTCTGAAGGCCGTGACTCATGGTGAGATACAGGGGGTTGTAGTATGAGAACTGAGCAGAACTTGTGTTTGGGGGGGACATCAGGGTCGAACCATTTGGGGGTACTGGTATGTGGTCAAAGTGTGGTCCATTGCACTGAGGGGTATAGGATGGTTTCAGGTTGGGGTCTGTATGGCAGGTGCGAGAAGATGAGTAGAGGGAGGACTGGTCCTGGTCCAGAACGTCCAAAGGCGACATCTCCGGGGGAGTAGGAAGGCCAGAGTGGAATGTATCAAACGTACTGCTGGAGCTGGACAGGTCCCTGAAGCTTGTCATGGAGATGGAGTCGCAGGCCGAAGAGAAGGAGCTGTGCTCCTCCTTATCTAGGGCTGGACGGCCTCCGTGGGATTCTCGTATGGTGTTCTGATCCGGGGAGATGCCACCAAGTAGCCGCCCAGGGTCCACGCGCTTGCAGAGGCGCTTGATCTGCTTCTTCCGCCGAGGACGGTATTTGTAGTTGGGGTAGTCCTGCATGTGCTGCACCCGCAGCCTCTCAGCCTCCTCCACATACGGCCTTTTCTGAAGGGCAGTCAGGGCCTTCCAGGACTTTCCTAGGAGCAGCACCAGCAAATCATCAGCATCTCCTTATCATCACAGTATCATTTGAATGCTGTTGAAAAGATTTGCATTCCTACACAGAAATGCTTATTTATTTGTAATAAGAAAAAATATGTAAAAGAAATTGTTTAGGAAAATTAAAATATTGTCTTTAACAGGTGGAATACAGTCTGCAGATTAATAAATTGTAACTACTACTACTATTAAATAATAATAATAATAATAATAATAAAAGTGAATCATCCATGAAAGAAAGCTAGTGCATGTGAATTTTTAAAAATATTTTATGTTTTATTCTATTATAATTCATAACAAAATTATTTGAATCAAGCGATTCACAATCTGAGCCAGATGTCTACTGTTCTTCACAATGTGTCATTTTTTTTTTATTTTGTTGCTTCTCTTACTAAAGATACTCCAATAAAATCAGTTCAGGAATAAAAAATGAAATAGCCACTGTAACATGAAATATCTCAAAAATTAAACTTATTAAACTTCAGATTAGCTGTCACAATAAATCTTCAAAAGTGGCATTACCTTTAGAGAACAATCACATATCAGATTTTTTTCTCCTTTCATTCAGCATCACCCTCTATGTTTAAAATAAAGAAGCAGCTTTAACACTGAAAGCCTTACTTTCTTTTTAGACAGCAGAAACTATAAGGAAACTTAAGTTTGTCTCGGTACTTTGAAGACCATAGGAAACCTATTTATGTGGGCATGACCCCACAACCTACTGTATAACGGATTCCTTGCTGCTTGACTCTTCTATACTTCTCTAAATCAAGGTTTCATAGTTTGCCTTGCTAAACTAATAAAATGACCCTGGCTGTAACATAATAATAATAATAATAATAATAATAATAATAATAATAATAATAATAATAATAATAATAATAATAGGAGAAATGGTATTTATGAGTCTCACCCAACATTTTGCTGAGCTCGGCATTGTGGAGGTCTGGGTTCTGCACCGCCAGCCTCTTCCTCTCGTCCTTCGCCCACACCATGAAGGCGTTCATGGGTCTCCTGATGCGGGGCTCCGCTCTCCGCTCCGCGGGCGTCCTCACCGGGGTCGTCCGCTGTCCATCACAGGGGCCGCCGCTCCCCGGGGGGGTGTCGGGGTTGTCCGGCCACGGGGGGTAAACACTGACCATGGCACCGGCCATCTGACCCAAAACCTGTCCTCTTCCAGGCACTTTCTCTCCTTTTCTTATTTTTTATTTTTTATTTGTTGAACTGCTCGGCACTGATGTATTGCACAGCGTCGTTATTCATGGGGAAAAATCCATGGCAACGATCGGGTTCGCCGGGGTATCTCGCTGCTTCGGTCACATGCTTTCTGCGGTCCTCGCAGGGGGTCTTTTGGACTTTCGGGTTCGGGTGGGGGTGTCACTGAGTCCGGGCGGCACGGCAGTGGCGGCGGCGGCGGCGGCTCACACCCCCTCCCCCCGAAAGCGAGCTTATATGCGGCGCGCACGCCGGGGGCGGAGCCAGAGCTCCGGAGCCCCGCCTCGCTCCGCGAGGAGCACGTGCGCGTGCGAAACGCGCGCGTATTTGGGACTTGGGTTCATGTCAACGCTTCGAAATATTAATGCATCAAAGCTGAGCTCTCAGCGAGAGCTCAGCTTTGATGCATTAATATTTCTGACAGTGCGAAAAAAAAAAGGCCCCAACAATAGTTAAGTTGGTTCTTGCAGTCGAAAGTCTTGTTTAAAAAGTGTTGCTTCCCTATAATATTCAATCATTTATACCACTTCGTTTTAACTTGTGATTTGTGAGCAGCGCAAAAATTCCTTATGCTATTTTCAAATATCATACCGTGTATTTATGGTTAAAATAGGTTTAAAGTTAGGTATCTAGTTTTAAAATGTTATTTTACTAAAGGTTTCCTTTTAAAATCTTTTTTATTAGCAAACTACATTTGTATATTTTTCCCTATAGGTTTAGAAATATATAATTATTAGAAATTGTGTAAAGAAAATATAGAGATGTGCTTGTACTGTTATAGAAAACATGCAACGAAATAGAAGCTAAATGAAGGCTTGTATTTAGCTCACAACATAAAAAAAAACTATTACATTCAGTATAAACAGTTTTATTAGGAATCCACAGCAACGTCCGAGTTGTATGAGCCATCCATCTATTGGGGGTAAATGTTGTATTTGGTCAGGGTCACGGCAGTCCAGAGCCCATCCCATAATCATCAGGGACTGGGCAGTGAAAGTGCACCCTGGGTGGGACACCAAACACACACACATGCACACACCATGGGCAGCAGGTTAGTCTGTCCAGTCAACCTGAAACGCATTGTTGGACTGTGGGAGGAAACTGGAGTATGAATTACATCATCTAAATAAATAAACAATATAAATAAAATAATTCATTGACACATTTAGCAAAAGGTTATTGCACTTAATGGCTACAAGTTTGGTAGCTGTTAATGTCCAGTCCCTTCAGATATCAGAAAGTGGAACAAGTTGGACTGGAAATTCTAGGGACACTTTCTGTTACATCAGCCATTTGGCATTCCACAGATAGCTTGCAAAGGTGTTGCAGGAATGGCAGGAAATCCGCTCCGAGCTCAGCGACAGGGAGGCCCAGTGACCCTTCCCTCATCCTGCTCGGAACGCTTGCGGGTTCGGCTACGGCGTCAGCGAGGCCGACGAGATTGGGGCACGAAAGTTTTTGTTTGGTATTTCAGAATGTCCTTTCGTTCCCATTTGGCAGCGTAACGTACAAGGAGACCACAGTGTGTGTAGGCATGAATATGATGAATATGTCAGAAAAATGGATATTATATTGGAATGGCGTCTCATCCAGGTTGCCGTTTCATAGCGTTGTGCCCTATGATTCTGGGAAAGGCTCTGGACCACTGCAACCATGACCATAATAAATTGGTTAATAATGACAATGGATGGATGGATGGATGGATGGACAGACAGGTATTGGCTATAGATACCAATAATAATTAGTTATGGATGACAATAATCATTAATTCATTCATTTGCTAGAAATGTTTTTAATTTATTAATTCTTCTTGTGTTTAAAAAGTTGCTAATATTTGATTTCTTTTTTATTTAAATCAATTTGACACTCAAAATAACACCTCCCCCCAATGGGCAAGCTGACATACTCATGTCTGAGAATCCAAATATAGATCACAATGGTAATTTATGTATAAATAAACAACAGATAACATGACATTTCTGAGACAAGAAAAGAAAAGGGAATCCTCCCTGGTAACCTCCAGTTGGCCCATCGGCCTATTTTAAACATCCCATCGTGTCCAAAAAACTTTTGAAGAGTACCGAGGGTCCCCTGCACCCTTGCCCCAAGGCTGCCACACACACACACTCGCACACATACAAAAACACATATACGCACGTACGCACTCACACACACATCTCCCCCCTGCTGGCTGGCAGAAGCCAAGGACTCTGCTGCAGACAGGGAGGCTAGGGACTGACGCTTTTGAAGTCTCCAGTGAACGGCTCTGGCCCGCCATCCGCGACGCTCCCCTCCTCCTCACTCATTCCCAGCGAGACACTGCAGGAAGGGGATACGGTCCCAGCGCCGCGTGTTGCCCTGAGATAAGGCTCCTTCACAGGCAGCCTTGCGGTTATCACCCCCCCCCTTTTTTTTCCTGGCAAGTCGAACCAGTTTGGGTCGTCCAAGGGGATTAGCAGAAGGAGTTGTGGGGACAGGGTCTCACAAGGTAGGAGGGGGCTACAGGAGCACAGGTACGACACAGCGAGGAGCTACAGCAAAGCACTTTGCTTCCACTCCAGACTAAACATTTTTTTTTTTTTTGCAGGAAAGAACATGGTCTCACAGCCCAAGAATATCAGCATCAAGGCCCAGACAAGACCTTTTGCTAAAGAGAAGATAACACAAGTGTATCCCATGTCCAAACAGAAATACACAGGAAGTTTGACAAACATGAGCTCTCCGCTAAGTACATTTTCACAGACCTACGGTAAAGTATGGAAGCAAAGCAGCATCATCCCTCTTTTTCCAGCATCTCTTAAATAAATCTCGATGCACTTGTAAAGCTGGACATAAAAATCAGCATGCGATATTTGGACATTGCTACTTAGAGGCGGAAAACCTCCTGTACTCCTCACACGGAGAGACATATCGACTATAACTAATCGAAAGTCAGAGAAGAGCTCTCCTGTGGTAGAATTCAAAGGTAGCCATCAAACTCATTATTCTTCGTGCGAAAAACTTACAGTGTCAGCAGCGCACATATTTGCTTAGCTTACGCTTTTATCCAAAAAAATATATGCCGTGTTGGATGGAGTCTCTACACTTAGCCATTTATAGATAAACCATTTGGGGAAATTTTGTTTAAATGTGGTGCGGTGGCTCAGCAAGTAGTGATGTTGCCTGGGCTGCGACAGGGAGGTTCAAATCCGGCTCAGTTTGCAGAGTTTGCATCTTCTCCCTGTGTCTGTGCGGGGTTTCTTCCCACAGGTCAGTTGCTGCCTGTATATTGCCCATAGTATGTGGCCACCCTGTAGTAGACTAGCATCCTATTCAGAGTATAGCCTAGTGCCCAATAACTCTAAGATAAGCTCCAACCCCCTTGCTCAGAACAATAATGGGTTGATGGATATAGGTCTTGTAATGTTATGTTAATACCACTTATCTATTATCTTATTTATTTTTATACCTATCCAACCAACCACTTCATTTTATCAGTCTTGTCCCTTTGCTGTCCTTCTGTCTGTTTAGTGTGCTGTGCACCATGGCCATTACATTCCATTTACCTTTTCACATCTATACAGGGCAGAATGACAATAAAGTGCACCTCAAACCTAGACAAACATTGTGAAATTGTTTTAAATTTGTGTTATATCCACAGAATAGCTTTGTCTTTGTTTAATAGAAAATTCAACATTTGGAATTTCATTGTTGAGAATTGAATTTGATTCTTTAATTTTTGACTCCAGAACTTAAAGACCTCAACAGCACTGCCCCCTCAGCTTTACACTGCAGAACTACACGAGTCTATGCTTGACAAAAGGGAAGTGAGGACGCAGAAACAGATCCTGTCCAGACCTTCACAACTTGATAAAACTGTCATCTGTCTGGATTCCCACACCAGCATGTTCAACACTTCAAAGTTCCTGCCGTACATTTCAGAAGCAAGGTGATTTATTTTACTTCACCAGCCTAACAAAACAAATGTTTTATGTTTACCGCGAACAGATCAATTTTGCCGTATTGGAAAACAATTAATCTACTGAAAAATATTTTCTTTGAATCAAATTATGATGCTTTCCCAGCAGTTCAAAGGGTTGACACTGTCTTTTCAGTCTGTTAGTTTATTTGTTTAGTACTGCATTTATAGGATTAACCCAATTCTCACCAAAAATGTTTGATTTGTTTTGCAAAGATATGAATATATATTTTTTTAGGCCAAGATGCCCTAACCAAACACAATTCAGGCAAATATCCATGAAGTCGCCCTGAGTCAACATTGACCCGGCGACACCCAACATCACGATGGCTTAACCGGCAAAGACATAACATGCTTCTCAGCAAATAGTTTTGAAACGTGTGTTCAACAACAACTCAGTGCAACCCAGCATGTGTCTCAGCTCGTAGGAGTGGATAAGCTGAGGCCATGATCAATAAATCAGGCGGATGACAAGAACTGCTGAGCAGAGGGGTGGACTCCTGATAAGCAGAAGGGCTGCAGCTTGCATTTTCACCTCTGTGTCATTCATCTTGAAGTATTTGCGTCACTTGTGAAAAATGACCGACTCTTCTTGGTACTCGCACCTCAGCGGGCCCACGGAGACTCGAAGTGTGGTGTGTGTATACACTTTGTATGTAAAATACAATGCAGTACATTTTCTTGCGCCCCGTCCTATCCCGTTCTTTACTGTTCTACTCTCTGTCTCGAAAACAGACTCATTCATTGGGTTACAAATAATACAAAATAAATGCAATTTCATTAAATACATTTGACTATTGGATGAGGAGAGGAAAACAAAACTCCGGACTAACATGAAATGCGGAAACCTCTGTGACAAGATGGTGCGCTAGCACCCAAGAGAATAATAAAATAAGTGAAAAAATAGACCAATAAATGTGTCAACAGGCAGCGCAGTGGTTGAAAACATGGACTTTTTGGGTAGTTTGGAACTAATCCTGGAAACATAAGGAAGGCTGAGTACACTCTACCTTCTAGTCCATCATATGGGAATTACACATGCACACATTTACACACTGTCACACACTACAGACAACGTAGAGTCACGACTGCACCTGAAACACATCTTTGGACTGCTGGAGAAAACTCGAGCATCCAGAGGAATTCCGAATGAAAACTCAGCTAGGAGATGAAAACTCTACACAGCAGCGATCAAAGCTGTGTGAAATAATACAGCCCAGGTGCACCATTCTGCCACCCCCCATGTTTGACTCAGATATATTAATTATTCCACGCTGTTTTTCATCCTTGTTAACATTAAAGGATATGCAAAACCGGAGTCCCGAAAAAGCACCAAAACAACTTGCAAAAATTCTGACCGCAGATTTCTTCTCTGAGCATTTTATCATTAGGGGACATTTTCACTGATGATAAAGAGGCAGCCTGGAAGAACTGATTCATGAAGGAAGGAAACTCGTAGAGAGAAGGTTGGGCTTGTAAAACAAAATGAAGGTTTGCATGGAAAAGTTTGTGCAATAATTCCCAAAAATATGTTCCTTCACTCTCAGCCCTGTCTCCACATACATGTATGGTTAAATAGCCAGTAGTGTTCATTAAGTATCAGGAACTGTTTAACCAGGGCACAAGGGTTTGGGACCTACACCTTGGCTCGGACACCGAGCGATCACAGGACACATGCTCTCTCACACTATGGGCAATTTACAGTACTCAATACACCGGAAACATGTGTCTTTGGACATGCAGGAGGACATTGGGGCATCCCCAGCAAACCCACTGAGCTGGATTCGAACCCAGTGGTACTCATTGTGACACTGTGATGTCTTACCACTTATTTTTGTCATTAGTTATAAGTTTATGTGTCTCGCTTGTGTCCTTTTGCACAGGCCAGTCCAGCTCTGCAAACAGCTGAAACTCTGAACTGTTCGGATGACAGCGGCAGCGCAAAATAAAAATGATGTAATGTAATGGAATCCCTCAAAAAACAAAACAGGGAAAACAAACACACCCTGCTATCAAAGATCCTTGACCCACCACTTCTGCATGGTCCGAGATCACGTGAGACACCGTTGCGGTCACTTTCGGTGCTTTTTGGGTTTGTTCTGTGGCATTTTGCAAATGCCACGAAATAATGAAAAACAATATTCTCAATGTGTCCAGATCTGGTCAATAATCGGTGGCAAAATACACATTTTCTGGGTCAAAGCAAGATTCGTAAATAAAATGACCTTCACTTACAGACTAAGAAATAATGATTTCAAAAATGTAAATTTTATTTCATTTTGGATTTGGCTCTGGGCAGTTGTGAAATGTAAGACTGCTTACCGTGGACTTGTGCATGCTAAGGAGATGCAAATGGAGGTGGGATGCTATGAGAAGCAGATACAGTTATTAGGTAGAAGGGAATTGTATTTATTTTTGATCCGGTAAAATGGGCCTTCTAAACACTTCATCTTAAATAATTTCCTTTTTTCAATATTCCCATTTAAACACAGGTATTACAATGTTAGAACATTAAATATAATAAAAAAGTACATTATATTTTACTAAAATTTACATACATATTTTAAAAGTAATTTACTTTTTCCATTTTTTTATAGAATCGCATATTTTAGCACTTATTAAAATAACATACACTGAGTAAGAGCCCAGCATCCAACGATTCTGGAATAGCTTGTAGACTGCAGCCCTGCTTAGGATTCAGCAGTCAATGATAAGGAATGAATGGATATTTTGAACATAACTATCACAGTTATCTTGTTGTTTTTTTTTTTTTTTTTCAAGCAGCAAACACCGGTGTTAAACTTACACAAATGGGCGGTAAAGCTATAATGTGAAGAATGATAACCTGAGATATGCATACAACTGTGAGTAGAAATTTCCATGGACACGGTATGTCGTGTAGTGGGATGGACAGCGGTGAAAACTTGTGACTTTTTGTAGAAAAAAATATGATTTCTCTCTTTAAGTATTACAATAGCACCACCCACTGCACAAGACAAGAAATTAAAAATTATTGTTTAACAAAAAATTAAATTCAAGATCAACTTTACTTCAGAAAAAATTCAGTGTCATAACTCCACAAATTCTAGACAGTTCCTAGTGAGGTGTAGATCCAGGGTTGCACCTGAACAAATGCATATGCTTGAACGTGACTGTTTCTCAGACAGAGACAAATATTTAGCTGGATAGGAAAGATTGAGAGAGGAAAAGATGGAAAGGTGGGTAAAGGTAGAAGAGTGCAAAGGGACCTGGGAGAGGGGGGCCTTGGCTTCAAGCTGAAGATCTGAGAGAGGCATTGGTGGACAAAAAACACACTGAGGAACAACAAGCACAGGTGGGGATTCGCTAAAACCTTCGCAAACACATAAGCTGGACACAAGTCAATATGCGCTGGTCTTCGGAAAGGCCAAGGTGGGCCACGCTGATGTGTGCCGGGTCACAGCTCTGAGAAGCCTTCATTTGATTCGATTTTGTTTGCCATGGGGGAGAAGCCTGCCCTTGTGCCAGAGAGCCAATTCCAGAAGGGATATTATTAGCTGTTTTTTCTTTTAAAGAACCCCATGCCTGGAAAATGCCTCCTATGGCCATGACACCTTTTTTCAGAAGCCCAAAAACATGGACTTCAGCAGTGTCATTACATAGCATCACAGTAAGCCCAGATGAAGAATAACTGTCCGTAATGGGCTGGGCTTGAGAGAGCTTGTAAAGGTGCCGGCATAATGGTCGCTCTGTATTTGGTTTTATTAAAAATAATCAGTTATTGCTTGGTGATAGTGTTTTAAAATGCTTATAAAATACAGTGTTTGGTTTACAGGCTTTGTATATTCAGTATACTGTACATTTAAAGCTAAATTTTTGGCCCAGCTCGAATTTGAGCTATTCATGAGTCCAAGGACCCTTGGTATACGACATCTTCGTTATTGCCTAAGTTAAGAAATATTAGCAAAAATAACTATGATGACAGTTGTGTTTGCTAGGACTCTGAGTTCCAGCTCAGTCTAAGTGACAGAAGGGCGGCTTTTATGCTAAATTAACACAAACTGACTGTTCAGGACAACAGTAGTCATGGAAACCGGCCGGTAAATTCTGTGGACACGGTAAGAGAGGAAAAAAAAAACGAGTGAATGAAGGAAAGAGAGAGAAATATGAAAAATGCTGTGTAAAACACTTTAAACCCTTGATAGTAAGAAGATGTCACTCTTCGGAATCCATTTGTGTCGTTTGCTTCCGCTCCTAAAACCACGTCCATTTCCCGCTCGGTGCTGGCAGCTGTGTTTCTTTTGCAGCTTTTTCGTACAGACCTGCGCCTCCAATGGTGAGCAGCGCTGATGAGGATCAAACCCACAGTGAGCCAGCAGGTGGCACAGTGGTTAAAATGATCACCTTTTATACTAAGGACCACAATTAAAATCCTGGTTCTGGTCCTGGTACAATAGCACAGCTCAAGGTATTAGCCAGAACCAACTGAGTAAAAATTGCCCAGCAACTGCAGAAACATACACAAACCAAAAAAATAATTTGGAGAAAAGTGGACCAGCAGGAATAATAATAATAATAATAATAATAATAATAATAATAATAATAATGAATACTGAGTAGAAGGGCTGTGCTTGCTAAACTGCCCCAGTTTCTGTGCATAATCTCTATGAAAAATGAGGTTGTGAAAATCTGACGTTCTCTCAGTCCCCAGGCAGTCAGACTCATAAGTGAGACCAGGCCACAGCAAAGGTCAAGGGGCAAAGGGCAGACCTGCAGATGGGCCAAGGCCAGGGAGTCGTCCAGCCGAAGCTGAGACCCACAGTGCCGATGTTATTTTTCTGTTTTCGTATCCCTTTCCAAATAATCTGAGCCCAATTTTGACGCGTTAAATAATAACATAAGCGCAAATAAAAAAAATCAGATTCATTCCACTTTCCGTCGATATGTTAGAAATGAAAAGGACGCGTAGAAATTGGACAAGGTGCCCTCCTCTTGTTTGCGATGCCTATGCTTCCTTCTCGTGGGCAAACATTCACATATGAATTCTGCCTTGATCTAATTTTCCTTTTGAGTACTTCTTTCAGGTCAGTAAACACACGGGCTAATGCGATGTATCAGTTACATTAGCTCTTAACCTCAACGTAAATGTGAATCTGGTTCTTTACGCATTTTGGGCTGACAGCTAAGCCTTGTTATAGAACACAGCTAATATGGACCAAGAGATAAATCTCCTACCTGCGGGTGAGATCCAATGAACATTTGATCATTGAGCTGCTCAAGATTCCAGCTCAACATCTGCGGTTGCGTGAACCCAGTAAATACTTTGTCTTTGCTCTGAGGCAGCCAACATCATCAGATGTAAATCTCAGCATCGTCACATCCAGACACGGGACGGCCAGCAATGCGTTCATCTGTACCATAGCATGGGGACGGAAGCTTTTTCCCCAGGTGACACCACCACCGCTGCCTCCGCACTGGATCCTCACACTGGCAACACAGCTGGACCTAGAAGGCTCTTAATATCTCCTTCTGTTTCAAAGTCACTTTGTCCACCAAAAATTCCCTGAGATATTTGCACATTGCGCTCTGTAAAAACCTTCAACGCAGCTGTAATAAGCTTTTTTAAAAAAAACTCTGCTGCCAACAGAGATTTACGAAAGTATCTGCCAAGAGCCTCATATGGCACTCGGCGTAGAAGAATGCGAATGCCCAGACCAAAAGGTACCCACATACTGTCTTAAATCACGCACAAAAACGCCAACTATCGCGTGCGATAAAAAAAAAAAAAAATGGAATTCAACGGTGTTTTCAAATCCGTTTCAATTTGAATTGAAATGTGCTGAGACTTTTCCCGGCTTGTAGTTGAGGAATCCTGCGGATATGCGGTTAGGCAGTGTACTACACTCGAAGAGAAGGTGACCAAGCAAAAGGGTTAGACTTTTTTGCTATAACGTTTGACGGTTGAAATTTATTTATTTGTTTGATGCTTGCTTGCTGCTTTGTCTGTTTGTTTGCTTTTTTGTTCCCTTATCTTCTTAAAGGCTGAGAATTGTACTGTAGGTTGAGAATTTGTAAAGTAATGTGAAGCCAAAATCTTTTTGTATCCATCCCTCATTTTTCTGCTTGTGTGAATTTAGAGAGGATGACAGGCCTCTGCTGGAACCATATCTGACTTTGTTTTGTAATAAACTCTTTTCAACCTTTATAACCCTGACTGAAGCTGTAACCATATGGTGTTTGTTTTAGTTATGATGTCCATCAGTGTTAAGTTTATAATCAAACTCACTGTTACACTCTATGCCCAAAAGTATATGGACACCTGAGCATCACACCCATATGTGCTTGTTGAACATCCCATCCCAAACCCATAGGCATTAAAATGGAGTTGTTCCCCCTTTGCTTCTAGAACAGTCTCCACTCTTCTGGGAAGCCTTTCCACCAGATTTTGGACAGCAGTTTGGGGAATTTGTCCCCGTTTGGCCACATGAGGCTGAACGAGAAGACCTGGCTTGTGGTCAGCGTCCCAGTTCATCCCAGTGGTGTTCGGTGGGTTTAAGGTCAGGGCTACGTGCAGCCACTCAAGTTCTTCCACACCAATCTGGGCAAACCATGAGTTTATGGAGCGCACTTTGTGCGGGGGGGGTGTGGGACGGTCATACCAGAGCAGGAAAGGAGCTTCTTTCCCAGACTATGACTACAAAGTTGAAACCACACAGTTGTCTAGAATGTGTCTGTGTGCTGCGTGGGTGCAGATGAAACAGCTTAACTCATTACAAGGCGGGTCCACATACTTTTGGCCATACAGTGTACATGGCACTGCTTAAGTCAGAAAGTGGAAAGGTAAATACTAATAACACATCAACCTGTATAACCCTTAATAATGTGTGCAGTACCATCCGTGTGATGTATAATTTCTGAATGTTGACATCTTGTTTTGTATCTGATTTTTAAAAATATATATATTTAGGTTTACAC
Source organism: Heterotis niloticus (assembly GCA_018136845.1). Taxonomy (NCBI): domain Eukaryota; kingdom Metazoa; phylum Chordata; class Actinopteri; order Osteoglossiformes; family Osteoglossidae; genus Heterotis; species Heterotis niloticus. The sequence continues at coordinate 4,128,403 of CM030891.1, read as the reverse complement.
AGCAAACAGCAATACTGAAACATGATAACAGTAAGTTGATATAAAACAAAGCATCCCTTAACTCCTTTTTTACTTTTCCAAAACAAATGTTGAAACAGAAATGAAAACACTTCTGGTCACAATGCAGTACATCATGCGTTTGACTTTGCCTCATCTTTCAAATTTATTGTGCTGGAATGGTTTACGTTAATGGGTTATGGCAACTGTGAAGCAATTCTTCCTTCCCTCTTAAACGTGTGTTTTAGGAAACGATGCCAGTTTAGATGAGAAATGTAAAGTCACAGCAGAACTAGTCATATATCACCTCAATGTCATCAGATCAGTTGAGGGCCGTCAGATGTGAGAAGAAGGCACTGCCTATAAATCTTCAGGAAGCCACAAGGACTGAAGTGCAGGTATTGCTCTAAAGACATACAGACAAAAAGAGGCCCTTTAATGTGCATGGAAATTATATTTTGCTAATAAATGTCCAGTATGTAAATCAAATGGCAACCAGACAGTCGATTATGAAGTCTAAATAACTTCACAAGACCCATTGCGACAGTTTTTGGAAATCCTGCCAAGCAGGTATCCATCGGACCACTTCCTCACCTCCTGCATCCTATCAGCCATTATGGAAAAATCCCTTTCCGCATCCTGGACCGCCACATCCTCATTGAAGTTCTTGCCCACACCCTACGCCCTCATCTCCAGTGCCCTATGTATTACTAACTTCTCCAACTCATGCGCCACCACAAATAAACTCTGCGCTTGAGCTGAGTGCAATCTGCACCACCGTATGTTCTTGCTTGGATGGAACGGGTGGCTGATTTGTAGCTTGGGGTTGGGGATTCGGTTAGGAATTAGGTGGTGAGTGTTGGGATTTTGCAGATAGTAGTTAGTGGTTATGGGTTAAGGGTGTAGGGATGGTAGTTTGCAGGTAGAAGAAGGGGAATAGGGGTCCGAAGTTAGAAGGTGGGGAACAGATAGTTGCTAGTGGTGTTTGGGTTAAAGGGTGGAGGTTGTCAGTTAGGGTTATTACTGGGGTAAAGGGATTCAGTGATGTAGACGTACATGTTATTCTGGCTTTTCTGCTGAGAAAAGAGCACGGCTCAATTGCGTCACTTATGCCAGGACTCACAGAAGCAACACACTCCGTGAGACCTGAACACACAAGACCAGTGGCTCCACCAACTGCAGTTCCACAGCACAGGCATCCCAATCTCAGCTGCTTCTGACTACAGACATGAAAGCAAACCTGCCTTCCCTTGAGATCTGTAACAAATTATCTCCTTTGCATTATTCACCCAACATTTTCAAGACATTTAACCCCTCGCCCCAGGAGAATCTGTGCATGCGGCATTTGCTTTCATAAAAATTTCATGCACTCAAAAAAACGCTTTTCCCCCCTCTCTCTCTCTTTCCCAGTGCACGAGATGCCATATGTAAGGATTTAAATGGCAGGATGCCTTCAGAAGGAGTTCCCTGGTACAGTAGTGTGTTTCTGTTTGATATGCAGAGACACACCCACTGCTCCACTGCTGCCTCTCCATCTCTGCTGCTTCTAATAGGTTTTCACACAACCGCAGCCCCGAGAAGCTAGCAGCTGGGAGATAAAAGGCATCATAAAGCATCTTCATAAAAAATGGCTCTATTTGGATTGTCCACGGACACTGCTGGAGAAGAAGAAAAAAAAAAACTTGGGCAAACATACAAATCATCTGACAGAAAATAATGAAAAGATGAATGAAGTGTGTGTGTGTGTGTGTGTGTGTGTGTGTGTGTGTATGTGAGAGGCTGCTGCTTCACAGCCCATGGACTGTTCGTCCATGGGTTTGAATCTGGCTCATTCTTTGTAGAGGTTGAATATTTTTGTATTTCCTCCAACAGTCCAGTGAGGTGTGTGTGTGTGTGTGTGTGTGTGTGTGTTGTGTGTGTCAACGGTTCGGTATCCCATTCAGGCTGTAGTGCCATAGCCTGCTGCACAGTGATTCCTGGATAGGTTCCGACCCATCGTGACCCTGACCAGAATAAAGTAGTCATGGAGGAACGGATAAATTAAACGCATCTTTCAGTTGGGTTACACAAAGTCCAATATGTTTCACCTTCCTTCTTGGAGCATTTTGTCAGATTTTTCTTGAAAATGATTTTTATCACTTCTGACTGTGGGGAAATGCGGAGCGCCGTTCTTCTTATTTGCGTCCAGGTCTCACTATAAGACGCTTTAACCTGCAATCCAACACACTTTAGCCAAAACTTGAAAGCTACAAAGAAAGAGTTCCCTGCTTCTATTTTAAAAGTAATGCAATTCAGGAATATCTGTGACTAAAACACTGTTCACTGTGCTGTATGTGCGGCCGGGTCCTGTTATTGTAGCCCACTGTTACTACAGCAAAGAGTTACTCAAGATATCGTAACTATAATTCATTGTTATTTATGTTTGTCAAATAAATAAGAATTGGCTGGAAAATACAGTGATGGTTTCGTAAGAAAGACAAGACAAATACATCTCACCCAGACCTATTATACATTACCTTTTATTGTTTGAAAAGCATCTGGTCTGCCTTGCTAGTGTCTCAGTTCGGGTATTTTTGCCCGGATTTATACAATATGATCAAAATCTTTCCCTTATTTATTCATCACAAATATCTTTAGAAGTTGAACAGAAAAGAGACTGAAGCTCCAGCAGCAGGAAGCTGAGAAGCTGACTGGGTTTGCGTGCTTCTGCGCAGTTGGTGTCGCATCAGTGCGGTTTACTGTTGGGAAAAAATGTCATAGCTACAAACTATTTCGCTATACGTCGCGCATTTTCGGTCCATATCGCCATCGTGTAGCGGGGACCCTCAGTATTCACAGGAGTCGGAACTGGAGTTCATCACATAGACAACCTATGTGGATTGCAATTATTTTTGCATTGTCATCCATCCATGCACCGCATTGCTCCGAAATTCCAAATTCAGTCATTTTTTTTTAACGTTACACTGCCTATCTCAGCAGGACACAATGGATGCGACTCTGAGTGTGTGTGTGTGTGTGTGTGTGTGTGTGTGTGTGTGTTGGGGGGTCAAATGATTCTAGCTCAATTGTCTGGACATCTCTGTCAAAACCAGGGGAAAATCACAAAAATAATTTGTTTTATTCTTAGCTGCTTCGCACCTCCGCAGATAACACCGAGGGAAAGATAAAATAGCTCATGATAATGACAAAAGTGGTCAAAATAGGGCAAAGCACTTCCCTAAGGAATAAAAAACGCAAGCATTACTCTTATCCATAAAGAAAAAACCTTATTGAATAAATCAATATGCTTCAGCTGCTCACCCGGTGTGATATACATAGGTAGATAAACCCATAGATCGAAATGTCATTTTACATCAGTGACTGCTTTGAACCATTTTATTATGTAACAGTATAAATTATTAAATATAACACCAAATGGGTTAAATGTTGTTTCTAACTGTGTTTTAGCATAAAAAATGAATACAAATGGCTCTGGGCGACGGCTAGGTCGATGCCCGCACTGCCACATAACAATTTATGCCACCTTCGTCAAAGGTTGCGTTTTTTTTAAAAGTTCCGTCTCAAAAGTAATAGCATGCTAATAATTATGAATGGTGCGAAGGCTGGTGATGTCGTGGAGGTGTTTTCACGTGGCGGGACTTGAGCAAAAATGTGGGAACCACTTGGTCCAAGATGCAGAAGAAACCTTCGTTTGAGGGAGGGGGGTAACACGGGCGCATCGTCGCCCTTCTTGGTTTAGCCTCGAGATGCCAGCAGCGCCACATCGGAGCGTCGCCACCGCATCGTCGCCCGTCCGCTCCTCACCTCGGCGAGGCTCCTGTGCGCAGCACCTGCCTTCCGCAGCCGCAGCCGCCGCCGCCGTAGAGGTATGGCGTGCGGACAGGTATTTAGGAAGTGACGTCATCGTGTCCGGGAAGCGGAGGGGGGAGGGCGGACGGGAGGGAGGGGGAAAGGGATTTTTCCCTTTTTTTTTTTTTTTTTTTTTTTTTTTTTTTGATAGAGCAAGATGGCAGCGAAATCTGATGGTTTGGGGGTCGTCACCGGTTTCGCCCAGCTGCACAACCTGGACGAGGCGGTGGCGGCCGGGGACGCGGACGAGGAGCCGGCGGACAGCAGCGCCATCCACATCTGCCACTGCTGCAACACCTCGTCCTGCTACTGGGGCTGCCGCAGCGCCTGCCTGCGCGCCCTCCTGGGCAAGGGGAGCGCGTCCACGCAGCAGCTGCAGCTCCGGCGGCGGCGGCGGCGGCAGCGGCAGGGGGAGCGCGGGGTGCCCGAGCGCCTGTGGCTCGACTGTCTGTGGATCGTCCTGGCCGTGGCGGTCTTCCTGTGGGACGTGGGCACGGACCTGTGGCTGGCCGTGCACTACTACTCCCGGCGCGACTACGTGTGGTCCGCGCTCACGCTGCTCTTCGTGCTTGTGCCCTCCGTGCTCGTTCAGATCCTCAGCTTCAGGTGGTTCGTGCAGGATTACACCGGCGGCGGCCTGGGCACCGTGGAGGGCTTCAGCACCAAAGCCACGGCCGGCCTCAGGGCCACCATCCACGGCCGGGACAAGTGCTGCCAAGTGTCCGTGTGGTTGTGGCAGGTGCTCGTACACCTCTTGCAGATGGGCCAGGTGTGGAGGTAAGCCTGTTATTGGGTGTGTGTGTGGGGGGGGGGGGGGGGGTGAGCTCTTACTGCAGACCCGCATCCCGTTCCGAACCCCCGTCTCACCTGGAATAACCCGAGGCGTGCAGAAGAACCCGCGGTAAGTTGACACATCGCGCTGCCGCTGCGCACCTTCTGCTCGGTGTGCGTGTGCGTGTGCGTGGACGGCATTAGCATTTTCCAGTTAGCTTTCCATTGGTGCTGCTTTGCAATCCCAGTAGGTCCCGTGTTCGAATCCCCCGCTCCTGCTTTTACATCCCGAACCAAGGTACTTGCTATGATTTACGCTGACGATACACTAAGAATTACCCAGCTGTGCAAGCAGGTAAATCGCTGTGTTACTCGGCGTGCGTCTTTGGTCGCCATGCACGCAAATGGAGGCTGGAGGAGCTGTCCGGTGCTGAAGAACAATGTCCGCTCAGTAACCGGGCTCAGAACTGTTGTTTTTCGTTTAACCATCTGGAGCCACCGATGGCTCCTTCGACCAGGGAGCCTGAACTGCCAGATGATCAACTTCACAATGATTTACCCTTCTTACTGGATCAGGGTAAGGTACCTTGCTCAAGCAGGAGAGGTATAAGAAACCGGGACCGGGCCGGCGACAGGGTTTGTGGGGGAGTTTAGCACCTGGCTGTGAAGTGTCGTGTGTGTGTGTGTGTGAGTGTGTGTTGACCTACACGCTGCACTGTAACACACACAGACACAGGGTCCCCGTGCCCTCCTCCCGCCGCTCACAGCGCAGGCAGAACCTTGTGCACCGTGATTTAATTTTATTTTACACTGCCTCCCCCCCCCCAAGCACTGTCGCCTTTCACCCTGGTGATTTTTTGTCTTTGTTGTCGCTTGTCTGCCCGGCCGCGACGGACTGCACCGAGGTTCTGGTCACGAGTCTCGGCGCGGAAGGCGACGGTAAAGCGGGGGCCGGTTTGCGGCAGCCCTCGGAGCTGGGGTTCGGCGCGCAGCTGCGGGCTGTTTAAACGGACTGTCATAATGGCAGGAAATGATCGGTGTGAACTGTAAAGTGGCCCATGTGAGGGGGATGCGGAGACGTGGGAACGGAGGGGGGGGCATGGAATCGCACTGCCTGTGACTACGTGTGACGGTGTGTTGCGTGCTTTCGGTTCTTGGCATCTGGTGTGTTTCTTGATGGCTGTAATGGAAACCATTGGTTATTTGGCTGATGATACAGGCACACACGCTATGGGCTTGGATAGCATAGATTTTGTTACACATTGGGTTCAATATAAACTAAAGTGGGTTTGCTCCAGCACTGTTTGGGACCCATTCCCCTCACCCTCTTTTTATACCTCTGTACCCATGTAAAACTGTGCAAAATATTTATCAGTTTGATGTGGCTCATGTACACTGTATGGCCAGAAGTATATGGACTGAGCTGAGCTGTTTCAGCCACACCCATGCAGCATATAAACACATTCTAGGCAACTGTGTGCTTCCAACTTTGTGGCCACAGTTTGGGGAAGAAACTTCTTTCCTGCTACAGCATGGCTGTCCCCCCCCCCCCCCCCCCCCATGCACAAAGCGAGCTCCATAAACACAAGATTTGCCCAAGCTGCTGTAAAAGAACTGGAGTAGATGCATAGAGCCCTGACCTCAACCCCACTGAACACCTTTGGGATGAACCGGAACGCTGACCACAAGCCTGGCCTTCTCACCCGACATCACTGACGCTCTTGTGGCCGAATGGGCACAAATTCCCAAAATCTGGTGGAAAGCCTTCCCAGAAGAGTGGGCAGCAAAGGGGGGGAACAACCCCATATTAAGGCCCATGGGTTTGGACTGGGATGTCCAACCAGCACATATGGGTGTGATACACATGGGTCTACATACTTTTGGCTATACAGTGTAAGAACTGGTAGAATCAATCATTTATGGATTTTTTTTTCCTTCCGTTTCTCCAGTAATAATAACCAGTTTGAATTTAATGGATAATTCGCAGCCGGAGTTCTGGGGGTTCTAGCGTTTGCTGTTGGTTTGGGATAATCAAAGGGCTGCAGAAGACTTAAAGCTTCACAGGAGTCTTCTTGTGTCGAAGGGGGTGGACATGAAAACAGCAGCTGGCATCGTGGTTAGGGCTCTTTCCATCTATTATGAAAATTGAAATAGACAAGTAAGAGATAAATGACATGATAGAGAAATCAATAAATAAATTGTAAATGAGGTAAATAAAATGGATAAAAAATGTAAAAAAAAAAAAAGAATAAAAGCATCAGCACAAACAGTCATGATAGTAGAGAGGGAGGAGGGGTGGTCAGTGGCGGTGGTAGTAGCCAGTCCCTATTCAGATTAATGATTTTTAAGAATTAGCAACTCAACATCTCACACGTTGCTTTTTCTCCTCAAGAAAGTCCTTTGTGAAGCTGAATCTCATTTTGTTTCTTGCAAACATCGAAGTGTGAATTTATGCTTCAGGTGAATGCACACTTGCCGTCTTATGCGGGAATGCCTCTCCATCTCAGCAGGTTTTCGAGTTCACCCCTTGGTCACCAAAGTGTACAATCACCTCATAGGATGTACATGACCGGTTTTGGATTTTATTTAGCGACGCAAACTATTTATGAATGTTTGCGGGGGTTTTTGTAAGAACTGTTTGTAAGATAATTTGAAGAGAATTTGAGGAGAGATCACAAGAGACAATAAAAATAAATAAGGTCTTGCTGTTTTCCAGGTTTATTTTCATAAGGAAACTGTTGCACTGCTGGGCTTTAGGGAAGGCCAAACATTGTTTTTTTCCTCTTAATTTAACATTTCTTTATGAAGGCGTGCGCATCACTGGTGCTTTGCCGCAATCCAAAAATCTAACCAAGCTCCAAAAGTCCGAGCCGTAATAGCTTTTTGTAAATGAACCAAAAAAGCCTCACGGCTCCTTTAAGGTTCATAAAAGCAGCATTTATTTCACATTTCCAACTTGAATTGTTTACAAAGCAAAGCATCTCGGCCGCCGTCCTTAGTCCGCAGCCTATGAAATGACGGTGCACTGTTTGTTTTGGGACACGTAACCCGATCGCTTGGTTGTGCAGTTATTTAAAAAACACTCCAGTTCTTAAGTGTGCAGTTGATGTTTTACCGAAGCTCTTAACTCCCGGCAGGAGGCTTAATAAAAGTTTATTGAATGAGAATGAAAGACCAAGAGGGGGAAAGACAGCTATTTCTCCAACACAGGGTAAGAGCCTTAGGTTTTGCTGTTCCTTCAAAAAGTTGAAGACACCAACTGCTCAGTTTTTCGACCATATTGTGGGTGTGTTTCTAGCTTCAGTTCTTCCAGTGAACAGGCTGACCAGATGGGTGTTTAAATGGCACAACAGGCCACGCTACAAATTTTACTGGAGCGCAGAACCAAAACACACATTTTAATATCTGATTTTCGCTCATTACGTCACAAAGACGTCCGTGCTATCGGGTGTTTTTTCTTTTACTGTATTTACATCACTGTCGTTCTTGGTCACTGTTGAAAAACCCTTAGTCGGTATTACGCTGGCAACGATGTGCATAGCACCTTCTGAAATGTTAAATAATATTCTGAAAATCTTGACTCTGGCTTACATATTAATCCAATATAAAGATTTACAACTTTAGGACATGAGCGGATTTCACACTTGAAAAGTCTATGTAAAGTGAACTCAAGCTGACTAAGCCTTTTTTGGTGCATGCGGAGGCAGAGCTACCAAAGTGTTTGTGAACCAAGGAGCTGAAAGATGTAGAAGTAACCAAAATTGATCTCCGTAAAACCACCTTGTGTCTTGAGAATAGTTTGCAGTTAAATAGTTGCCAAAATTAAATAAAAAGTAATACGGTGTAAGAAGGAAACAGTTTGTTTTATAAACGTGCACTGTGATGAATGGTGATGCATCCAGGCTGTGATCTTATAGCCTGGGTCCAGGGATTCCAGGATAGGTTCCACACCTTTGCACCCTTCACAAGGATGAAGCAGTTACCAACAGTGGATGGATGGTTAAATAAATATGCATATTTTCACTTAAAAATAAAAAAAAACATTGAGGTTCTCCTCGTGTTTTTGAATGATCAGCGCCTTTAACAGTTGAGCGGATAAGGTGGTGCCGCACAGCTCCTGCGCTGCTTGCCTGATGCGGGGTTCAAGTTCAGCTCGGAGGTGTGGGTGGGGCTCGCGCGTTCTCCTCCGCGTTTGCGCCCCGCTAAGGAATAAATATGCCGGAAGAAGGCAATGGCAACCGCTTCTGGTCCTCCTTGCTATGAAAATCACGTGAATGGTCACCCAGGAGCCAGACATGACTCAATGGCACTTTCCAGTTCCACGTGACACTCAAGTATGCCTTCCTTAAGCCAGGTCTAGCGCTCAGTTAGATTTGTGATCAACGAATCACAAAAACAGGGGTGAATTTGCACCACGGCCACTTTAGGCTTGATTTTGCACACTTTGTTTCTGTGAAGGTCACATCTGTACTGTTTCTCATTTGAGTGCTTCGGTTGTATTCCTCCCTTTGTTCCCCGTGCTGTGCCGAAGAGCTTCCGCACGTTCGCCGCGATTCTCAGCATCCCTCCGGGCGTTCCGAAAGCAGCGGCGCTCGTTTTCCGAACTCCGTTCCTCTTAGGGTCAAGCGAAAGCCCGAACAGCGGCAAACTGGTTCAAATGCGCGCCAGGCCACGTGGAAAAGCTGCCGCCGGTGAGAAGAGAACGCGACGTAGTCCCTGTAGATTCTTCTTTTAGTCCACAGTATGTTTCCGGTGCGGTAAAAAGCGCGAGGAGCAGAGGTGTCGCCGCCAAGGACGACGCATGTGGAGAACGCAGTGTTTCGGCGCATCTTTTGTTGCGCTCACATTCCAAGACCCCATCGGGAGCGAACGCTTTTAGGAAGGCACTAATTTACACATTAACATGATTATAGAGAGGAAGCGTTCCCATTTAGCAGCGGGAGAAGAACAGTCGCTGAACCGAGACGCCTCTCAAGGCCGGGGAACTCTGCCGTTTTGAGCGTTTCTTCTTTCTTCCGTTCTTTGTGTTGCAAATTGCTGCGGGCTGTGTGCTCTGGGTTTGGGGAAACGGTGTTTACAGGTCTTGAGCGAGATGCTTTCATCCCTCCATTCGCTTCTACCAAAAATTCGTCACGTGCGAGTGAGAGGCGCGGAGGAACGACAGCTCTCGGTTTGAAGAATTTTCCCGCAATGCAGGGTTTAGTCAGTGCCAAACACCGTGCTCCTGGACCCCTCATTCTGCATGAATAACAAACCTATTGCTACCCCGACCAAGAGCAAATGACCGCAGTCGCCGCTTTGGCATCAGTTTTTCTGGGTTAGTTACTTGCAGCTTTGCGTCTTCTTTTCGGTGTTCCTGTATGTGTTTTTTAGCCCCCATTTATATTTACGTATGTTTACCTTCATCAACAGTGGGCTCAGTGTAGGGTGACAGTGGTCTGGAGCCCAAAGCATAGGGCCTGAAGCAGGGTGCACCCGGGACAGAACGCAAATGGATCATGGACCAGTTTCAAATGCACACACACACGCGCACAAAGGGAGGTTTAGAGTCACCGTTTTACCTGAAACACATATCTTTGGACTGTGGGAGGAAACCCATGCAAAAACAGACTATGCAAACATGCAAAGACCGAGCCGGAACTGAGCCCAAGCACTTTGAGGTACCAACCCTTACCACTTTTGTCCACATGTAGTGTGCGTTGTCCCTCTGAGAAGGCTTGTTGTTTACCGGTACTTCCCTCAACCAGACTGGAAAAAAACTCATTTTCTTTTTCAAAACAATATCAACAGAAGTGTTTGTGCTTCATAAGCAGCACTGCAATGGCCAACCCACAAGCACTTAATCCAGCTGTTTTTATAAGGATCAAGAGCAGTTTGACTCACTGTGGGGCATAGGTGGCCACGTGGGCTCGACAGATGCAGAAGAGCAGCAGGATTTCCCATACAAATTGAGGTGTTTGCCACGCAAGCCAAACAAGCAGGGATGCAGACCGTTTGCAGGAAGGCAAACCAAATGAACAGCCGCGCACGAATCCAACAACAGAGACATCTATCACTTGCAAAAAAGCACGATGAACACAACAACTGCAGCAATGTTTTCGAAACAAGTCTTCTCCCAGCCTTGAACGCTACACTCAGAAAAACTAAAATTTGTACCTTCTCCAACATCACGTTCATGTACCGAGGCTACTTAACCCCACGTTCATGGCTGGTCTACTTGATGTCGTACATGAAAGCGCTTAAACATTGCTTGGTCAAGCATACAGGGGTGCTATATTGCTCACAAATGTTCTCCTGCAGTTACTGCTTGAATAGTCCATCATATTTTTATCCTCAAGAACACTCTAAAGTCAAAGCGCCACCTTTTTCCAGCCCACAGATTCATTCTAGACAAACTGCCTTTCGGGCAAGGCGTTCTTTGTTCAGTTACTCTCCCTCCTTCCCACAGCGGCTTTCCATCGAAAATCAAACAGTTCGGTTCCAAAATGACAGTTTCGGTTTGTGCCTCTCAGGCCGTGCGAGTACATGACCGAGACACTCATCGGATTAAATTACGTGGTGACATGGCAAGCCAGTCTTGTTACCAAGGTATAAAAATGCTTTCATAACATAATACCAGCCTGCACTTCTCAGCAGAAATTGAAGGGTTCTCCTTCATGGTGTGAACACCAAAAATATCACATGGGCCTTTTGGGCAAAACATTTGGTGTGTCAGCGGGTTTCGCCGCTGAGGTACATTTCTGAAGTTTGAGCTTTATTTTTGGCTCTCTATAGGCAGCCGTTGCGATGTTCAAGAGCGGCGCAAGGGCATTTGCCACCCTGTGCTCCTCATCAGAATTGTAGACACAGTCCATTCACCTCGGCTGAATCCGCGCAGGAGAGACAAAGCAAGAACAAGAGCAAATAGCATTTTCTGTGTCTGTTCATAGGCAGCTGCAGAAACGGTCCTGTAAGATCCAGTCAGGGTGAGCTTTGAATGAAATGAACAAGTTCTCTTCATTGCTAACACTGATCTTTATTTTTCTGTTAACCAGCAATGAATTCATCATCTATCATCAATAATCTGTTGCGATCCAATAGATCATCGATAAGCGGTTGTCTGTGTAGGGTTGTGGTTGTTTACAGCTGCCAGCCTATCTTAAGAGCATAAGGGGTGGGGTGGGCCCAGGTTAGGACCGCAGTCCATCAGAGGGCAAACACACATTTACTCATACACACACCTTGAATAAATATCTTTGGACTGCGGGAGGAAACAGGAGCACCTCAAGGAAACCCACATGAATGCAAAACATAAAGTTTGTGCAAGTTGAGCTGCTTGACACCCAACTCTGAATGCACAGCCTAGGAGTTATGAAGCTCCAGCCGTCCTTAACTTTTCCACTGTTTACCGATTAATGCTGTAAAGTCTTTTCATTTTATTAATTCAGGGCAAGTACCTTGGATCAAATTCTCTACAGCTAGAGAAGGATTCGAACCTGAACTCTTCATTTTGCAAAGGCAACATCCCAAATCAGCACAACCCGCTGACCTCCGTACACCCTTCCCATCTTGCAGTGGACATAAATGTTAGATACGCTCATGTTTCCTGACGTATCAAAGTAGCTTGAATACTAAAACTGTGGTCATCAAAAACTGAAGCAGTGAACAAGAAACGCACGGTGCACCAACACTCTTTTCTTTTTGTTGGCTCTTTGCCTTTGGGTATCCTTAGTTTCGTGTGAAAAGGGCAATTTGTGTGATGCGTCTCCCGGAGGGTCACCTACAGATTCATTTCGGGTGGTCCATGACCGGTGGTGGCGGCGGGTACTGATTCCCGTTTGCTTTGAAATGCTCCACAGAGCAGCAGCACCCACAAAAGGCGGCCTCTTACCTCTGATTCATGGGTCCGCACTCGATGGCTCCATTCGGAGTCGGGTGGCACCAGGGTGAGAAACAGCTTTTGTGCAGCAGATGTGTGTGTAAGAGAGCCCCAGTGCCCAGTGATAGAAAGAATTATATTCCTCTTCTATTTTTCCAAATATTAAATGCAATAATTTGAAATATTCTTATCCATTATAGTCCACTTTTTGTAAAGGTGCATTTTTTTTCTAAACCAAAAGACAACCCCATATTTATTTAAAAGATGGACTGAAGTGTGGCCCTGCTTGTTATGTGATTATTCAGCCTGAAATAATTGCATAATCCAGTAAATCTGATTCTGGTTCTGATTCTGATTCTATATACAATGGTTTTTCTAATGGTTTCACAGACAGGCAAAGTTCTGGTTTTTTGAACGGAATATAAATGACTTTGCCTTTATCGATTTTACAGGTAATTCTTCAGGATCATAGTGGATATTGACAGTTTTTTTTTTTCTTTTACTTGCTTCTTTAGCTTATGTTTTTCTTCTGAGAAATGTACAGCTTTGCACAGAAGTTGCCCAGCGCCCAGCTTCCTGTTATCTGTACCTCTACGCTGTCAGGTGTGGAGTGACAACTGCTGACAGAGCTCTACAGTAATCGGGTTTGGGGCGGGAGCCTGTCTGCACAAAGCCGTGTGTGGTGCCAGCTCCTATCCGATGGACTGTCTTTGCAGGAAACAGGGGGATTACTTGACCCGTCAAATCAATACCAAGGAAGATCCTGCCGTCTTCGGTGCGACCACACACTTTTCTTGGGTTCCTGTGCTGGGGGGGACTAGCGGTGCACCGCTTTTTTTTTTTTTCTGCCACATTCTTTGCCACGAGAGGAGCACTTAGCAGGTGGCTAAGTGTCATCTCATTGATCGTTTTGTCCTCCAGGCTTTGTGGAACATACTGGATAGAGGAAAAATGAGCAAAAATGTGCATTGCAAGTGTAAATATAACTGCTCCGTCCCACAAGAAAGGACTTTGCTGGCCATGAATTGACAGACATTATGGTTGCTGCATGGCTCGCATAAAACCTTAAATGAAATTACTCTGCCTTTTACGGGCAAGCACCTTTAAAAGGGGCCTTTAAGCAAATGTATTTGTATTGGATTTGTAGAATTAAAATGCTGCTGGCGCAGCCGACCAGAATATGGAGATTCTGAGATGTCAGTGGTGTCCATAGCAACGGGGCTGTGATGTTGCTTTTAAGATGATAGAGGAAAACGCTGTGCGGCCACATTTCTTCGAGAGCTACTGAGGAGCTGCCGTGTTTACGCAGTGTGAAACTGCGGTTATGTATTGTCACTCTGCTCTCTCCTTGTACCGCTTCTTCTGCGGTCAGGAGACCATGACTGCCCGCCGCTGGCAAATAATCAGCAACCGTGGGCCTCGGTCCTCAGAATATAGCTCTGCCTTGCTAGACAAACTGATCTTTTCTGCCGAACACATCCGCACAGGTCATCTGTCACCAGGACGGGGTGGGCAGCTACTGGAACTTGGACCCCCAGAGGTTTATTTTTCTCCCCTTTTTTTTCTGATGGGAGTCTTTTTTTCCGTCTCCTCAGATGCAACCCAGTTTATTCAGATACTTAACTACTACCTGTTGGCTTTCCCTTTTACCGTAACATTCCTTAAAATATCCTCAGCGTCACCCTGTTGACAAAAGCGCTGTGTAAATATGAATATAAATTGAAGCCAAACTTAATAAAAGTGTCCTTGAGAAACTGATCAGGCTTGAACATCAGGAAGGACTTTTACGTCTGTGTGGTCGAACAAAGATGAATGTGGAATGAGGATTTTTTTCACATTTGGCAAGGTTTCATATCCAGATCTAAAACGTTCTTCACTTTGCTTTCTTTGTCGGATGGTTCAGAACGCAGCTTGAGGTGACTGCCCAAACTGTGGCAGTCCTGATGGAATAGTGTGACTGTGAAGCTGGCTGCATTGAGCTTGCCATGGATTTGCTCATCGCTTCGTAAGACTGACCTTGACTCATTGCACATCCAAAAGTATTTTTAGGCCCACGCAGTGCTGGTTTGTACCATTAGCGCTAAAACTCGTGACTGGTGGTGGGTTTTTGAGTTGTTGCTGTGTGTGGTGTCTTCATGTCAGCTCCATCAGCTCATTTGGCTTTCCTTTAGCGCTAAGAGAAGCTAATGGACGGAGGGCTGTTCCTAGCCGTTTTTCATCGTTTCAACAGAACAAATCCCAATGTCCTACTCACATATTCCATTTGAACTATGTGGCTCTTGACATCAACCTTGCTCGGGTAGTAAATGCTCGCATCTGTCCTCGGCACACATTTTCTTCAGCCCCGAGTGGTACGTCACCGTTCACTCCCCGCTTCGCTGACTCAGAGTCACCCAGAATCCGGCAGGTTCTCTCGTACTCCACGTTCCCCGGTGTGACTCTGCCGGGACACGAAGCTCCGTGGGCTGGATGCCTCCTGCCTGTTTCAGCTCTGACTCATGCTGAGCTCACGAGAGCCAATGGAGACGCTAAAATGTAATGGGAAAGAAAATTGATTTTAGCATAGAACGCACTTTACGTTTTTATCACAAGTGCAGCATGGGCCAATTTCAGCTCCACTCTGGTCCCATCCTACAACTCTACCTACATGAAGAAGAACAAGGTCTCACCAGACCTCAGTGGTATTTCTCATGCCCAGACATCTTAACCTAGCTTACTCTTGATGCACTTTACTTACGGTTGAATGAAGTACAAGTAAAAGGTACGAGAAAACAATATTTTTTATTAAAACAGGTGAACACATTGCACATTCTAATCTAATTCATTTCATGACTCTTATCTACAGTTTTGTACTCTATGACTTCAGGGAATCTTTAACTGTGAGGTCCTCCCTGTTCCCACTCCTTCATTTTGTTGATGGACCTGGATCTCCAGAAACATTGTGTGGACCTTCTCATGGACTTGGCAAGCGGGTCTGGCTCCAGGCAGTGTGGGTGGCAGTATGTCAGCTGCAGCAGCCCACTGGTGCAAATGAGCCATCTGAAAAAGTTGGAGAGGTTGTCATCTTATCACACTACCACCTTCCGCCAATGACTTGAGTTCATGCGGTGGCTACACAGGCCCTGCCAAGGTGGAATGGTGTTGGCCACTTGGATGGTTGCAGAGATGAGCCATTAGCAGTTAACCTCTCCAAACAGGCACATATGCTACTCTTGGCAGGCCAGATAATGATGCTGTCCCACTGCAGGCTCGCCCTGTGGGACCCTCTACCCCTACAAGGAACGGGAAAGAATTTTTTGGCTAGAAGAACCTCAGAGATTACCACAACCGCGTGAATGTGTTAATTCGTGACTTTTGTATCCATTAATTCAATTATGGAAAAGCAAGAATGTGTTTAGAAAATGCAGACCTTTTTGCTTCTGTTTTTCCTGGCTGTACTGGATGCTTGATATTATTTGGCCAATTTTAAATCTTCCATCTGATCTTACTGAGTGACTCAGATGTGTAACCCAAACTTGGAGAGCTGACTAAAGTGAACGTCTGCTCTGAGCCATCATTACTCATTTATTTACTCGTGTCACGGCTTAGCAAAATTTGGAGCCGCAGATGATGTAAAGCTGTTTCATTTGGAACAGTTTCGCCCCGACTCCTGAAACTCTTAAACTTTGTTTCAGCTGTTACTATTTTGTCTAATATTTCTTGGATATACTCTTGTTTTTGGTATTTTGTTTATTTGCCAGTCATGGTATGGTAAGCAATATTTTCACTTTTAACATACTTTTAATAACTTCATTACTGCCAAAAATGGTGATGAAGAACAGTGGTTAAACACTGCAATTTTATATATATATATATATATATATATATATATATATATATATATATATATATATATATATATATATATATATATATATATATATATATATATATATAAAAAATATATATCAAAAATAATTTCTGAAATGCAGGGTCTTGGTGGTCTCAAGTCCATCGTAGAAGAAAAAGGAATGAGATATTGTACACTCTTGTACACTGGCTGTCATCCAGTCACAGGGTAATCTCTCTCTCTCTCTCTCTCTCTCTCACACACACACACACACACACGCAGTACCACTCCACCTAAAACACATTTTTGGACTGTGTGAGGAACCTGGAGCACCTGGAGAACAGCCATGCAAATACAGGGAGAACATGAGAACATGCAAACCACCCACAAACTCTGATCAGCATCTGAACTCACAGCCCAGGATCACTCCTCTTTCCAACCAGGCAACTGATGTGCATACATACTGTATACAAAAATGCGCGTGATATTTTACTATAAGCCACTGTTTATCTCTGAGTTACAGTTCAGCAGAGCATTTCAAGATCAGCAGGATGCCTCACATTTTCCTTCATGCCAAGAAAACAAAAAAACTGTGCAGACTGTGTGGAGGTGTAATTTTAATTTGTTTATTTTGTGTAACAGATTTGGTGTGTTGAGCGTATGGAGAACAGAACTATAAGCAAGTTTTGCAAGGGGCTATATAGCTCAGATGCATTTTTGACAGTTGTATTCACATTATTGCAGCTTTGCAGAATTAATGAAAGCCATCCGATGTTCAAAGAAAAGCTTATTTCGCTATGAACAGTTTGCATTACACATTTGTAAGAGCTGAGGTTAAAGCGGAGCAGTGTGGTAATGCAGTGGGCAGCACCAATGCCTTATAACCCCAAGTATGTAATGCTGTATGGACTATGGGTTCAAACCTTGCTTGTATTCTCTCTCTGTCTTCATGTGAGTTTCCTCCCACAGTCCAATGACATGTATTTCAGTTAGTGACCGTAACAATTGCTATAGGGTTGACTGTGAGCCAGTCTAGGTTTGACACCTTGCTTCTCGGTCAGCGATGAACTTGTTTCCTCCATGGTTTTTTAAAATTAAAAAGTTGTTTCTTAAACTGCAATAGTAGGTAGAAATAGAGGAACAGATACTAAGGACAATATTTTCAAACAGACTCCATGCTTCTCATACATACAGTAATCTTCAAATATCATCAGCTGGCATCTACATCAGCCTCTTGCAAATAGAAAATGTACTCTTCAGGCTTTGGAAAGGATTGAACTACTTGATCCAACAAGGCCTGTTATAATATTACACCAAGTGAGCGTGAACCACAATACAGCACAACTTATACGTAGATTTTTTTGTTGTTCTTTAGTTGCATGGATATCATTTACACTTATGTTACATTCCACTTTTATTCCAAAATACAATTTTTAATCCAAACTAAATACTTGCAAACATCCCTAACAGTGAGTTTTCCCATGCCGCTTCAAGTGAGCACGTGCACTAAAGAGGCAAAAGGTATATAAGGTCACCTAAAACCTTATGTAGTCTTTTGCCAGACCTAAAAGGGAGCACTGCTGACGGGTCAGTAACCTACGAGTTGCATCTCTGCGTTGCACATGTTATGCTTAGCAGAGTGTGTATGCGTCAAGTGTTTGTGTGTGACACGGAAACGATTGCCAAGAAAGTGTGTGCCCCCACTTAGTTAGCTTAAATGTTTGGGATGAATGAGTGTGTTTGCTGCAGATACCTAGCACACATGGTCTGTCATACCACGCTGTACCCTGTTTTTCCCATGTTAGGCTCCATACCTGACCAGCAGGTGTGTGCCCTTAACCATTCTGCTGATCCTGACTTTCCCCAGGTAAATATTTTTCTTAAAACTTGTAGATTAATTTCAGTCTCCAAAAAAGTTGGACTTAATATGATTTCTCAGTTGAAAAGTCATTTTAGTCGAGACCTAAGCTTTTAAGATCTTTTTAATTACAAAAGGAAAGTTTTACAATAATTATTAAAAAGCGGTACTTTGAAATAGCAAAAAGTTGTCCGAAAAATGATGGATTAAGAAGGACAGTTATGTAATAATGTACAATCGCAGCATAAATTGGACTTGGTGGCCTTTGCATTCTTTTCCGAAACGAAGAGCCAGGCATGCAGTGCGGACGAGACACTAAAATGGCGGCCTGACGTGCCCACAAAATATACCGATTTGCATGGAGGCAAGAAGAAAATGATGTTTAATTAGATATGAATATATTTGTCACATAAAAAGTGTAATGAGTGTAAAAGGAGCTTTGGGCGAGCTTAGTCCTTAAGCCATTTCAAAGCCATTTCAAAGCCAAGGATAACTTCCGAAATGAATTCTAAAATTAATTAATTTCGGGTTTATTAGAAGTGGGCCTTGATGGCAGTACATAGCTTGCCTTTCTGAGACTGGCGCTTACATTTAAAACTTACCAAATCGGTTGACAAACATTCACAATGACCTAAGCTGAAAGAAACGGCCCTGAATTATCAGTATAATCATTCTACCTTTATTACAAAGGTAAAATTTTTATTTTACTGTATCCAGAATGGCTTTCATTTTAATTACAGAAGTACAAGAATTGCTTTCAGTTCAGAGATACTTTAAACTTGCGCTGTCAAATGAATTATGCAGTAGTAGTAGTAGTAGTAGTAGTAGTAGTAGTAGTAGTAATAATAATAATAATAATAATAATAATAATAATAATAATAATAATAATAACAGCATATCCTGTTGTAAAATAGGTAAACTCATGGCAATTGCCTTTGTATGAAAACTTATCCTTGTAAGTTCCCTTGAATAAAAGCATCAGTTAAACACATAAATGAATGAATGAATGAATGAATAAATAAATAGCTTGTGGTTCAAGGCCCCTAACCTGGTATAACAAATTACATTATCAGCACCATCTGACTTTTCCCTTTTTCCAAATAAAAAAAAACAAAATGAGTCTATTTAAAAGATTAAAAAATATTTCTTTAAAAGTTTCCAAATCAACCCACCATGCATGTAATGGCTGAACTGAAAGCTAAAACTCATTTGGCTTTGAATTAAACCTATTGAGCTGAGAGATGGACACATAAGAAGCTTGCACTTATTCATGGTGTTCTAACACGAAGAGTGAGGGCCGGCATCCCTCTTTTTCCATTAGATGGCTTCTCTGCAGATTCCTTTTCACTTTTCAGACAGGAAACTAAATTAAATGTCACAGAAAAGCCGGATAAAAAGCTCTTTGCCTGTGTTTACAGAAGTCTGTAGCCCTGTGTTTGGTAAGCTTAAAACTGACCTTCAGACACCAGCCTCAGTGCCGAATAAGAAAAGTCAGAATTAAAATGTAAAATATGCATTATGAATTTGATCTTTCCCAGGCGTCCACAAGCCAGCTTCCTGTAACTTTTTTACGTTATCTAAACAGACGTTTTGAAACTAGTTTGGGCCACCTTTAGCTACACTTGACCCAAATTTGAGCCAGGGTTGTGGATATTCATTCAGAGTGTCAGGGGCCAAGCGTGCTCAGGGTTTTCGGTTAGTGTCCTCTGACCAATCCCAGCTCCCAATTTGAGTTTAGCCACTAAAAAGTTACACATTTTTCAGCAACACTTCTCAATACCTCCATGACCTTCTGGGGAAAAGTATGTGGACCCCTGTGCACGCACTCGTATGTGCTTGTTGAACATCCCAGTCCAAGCCCATGGGCCTTAATAGGGAGTTGTTCCCTCCTTTGCTGCTGTAACAGCCCCCACTCTTCTGGGAAGGCTTTCCACCAGATTTTTGGAATTTGGGCCCATTTGGCCACAAGAGCATCAGTGAGGTTGTGCGAGAAGGCCTGGCTGGCAGTTGGTATTCCAATTCATCCCAAAGGTGTTCAGTGGGCTTAAGGCCTGGGCTCTGTGCAGACACTCCAATTCTTCCACATCAGCCTGGGCAAACTATGTTTATGGAGCTCACTTTGTGCATGGGGGAGGCACAGTCAGGCTGGAGCAGGAAAGTGGCTTCTTCTTCCTCAAACTGTGGCCACAAAGTTGGAAGCACACAGTTGTCTAGAATGTGTTTGTGTGCTGTGGTATTAAGATTTCCCTTCGCTGGAATGAAGGGGCCAACACCAAACAGCAGTGTGCTTTACACCACTCCTGACTTTGCTTGCCATTGCACATGAAGATCTTAGGCTTGTGCACGGCTCCTCAGCCATAGAAACTCAGTTCATGAGGCTCGCAACAAACACAGAAGCAGTTTGGAACTCGGTGGTGAGTGTTACATCCGGGAAAAGATCATTTTTACACCTCCGTGTCCCCTTCTGTAAGTTTGTGCGTCCAACTGCTTCGTGGTTGAGTTGTTGCTCCTGGATGCTTCCACTTCACAATAACAGAACAGTTAACCAGGACAGATCTAGCAGGGCAGAAATCTGACAAACTCTGGAACAGTTTGGCCTCAGACTGAACAACTGAGTTGTGTCAAAATAAAATACGATTCCTGGCCAAAAAAAAAAGTCACCATCTGGATTTAACTAAGCGTTATGATGTGGGGTTGCTTCAGTTGGTCAGGTCTAGGTTCAGAAACGTTATGTGGCCAAAAAATGAGCTCAGCTGACTACCTGCATGTACTGAACAAGAAACTTTTTCCACCAATGGATTTTGTCTTCCAAGATGACAATGCCAGGATTCATGGGGCTCAAATTGTGTAAAAGTGCTTCAGAGAACATGAGAGAGACATCATTTTCAAACATGGATTGGCCACCACAGAGCCCAGACCTTAACCCCATTGAGAATCTTTGGGATGTGCTGGAGAAGACTTTACGCGGCGGTCCGACTTTCCCGTCATCGATACGAGATCTTGGAGAAAAATTAATGCAACTCTGGACAGAAATAAATCTAGTGACATTGCAGAAGCTTATTGAAATAGTGTCACGGCGAATGCATGCTGTAGTCAGAGCTAAAGGCGCTCCGACAAAATATTAGTGTGACTGTTTTTTGGCTGGGCAGTGTATTTCAGACCAAGTAAAATGATTTGCATTTCAATAATTTTAAAACAGTGTTTAGTTTGAAAACAAATATACAGTACTTGGCAATATTAGAGTTTCAAAACAGCATATCAAGCGATAAACATAAAACAATATGTTTGAAAGATTAGATGTGGGTTTATTGTTTTACAGGAAGGGCCAACACTTCCATTTCTTGCTTTTATTTGTGTGCAAACATCTACCAGTCAGTGGGTTGTTGTCGTCAGTGGATGAGAAAAGGCTTTTATTCTGTTTTCTAGTTGGCTTCTTACTGCCCTGGGCTCATTTTGAGTCCGTGTGAATGAGTTCCACCAAAAATAATTTTTTTGTCCCAGAAAATCTTAGCGGCTTGCGGGCCCAGATTAGTATAAAATGTAAAGGGGTGATCATTTAGAGAATTTGAAATATCAAAATGTAAAAATACCCGCTTTGCAAGAAAGGCAGCAGGCACGGCAGCTTAGCAGTTAAAGATGTGAGCGAAAAAGGCTGCTAGTTCAAGTCTCAGTCAGGGGCCCTGATGTTTTACCCTGAAGCAAAGAACTTAACCTGAATTGCTTCAGCAAAAATATCTTCATATATAATCCAACTGTATAAGTGCATGAAGTGTGAAATCGTGCAGTGCACATGTCACTTTGAATAAAAGTGTATGATAAGCACCAAAAGGAGGGAATAATATAGACTTACTTCTTATTTTGTCCCCTTTATATCTATAATATCTTTTCCTCCTTCAGCCTGAATAAATATAGTTTAGCATTTTCACTGCTTTTGACGTGGCACACATGGGAATGCTAAAAAGCGTGGGGGTGGGAGGAAGCGATCAATTAAAAAGCAAATAAAAAGAAGTTACTTTGATATTGAAATAGCAAGGAAAAAGTATGCACTTTTTTTCCGAGTTTTCTGAAAGAATTGCGAGGGCGGCTGGTCCGTCGGGTTCGACCCTCATCTTTAGCATCAAGAATTGGTTTGTTATCACCTCTTTCTTTGCTCTTTGCTTGTAGCCTTGTGGCAGCAATGCACGCTCCCTGCTGTTGGATGAAGCAGATGGGGAGAAGCTAAGGGAGGGTTTGTTTCCTCGCCCAGTGGTGCCCCATTTCATCAGTTCATCTTTAGAACTTCCATGCTGCTGTGGAACGTCCCTTCCCTCTCGGTTGTCCTCGTCTCTTAGTTCCTCTGGACCTCCCTCCCCGACCCCTCAACGCCTACCGAGTGTCGTTTCTGCGTTTAAAGGTTTTGACATTTCATTTGCAGGTGTTTTCACAAGGCACAGCGAGGCTTCCCAGCTTTTGTCGTCCCTGCAGCTACCTTGCGGCCGCGAGGGTCTTCTGGGAGAGGTCTGCCTGCTATTCTGGAAACCCGCATTGTGCATCTCCTGCATGCCGCTCTGAGGGGACTTGGTGACTACGGTCATTTTTGTCGTGCACACGGTTCATATTGTGACAGCAGGTGGCATGTTAGCAAAAGGTCCATATGTGAAAGTGGCCAGTTTGGATTGCTTGCAAGAGCTCTGTGATGGTGCCCTTAAGGAGGACGCTGAGTTGCATAAATAAGTCACTTTGGGTAAAAGCTTCAGCCAAAGAAACAAAAAAAAAAGGGTAGAAAAATGGTGGAAGTACAGTGTATGGTCCAAGCCTTCCAGCGGCGAGGCGCTCAGAATGCAAGCCTTGTGCATCACTACCTTGTATTTGACATCAAACCGCTGGAAAGACAAAAAGACTTGCTTTCCAGTTTTGTTCACGTTCACAGGTTGCCTATAACAGAGATTCAATAATGCAAGAACCTTCTGTCTTTGAGAAAGTGTCAGATCCGTCCATGTGCCGTAGTCCTGTTGATGCTTTGATACCGATGGCGAGAGTGGGTGGAACAAGCATGGGAGATAATGCCTTTGTTTCTGTAGCCTCTGTAAGAGAAAGAGATATGGACGCATGATGATAATCCCCACACTGGGACATGACGTTTTGTTTCCTTGGCTTTCAGCCTTGCCGAGCTGTAGGTCAACAGAGAGCTTTCGAATCTCTGGAAAACACAAGGCTTGAGGTCAAAAGTGCCAGACGTACGGTGCTTTGCAAAAGTATTCAAACCCTCGGTAAAGGCAAACGTTTTACCGGATAACAAAAGAATGCTTTAATACTTCTTTAAATGCAATATTTTAATTCAAAATAATAATATTTATAAATCTACATGAGTTTTGCATCAGAAAATATTTTTTAAAGAAGAAAATAATGAGATGTGCCATTTTGGGACTGTAAGCACAAAGGATGAGATTAGTCAGTCAGCAGCAGTTGAACCAGGTTTGGGGAAGCTTGGAGGACTGTAGTCACTGTCCGCTGGAGCACTCAAGAATCATGAGTGTATGTTTTTTCTTTAAAGCCACGGTCTCTGGACAAGCATTTTGTACTGATGTCACTTATTTTGGCGCAGCGAGTTCCTCAAACCTCACCGCTCGCTCCACGTAACCGAGGCTGTGACACACACGCACCAAAGATGTGGACAGCGTCACACGGCAGAACAGAGATGCTGCATTAGCACTCTTTGAAAGGAAGAATAAAGAGAAAAATAATGCACGAATCAGTAAATGTGAGTAAAATGTGAGTACATTATGGATTGTGTATTGCTGCGTGAGGTGTATGGGAGAGGTGTATTTGGCTGTCTGGGCAAAACATTTCTTCACACTAAGCACATGTCAAGAGAAGGACATCACAACCCATGGAATGTCAGGGAAATTTTTTGCTTTCTAATTCTTTCCGGAAAAAGGATTGTGGAGCACTTTGTGTCGACTTGTGTTTAAAAATGAGATGCAAAATAAAGCTTGACTGACAGTTTTATTCCGACAACGTAACAGCCGTCTCAGCTGCAGCAATACAAGCACAAGTGATCTTGATTTAAGATGATGAGGGGAGGGGGGTGGCAGGCTATTCCACACACACACACACACACACACACACACACACACACACACACACACAGCATGTCAGGAGACCCCCCTCGCACCGCGGGGTTTCAATCGCCGCCTGTTAAAGCATGAGCTCTGCAAAGAAAACAGTGGCGCTGCAGCTGCTAAATCCCACTTTGATCCATAATAGAGATGTTTGGAAGGATATCGTTCACCGAGGCGACTGCAGCGTTGCGCCCAAATCCCCCGGACGCAGAGCCAGGAACCGCTTGTTCTCAGTGACTTCTCCTTCTGCAGTTGTTTCGTCAGTCAAACCGGGTTCGTATGGCAGGAGGGGTACAAGGAGCTTAACTTACTTTGGGTGCTGAGATGTATTACAATACATACTGTACATGTTGTAAAAAAATATTAACAATGAGTTTTCACTTACTTAAAAAATTAAATATTTTGATAACGGTGAAATGGTTAAATTAGCAAACTACTAGATAAAAATTTGGTTACTGTGAAAATTTGAATAAAAAGCTGAGATGCAATAAGATACGTTGAAAGCAAGACCGCAGTAGCAGCAGTGTGGGTATAAGAGTTATTATTATTATTATTATTATTATTATTATTATTATTATTATTATTATTATTATTATTATTGCTGTTGTTGTTGTGTTTGTTTATTGCCAGGTAGGCAAGCACTCGTGGCGCCAAATGTTATCGATCGGCTTGACAGACAGGACCTGATGATGATGTTAAAATGTGCCAAATGTGTATCATGTAATTCACAGTAAGCTAAACTGCATATATGCTATCCATAAAGAGATATTTTCACAACCCTCTAAAGTGTAAAACATTGTCTGCGGCGAACTAAAACCAAAGAATACATAACACGATTATGACTGGAGACATTGTCCAAACTTTTTTAGCTTTTGTCTAACAAAACACACACACACACACACACACACACACACACACACACACACACACACACACACACACACACAGTCTGGAAGGATAACTGAGAGCTGTTTATTTACAAAGCGGGGCAGTGAGTGTCTCAGTTGCTGTAGCTGCCATGCTGAAATAATGGTAGGGGAAGCCCTGCCATATGCATATGCATAAACTCAGTATTTCCCCAGTGCCAATATGTTGAGCTGTGCAAATAACACGGCCGCTGATGTATTTGCAATGGCGGGCAATCTGCTTGCCTCTCTGTTGCCGCCATCACCTCTGCCAGCGTGAAGCATCTTCTAAAAGAGACACTGCGGGCGGGAATCGAGGACGACATCAGCTGGCTCCATTTGCCGTTCGTTGACAGCAACGGCGAGAACATATGTTTTATATAATCCTGAAATGGCCCTTGAACGGATTGACCTTCTGTGTCACCGTAGGGGTGGTGTGGAGGCGAGAGCCGAGCCAGCACCACGCCATCGCCAATGTACCAGCTGTTCCTCCTCCGAGCCTCCAAACAGGTGGATGCTGAAATGCACAAGAAAAATTTATATCTTCCAATGGGTAAAAAAAACAGTAGACACTTTAGATAAAAGTGCTTGGTGTTTGTGGTAGCAAAAAGGGCAGCATAGCAGTGCATTGGGTAGGGCAGTGCTTACAAACC
This sequence comes from Heterotis niloticus, assembly GCA_018136845.1. Taxonomy (NCBI): domain Eukaryota; kingdom Metazoa; phylum Chordata; class Actinopteri; order Osteoglossiformes; family Osteoglossidae; genus Heterotis; species Heterotis niloticus. The sequence continues at coordinate 4,102,582 of CM030891.1, read as the reverse complement.
CTTCCTCAGTTGAGACGCAAATCCCCACAGCTAAGCTAGGCGCCTACTTACCCCCAACTACTGCAGTAAAACTTATAAACTGTAAACAATTTTACACAGTTTATTACACAAACCTAACAATGTAAGGTACATTGGACAAACACACCAGCTAAATAATGCTTAAGAGTGAAATGCCGTAAAACATTTGTGCGGCACACTGAGCAATGTTTCGACTTTTCAAAGCTTTTACCCTTTTTACTCTGTCTTACTCTGCTCCAGATCCAGCTGACATTTGCTAGGATGAACGATGTTTATCTGCGCAGTAAGCCTGTGCTATAAAACCACACAGCAACACAATACAGAGTGTCCCATGACAGGTATGGAGGCAGCAAGTGGATGCATTCGTCGTGCTACTCAGAGAAAGATAAACTGTTGTGGTACAGCTGAGAAGTCTTGCACCGGGGATCTCGGAAATAAGCAGTACACATGCAATGCGTTCATTTTCTTTTCAGAAGCAGCAGAAGTATAAATTGCTATAAAATCTGTATTGTAACTTAATGCCGCAAGACAGACTGATGCCGCATCTACTGTCCAGTTTTATAGCTTTGGGACCAGTTACACTGTGATGGGCTTCTGACCATTGCAACCTTGACCAGGATAAAGCAATTAAGGCAGATGGATGGATGGATGGATGGATGGTTGAATGGATGGATGGATGGATGGATGGATGATGCATGCCATAATGTAAGATATAATATTCTAACAGGTAGTGCTTGCTTCCCTCGTGCAAATAAGGCTTAATTTACAAAAACTTTAAGTTTTAATTTACTGTATATTTTAAAATTTTTTATAATCTTACACTTAGAAATCCCTAAAAAAATAGAAATTTTAGTTCAAAGAGTGTGTCTTTGTCACGCTAAGCACCAAACGCAGAGGCGTGGATTCTTCTGCACAGCTCGGCTGTCAAACATCCACCTGAAGGCACCTCTCAAAAATCTTGCGACTCTTAATGATTTATGAGAATGATCGCTAAAGCAAAGATGTTTTTAAGGAAGTCCTAAAAGTTTAAAAATCTGAAAGCCCAACCACAAATTTAAAATGATAAAATGCATAGAATTCTTGTGAAAGGCAATTTCATCACAAAGCATTTATTCCTGATAGGAGCTGAACTGTAAATAAATGGACTGAACTGGATGAACCTTTTAAGGCTCAACAACACATTACATCTACTTGTATAAATTTATGCTGAAAAAGTTTTTTTTTTTTTTTTTAAATAGAGAATTCTCTTTACAAGCAAATTTTCGGGAACAAGTTATGTTAATGATGCAGTGGAAACCTGTACACTGATACGCTGAGATCTTACTGGCTCAGAAAGACGGTAAACGCGGTAAAAAAAACATTACGGAAAAACCGGAGGGACAAAAAAGGACAAACAGCTGCTGGACCACAGCAACAATGGGCATGCTCATTCAAAGTTTGAGAAAAGTAGAAATCATTCCAGAGAACATTCTAGAAACTTTGACTTATCGGAAATTATTATTATCATGATTTATTAGTACTGATTAATATCTAATAAACAGTAATAAAAGCACTCTGGATGAGAAACGGAGAACTTAATGCATCAATGCTCTAAGTTTTCAAACTGTACAGGCAGCACACTACAAAATATAGCATGTTGCCAGTTTATTAGGTACACCCCCAAGCTTCATACAAACTGTACATTGCTATACAAGCGGCTATGCGTCACGTTGCTGGGGTTCAGGGCGTAAATCGGGTAGACCAGTGTCTCTAGCAACAGATAGCATTCAAGTGAGTGCCGGAATGGGCAGAATGAGTGACCTTAGTAACCGAACGTGTTGTATACAACAGTTTGGGCACCTCTGGCCAGATTTTGTCGATATTCTACGTAGCACACTGCGAGTACAGCGTTGGCATCGAAAAAACTTTTCTGTTAATTTTAATGCGCAGTCACGATTTATTTGCTGAATGTAACAGAGTGTAAAAAACAGAACGGGCTAAATCTTCATGGTAAAACTCAAGCTAATGGCGCGTCGAGAACGCACATTGATGTTCACCAGAAGCGTTTAGACTTTGCTGTGCCTTACGGTTTGCAGACGCAGGAATATGGTGGGCAGAGTTGACAAGAATAAATAGCTTATTGAATATGAAATCTACCTATTTTTGTCTTTATTGCTGTAACTGTTTAAGACTAGCTATAATTTGGACGTTTTTTGGGCCCCTAGAGCCATCACCACCTTTCACCCCACCAGCAACAGCCTTGGCCATTGCATATCACTTGCACAGACTTCCAAAGCTGACAAGTCATCATTTAAGATCTGTCTCCTCACTTCATTTTGAATTTAAACGTTCCTGTGCTTTATTGCTTTTATCTATTTTTATTTCAATGCCTGCTTTTGCCGCTCGGTCGTGTCGTGTTTAATTCTCACCCGGTTATCGTCTCGTGGACCCACCTCTCACAGTACAGGGGAGCGAGGAGATGTGGATCCGCCCCACGTGCGTTCCCCATCGTCCTTCCTCCACGCCCCTTTATGCCCTTCCTTGACCTTCCACCATCAGCAAACTTCCACGATCAAACTCCTCTTCCTCTGTGTTTGCCAGTTTAATAGCCCAAGGGGTTTAACAACCAGATAGTTTAAACATGAGGGAAAGTTTATTCTCTTGCAGGCTCACATGGGTTGATAACAGCATGACAACAAAAGCGGAAAACAAGAAACGCAAACGGTTCGCTGAGAAATTATATATCCGTCACGCTGTTCTGTGTCCTGTCAAAACAATGACTCGAGGTGAGGTGGCAAACTGTCAAATGATCATTAGAGAGTGAACTGTCTCCCAGGGCTTAGCGCTCAGTAAACCATCTATTGAAATATGGGTGAGGAGTGAAGCAAATAGGACCGCAATTACTATCATTTTAGAACTCTTTTCTTCTCCCGCTCAAGTGAAAACGCGGTCAAGATTATGGTCCTTTTTGTGAAAATTGGTCTATTCAGCATTGGAAAGTTATATCCATTAGCTCTTATAATACTTATTTCATAAAGTGTAAGAGTGGCGGAAGGCCTTTGATGAGGAACTGCATGCTGGGTTATCCGTCTCGCTCACGAGATGAACCGTGATATGGACACGAGGTCCATTAATGACTTATTGACCGGCCCTTTGATCGCTCTTGCAGCAGCGGATTCAAACGTGACCCGCAGCCCTGTGATGTTCATTTCATCCCCAACACTGTGGCTTGATGTCTGATGTCCCCCATTTCGCCGGAACTCCTTCTGACGGAAACCTTGGTAACGGGTGATGCTCATGCGGGGGGGGGGGGGGGGGGGCTTGTGTTAAATGTCCCAATCTGCAGGATGCGTGCATTTCCATGGACTTTGAAAGGTACTGTTTTTTTATTTATTTATTTATTTATTTATTTATTTTAATTTTAAAAACTGAGAGCAAAGTAGAATATTTGCATGCTGCTTACTTTTTCGTCCTCGTCCGTGCTGCCTAACAGCTGTTTCACAGTGAATATGAATTATTAAGGCAATTTTTTTCCCAGCCATTTCAGTTCTGCAAACTCCAGCAGAGAGATATTTAAGCAAAGGACTTGTTTAACATGCAACTTCACATCGCGAGTGTATACCTGGTTGCTGAGCACTACCTAGAATTTCTCTTCCTCAAATTTTCACATCGTTCTCCCGAGTCCGCACATGGGATTGGATGCGAGAAAGTCGACGCCGGCGAGCGCTTACGGTGACAGTTTGCGGCAAAGCCACCAGAGCCATTCTTCATCTTCCGGTTAATCCGTAAATCCCTCATCTTTTATCGTGATCCTTAAATCAAGGCCTCGCCGCAGTTTCGCTCTCCAAGTGTCATGTTCAATTTGAGAAAGTAGAGATCAGATCACGCGCCGTACTGTGATTGGAACACAAAGATTGGATTTTTTTTGGGGATCCTGAGAAGGAAAAGGACCTTGGGAGTCTTTCCTGGTTCATTAGCTAAGGAGAGCATCTAGAGGCTGAAGAAAATTTTATTTTGATGAATGACTATGATAAGAAGCAAAGAAGCTTTTTAAAGAAAGAAGCAATTTATTGCCCTACTTCTGTGCTAACTGTTTTTGCGGTAGTCGCTGTATCTATATGTACTGTGTTTTCCCAGTTTACTCTGGTCGTCTTCCCGTTTCCCCGCCTAAAATAGATTGACGCTCCCCCAGGTATGTTGATCTATTTACCTGCCCCTTTCATTGGAAAATCCTTAACAGAGTTTAGCAGGTGCAATGTCCTTGTTTCATATTTATATTTGAAAGTGTTGTTTTATGATAGATCAAATTAGGTTAAATATCACTCCCATATCTATCTCATAATATGAAGAAACCAGTGTGTAATGGAAGTATGCATTATGAAAGACCTTAATTTCCTGAAGGACACCATTGCTGCAAAATCCTGCCGGCGTCATATTTCTTAGCGCGGGGTGGATTATGTGTTTTTCAAAACGTGGCCGAACAAGAAATATCAAGTTGCTCAGTCCCTGGCCTAAAATAGTTCAGCATTTAAATCCGGTGCTTTTCCAAAGCGTAGAGGCGGTACTGACTCAAGCTTTCTGGTGCTTCAGAAAGTGAGAACATGCCATCAGATGTGTGATGACTGAATAGTCTTTTGAGGCATTGAAAGCATGCTCTATTATGCACATGTGAAAGCATTTAAATGCTGCCATTGGTCTTCTTGCGGAGTCTCATGTTCACGCTGCACGCGGCAAGGATGTGAAAAATCGTGAATGCGGTGAAAAGTGTGCTGGGATACGATATGATATTTGTCATGACAGACTGATTCACAGGAATTTATATCTACAACCAGGTTAAGTATCACTAAGCGGAAAGAATGTGTGCTTGTCATGAAGGTATTGTTAAATGCACAATATGGCCCAAAGTATGTGGGCACCTGAGCATCACACTCATACGTGCTGGCTGAACTTCCCATTCCAAACCCATGTGTGTTAATATGGAGTTGATCCCTGCTCTCTTTGATGCTGTAACAGCATCCACGTTTCTCTTGAAAGGCTTTCCACCAGATTTTGGAATTTGTGCCCATTCGGCCACAAGAGCATCGGTGAGATCGGGCACCGATGTCAGGCACGAAGGCCTGACTCGCTGTCGGCACTCCAGTTCATCTCAGATGTGTTCAGTGGGGTTGAGGTCAGGACTCTGTGCAGCCACTCAAGTTCTTCCACACCAGCCTGGGCAAACCCTGTGTTTATGGAGCTCGCTTTGCGCATGGAGGGTGGGGGGGTGCACAGCCGTGCTGGAACAGGAAAGGAGTTTCTTCCCCAAAATGTGGCCACAAAGCTGGAAGCACACAGTTGTCTGGAATGTGTCCGAATGTAGCTATTAGATTGAGGGTTCACATACTTTTGGCGATGTAGTGTATAACTAGTGGTATTTTTACCAGGGTTATTTGAATTCAGCTCTGGTTCTCCAGCTCTCGCACTGTACAACTAATATCACAGAAAGAATTGCCTGGGTTCATCCAGGGCAGTAAGTTGGTCCAGCTGGGTCAGCGCTCAGCTTGGTCACAAGCATCACGGCTCCGGTTGAAACTGCCCGCCAAACATTCCAGGCTATGCTGCCGTCTTGTGTCACATCATTCACTTACATAAAATGACATACATAAAAAGCAGAATTCAATTTTTTGTGCCACTCTTGTGACAATGAGAGGGTTTTATACTACAAGATGTGAATGTTTGTTAGTGTTAAAGGCAGCACACAAAAAAGGAGCAGAACTCTCCTCTGAATTTCAAATAAGAAAAATGCATCTACGCTCACTGTTTAACTGTATATCCTCTCGGTAACTGATGGAACAGTGACCGAATTACTGTAAAGAGAGATGTTCGGTTGCGGCAGCTGCAAAATAAATGAAATACTGAATGGGTTCTTTCACTGACCATTGCTTTGTGTTCAGGTAATTCCCTTGCAGGCATGACAGGTATGAAGCATTTTTCTGAAGAACTGACCCCGCTTTATAAGCCGCAGCGCACGCTAAATTAGTTTTATTATTTCAATTAGATGTATTGTGCAAGGGTGCCTTTGAGACGCAAATGTAATCTAAATCGAGACAAATATAATCCAAATCTGACGAAATATCTGACGTCTGGTGAGAAATAGAGATTGCCACGTGCCCACACCAACACAACGGCGTGATCGCTTGTGCCTTTTTTCTTTTTTTTTTACACGCGATAACGTAAATGTGCCAAAAATGTCCAAATTCCAACAAATTTTTAGGTGTAAATGAACCAAACCGATTTAAAAATTGCGCGGGTTCTATCCGAAAACTTGTGAATGCACCGAGAACCTCTCTTCAGAATATTTTAACTATTCTTATTTTAGTGCATACATCCTTGCGTTTACCCTGTAATTTCACACAAAATCCATCATGTCTTCTGTGCATTTTATTTCCTCATTATATTGGCTTTGCTTGACCTCTGGCCTCGGTTTTGTGCCGCTGCACAACCGTACCTCGCTCTCCTGCCCCAAAGCTCACTGCAACCTCACCAACAACAACTTATTCCTGAGGTCATCCAAGGTCACGTTTGCCATCGTGACTTTGCTCGGAGGTCTTCCATGGAGCGATACTGCAACGTCTCCGATTTACAATAAAAATCATTAACTACTGTATGGCCAACAGTAATGAGCAATGATGGTAGAGAAAAACCAAAATATTATACTAGATGATGTACTAATGGAAAGTAAAACAGCTCTAATGTACAGGCCTGTGCCTGGGTGAAGTTCGGTGAAGCTTAGTTTAGCTGTTAACTGCATTTTATTAGTTATTACGGAATTATACATGTATATTCCACATCCTTTTGAGCTCACTCGTACCATGTTGGAGTGACTGATCCTAGTATTTTACAGATTTGACAATTAAGGATAAGGGAATGCCTGAGGGCACTTGATATAAGGTTATTTTTCTCATTATTTCACTGCTCAGCCAACTCCTCTACCCAGAGCGACATTCCCTCAGGGAAGAAATTGCAGATGTGAGAAGCTTGTGTCTGTGCTGGTTTTTGCAATATTCAAATGGAGATGTCTGCCGCATGTGATTTTACTGTATGCTACAGGGAAGCCTTCAGTGCAACAAATGACTTGTCTCTTCGGCGTGTAGCTGTCTAGCTGTGGGTCCTGCGCCTTCCTAACACCGGGGTGTCGCACTTTCACCGTCATCTGCACATAAACCGCTTGCCCGGCGTATAGTTGTCCCATAGGCGCGGTGGGCTAGGCCAGGCCGGGCGCAACCTGGAGGGGACACCAGTCCTTTGCTAGGTGACAACATACACCTTCACAACTCTGGCCAACTTAGAGGTAGGTGTCTTTGAACTGTGGGAGAAGGAGAACGTATAAACTCCACGCAGAATGAACGGCGATCATGAGCTTGAATGCGGTGCTGCTACAGTTGTGTTGGCGATGCACTGTAAATGTGTGTGTTGGTTTCAGACCTTACCTCTGCAAGGCAGGGTTGCCTGCGGAGCGTCAGTGAAAATACAAGCGCTTGCTAACAGACATGCGGTAGTGAATGTCAGAGACTGTGGTAAATGCATGATAGCAAGTAACCTCACCTGTTATTGCTTGCTTGTCTTAAGGTATCACAGCCTCTGCTGGCTTCACCATTCTTGGCTGCTGATGAATATTTAATGCCCACATCCAGTAGTGGCAGTTGGCTCTATGCCATGAGACGACTGAGATGGGGAGGGGGGCATCCGGAGGGAAGCTGATCTAACTGCAGGGAGAAGCAGAGCTGTGATTTTATGAATGAAGACTACGATCCCAGGGCCTTTACTTTGCTAATGCGGTCTTTATTTCTGTCAATAAACCACACTTCTTCCATCAGAAAAGAGGAGCCACCAGCTTGAAATCCCTTTCACTTCTTCCTCTGATTTTTAATGTGCCTCAGAGTTCCTTGGGTAATCCAGCTCAATCTGTTTGCATGCTCTACCCTATCTCTTCTAACAACTACACACATTCACATCAAACCATATGTCAGGATCGTATTTATATTTCCTACCAGGGCTTGGACAAGAGTGTATGCCAAATAAATAAATGTAAATGCAAATTAAGTCATATTACTTTTGTTGTGCTTGTGTGTATTTTACTGACACCTACTGGCTGGCTGAGTAAAGACCGGTTGCCCTTGTTCATCTTCAAAAATGTAACTTTACAGAATTTGTAACACATCTGTTGTTTTACTAACCTGAATGAACTATTAATACAAGCAGCCATTTGTCATTTCAAATTCTTTGCTATTGCTTTGTCACGGGTATTACTTTTTAAAACAAATTAAAACAGTTAAATGCTGCAAAGCAGTAAAATGGGGCTTGCATATTGTGCAAGTATTAATATTGTAATGTATAAGCAGCAAAAAAAAGGTTCCTATTAAGAAATAATTACTATCTTTGATAATAAACCTATGCCATACTTAAATTGAGAGATTTTTCTAGTGTGAAAGGGGGAAAGGTTGTGCATAGAAGCTACAATTTCTGTAGTAATTAGACATCCAAATGAATTAAGTTCAGAACTGTATTTTGTATCACTTTTCAAATTTATTAAACACAGGAATGGTTTAGCATCCATCCCATTAAGGTTCAGTGCCAGTTCCCCATTGCTGAGCTGTGCCGCTGTGATCTGACATGTCACACGAGCATCCCATCAGGCCATGCTGTCGCTCCCCATCAGTCCCACTGTTTGAGCGAGAAGGTTGACATGTGTATGGAGTGAGAGGGAGGGTGTTGCTTTGTGGTGCACCGCTGGTTTGCTGGTTGCTGCCTGTCTCCTGCTCTGCTGGAGATCCCAGTGTGAGATAGCAGGTCTCAGTGATCAGTTCAGCCCTGGAGTCCCAGTGCTCCGGTGGACGGGTAAATGCACCTTAGTGGGGGAATTCTACTAGTTTGCACACTCATAGCTGAAGATTATTTTTAGCTGGTAGTAATAGATAGGATAAATGTGGAATTACAGTCCATGCATTAGCTATGCCTATCTCCTATGTATGGATCATGTACTGTATATGTGTGATCTTCACAGGATTTGTTTATGGAACTTCTTCAGTGTCAAAAGTCCTGACCTCAATCCCAAATAGAATCTGTGGCACTGTTTGAAAAGTGAGGCCCAAAAACATCTTCCAACAAACCTCAACAAGCTGGGGCAGATTCGCCAAGACGAATGGGGAAAAAATAACTCCTGGATGGCATGCAAAGCTGCTGACTTAATACCCCAGAAGACTTAACAGCTGTTATTAAAATTAAAAAAAGTGGCTCTGCCAGATTTTAATGTTTGGGGGTTGAATACTTATGCAAACGGCACATTTCCATTTTTCATTTTCTTTAAAATACCTGCAGATGTTTTAATTGTTCCTTATTATAATAAAATAAAACTGATATCATTCAAAACAAAAATCCTCCGTTGAAAAATATATGTAGGTTTAATTTGAAACGCTGACAATGTCGAAAACTTTCAAAGGTTTTGAACACACGGCAAGGCACCGCATATACGTGTTGTTTACTAGCGTCATTGTCAATAAATAAAATTATGCCAAATCTTATACTGACGTTCATTGTTTCACAAAGAAAGAAGCACAGCTTTCCTTTCTTGTCTGCGTTGCATATTTTTTGTTCACCCCGCAAGTATAGCAGAGAGGTTCCGTTCCACGCAGAGTCGGGCAAAAATGGCAGGCTGATTAAGACAGATGGCTCCAAGTGGGGAGGTGTGTGTGGAATGCTGAAGCAGGCCCACACGGAGCCCCCAGATGAAGACGGGAGGCGGCACAGTGGAAGCACAGAGCCAGAAAATTGCACCGCGCTCTCTTCGCTTTAACTCCTCAGCCTCATATATATTTCACCTCCATTTTCTGGCTCTGACTCCTTTCATAATTATGCTTTTTTTTTTGTTCCTGAACCCGCAGGCTAGCTAGAGAGTGGAAATAATTTTATTTGTGTAAAGATTCATTTAAGCCATTAAAAGGCACTTTGCGAAATGATCGATCACTAATAACAATTTATTACTATTATAATTACAATAAGATCTTTCTAATGTGCGATATTGGCGAAGGCCAGAACGCACCTTAATCTAAAGTCAACCAGGATTCAATGATGTATAATAATGTATTATTATAATTAAATGTGATAATTGTCTCTAACAGCAACAACTAGTCTCACATATCCTTGCTGAATACACTGAGTTTCAATATGATCTACAGACACATTGTTTCATATCCAGGATGCTATGTTTTTCTCCTACGTAACCATTATCGCTCCATCTCGAAATAGCATTCACAGTCCGCTTTTGTAATTCAAAGCAGCGTGTTCGTCCGTATAAAAATATATTGATTCGCCACGTCCGAACTTAGAAGCAAACGTAATTTGGTCGATTCCTTCTTATTCCGTCTTACAAGCGAAGTCAAATGAACATCACCGGGGCTGTCGCCTTTCGGAATCTCCTGGCTGGACTGTGGTTTTTTTTTTAGCTTGCGTTCTGTATAGTGAGGAACCAAGAAAAGTGATTTGCTAAAGAATATGTACGTTTTGGGTTGTTTTTTTTTTTTTCCACTTTATTCACTTTATAATTAAGGGCAGCAAAGAGTTCAAAGTTCAAAAGTTCAGAAGAGTTTATTTGTCACGTGCATGGTTGTATACGGGTACATCTGTGCGCTCTGATCCAGGATAGACTGTGCATAAAAATTTACAATGAAAAATAAAACAAACAAATAACCAAACACCAAGAAGAAAAGCAGGTGGCAAACCAGGGAACCGGGTTTGGATCCCACCTGCTGCTGCAATACCCTTTGAGCAATAAGCTACTTTATTATTTTAGCTAAAGTTACCCAGCTATATATGAAATATTTAAGTAATGTTAATATCTTTAGTAGCTTTGTGTACAAATTTTATATTGTAATTCACTTTGGAGAAAGAAATCAGCTGAATAGTAGTGACCATAGTGATACTAGTGTCATCTTTGGGGGTCTAGACATTAGTAAAAGTTTTCCATGACACAACTTAGGTGTCTGTATAGCACTGTGTTTGACAAAGACTGCCAAGAACACTGTATGGCCAAAAGTACGTGGACCCTTCTTTCTAATGACCTGTTTCACCCGCATCCATATAGCATACACATTCTAGACACCGTTTGGGGAAGAAGCTCCTTTCCTGCTCCAGTTTGCCCAGGTTGGTGTGGAAAAAACTTGATTGGCTACACAGAGCCATGACCGCAACCCCACTAAACACCTTTGGCATGAACCGGAACGCCGACCGCGAGCCAGGCCTTCTCTCCCGACCTCACCGATGCTCTTGCGGCCAAATGGCCAGAAATTACCAAAATGTGATGGAAAGCCTTCCCAGAACAGTGGAGGTTGTTATAGCAACAAAGGGGGGAACAACTCCATTTTAATGCCCATGGGTGTGGACTGGGCTGTTCAACCAGCACGTATGGGCGTGATGCTCAGGTGTCCGCATACTTTTATCCATACTGTGTATATTTTTTAATATGCTATGTGATAAATATAAATTTAAATGTCAGATGAATAGTGAGCTGTTCGTTTTCTGCTGTTTGAAATGTGTTGTTACAAAGAAGTATAATTCTATGAGCTGAAAAATGAGCACCGAAGGCACGAGAAGCCGACGGGAGTGACGTGGTCCGGCAGGACTTGAACGTGTGTCTAATAGATTGTCACCAGCAGACTCTGTTCACACACTGTTCTCTCACCTAAGACGTGTGACTCACTGGGTGACTCATCCATGCCTGTGTGAGTGTGTGTGTGTGTGTGTGTGTCTCTGTCGCGCAGTCTTTGCGGGCAACAGGACTCTTATTACACTCATCCAGAGGAGTTCACCCGTCATTGCCCTTTGCACATTTTCATAACATCTCTAACTAAGATGTGGGAAGAACAAGGAGGACAGCGGCAGATGTGATAGAGCGATAACTATATTCTCTTACACAGTTATAGCGACAGCATGCGGTCCGTAGATGAGCTAGAGGAGGGCAAGCGGTTGCTGCGGAACTGGTGGCACAGCGGGCAGCACTGGCGCTTCAAGCTTGTGCGTAGGTTCAAACCTGGCAAAGTCTGCATGTTCGGACCAAAGGTGTTGACTCTGAATTGCTGTGTGTGTGTTACCTTGTGCTGCGGTATAGGTGCCTGAATGTATAGAGCTCAGTGTAGTTGCAGGTGTCTTACACAAAGGTGTCCTGTTAATAACTTCTGAAATCAGGCTTTGTGCTGTGTCTGTAGAAGTGTTGCCGTGTGTAGTGGAATGCCTGCTTTTTTATTTTAAAAGAAGCCACACAACCAAGAGTTAGACTTAAACTTGGAGTTTGTACATCTATTTTTGACAGTTAAGGTGAAAAAAACTAACTCTGTAAAAAACTAAATTTTGACATGCTGGAAATTTTCCACACCCTTGTGAAGCCTCGTACTAGGTGCCAGTTTAAATTGTGCGTCCAAAAGATGAGGCCTGGCTCACTCCAGAAATGGGCGCCATTGTCATATCTTGTAGAACTCATGTCTTCCTGGAGAAGCATGTAGGCCTGACCTTTGGTGTCGCAGGAATCGGGGAAGACGGTCATCCCTTCACATCGAAGCGTCCACCAGCCGGACCTTAAAAGCACGGCTTTATTTTCTTTACCGCGATTCAATGTTGCTTGGACATCCACTTCCTATCAAGTTATTAAAGTGCAAAAAGCAGTTTGTGAGGCCTCTGTGACAGCTAAGAATAATGTGGAAATTGTAACAAAATGTAAGCCCCTTCTGTAAATATAAAATCATTTTGCTTTGCAAACACGTAGTTTGTAATATTGATTTTTTTTATTTCGGAAATATATTCTTTAACCCGTTCAACCTCATGCCTTGCATTGGTCTGGCATTCCACCCAAGGTTTACCTTCATACAGAACATTTTTTGGAATAGACCTGCACTGCAGAACAAATGTTTAATAATGAACGAACGAACGAATGAACGAACGACCATCCTTGTGTTTTACTGTGTACGTTCTTACTCTTTATGAAAAGCTTATATCTGAAGCTTACGCTTTGCAGGCAGCCCATGCTAACTCTGTATGTACCATGTTTGTTAAGCATGTGAATCCAGGTGAATGTGTCGAATGCCTGCTGCACCTGACGCTGTTTTGATTTGCTTGTGCAGTTCCCGGCGAACTCCTGGTGTGGTTCCTCATCTCTTGTGTACTTTAATCTCAAGGGCAGGAAAGGTCTGATTTATTATCCTTGCAACTGCCTGTCTACAATAACAAGCAGGTCAGAAGCAACCGTTGCCATGGTTTTTGCAGATTGTAGTAGGTTTGGTAGGAGCACACGTGCGTGTGTATGCATGTGTATCTGCCTGCGTGTGTTTGTATGCAGCAACTTGGCCCCTGGGTGAGTCTCTTAAGGGAAACCCAAGCATATATCCATCTATTTGCTTTGTCTCCATTAAGCTACTGTTAGGAGATTAGTGCTTCCAAATTGCTGAGACGCAGTGTACACAATGGTTTGGGGGGGTGCATTAAAACCCTTTTCCACCATAACTGCAATGAATGAAATATGTAATAAAAGCCCTTTTCCCCTGCTCCTTGTTCATATTCCCGGTCAAGGCCTTACTGTCTCATGATGGGTGCAGCGAGAGCCAACATCTCTGCATCTCAGGCTGAGCATAAATACCCGTTTTACTCTTTAAGCTAACATTTACTCCAGAGTACCACACTCTTCTGGGTGGGCAAGATGCGATTCATCATTTGCACCATTTGTCTTAACCTGCCAAGGTCTCTCCGAACTGCTCAGTACCACTTAGCGCTTAAATTCCGAAATGTTTGTATTCATTCCATCTGCGTATTAAAAAATAATCTCACCTGGTCTAACCCTGCTACTTTAAAAAGCAAAATTTACATTTTGATTCTGGACCGTCACGTATTGACTGTTGCGATCTGCTATAATTTTAGCACCTCATGCTGTAGTGTGAGGGTTGCGCTGTCTACTAAGCTACTTACAGTGATTTACCCGCTTATACTTTAATGCTCGTGCAGTACAGGGTAGGTGTCTTGCTCACACGTATAAGCAGGAGTAGAGATTTGAACCTGGGTCTTGGGCAGCTTCTCTAACTACCATGCCACCTGCTGATAAAATCCACAGCATGTTGATTTATAGCTGTTATATGTTTTTTATTGTTTAGAAGAAATCATTTTCCCTTCACTGTGGTCTGAAAAAAACACACAGCAGAAGCCCCGTTCAGGCCCTAGGCATGAGATCTTCACTTGGAGAAGATCTTAGACGCTGTGAAGAGGCATGTCTGCTGGGTGCATTTACTCCACAACTGGATGAGAAAACCAGAGTGACTGAAGGTCCAGGGAGGAGTGAGTGCTTAACTGCCCAGGGTTTCCTCTTTCTCGGTTTCTTTTAGCAACATGTGGAGTCCACAGCCGCTTTCTGAAGGATTCGCAGCGCACGCAGGCGCTGGGCTTTCCCCAGATCACAGCCCGCGTTGTGTATTGCACAGCCAATTAATGTAAAAAGTACAATGTTTTTCCATAGCGGCGTCCCCCTGAGGACGGCCTTTGAAAGTGAAACGTTTCATCTCGGTGGGGTGTTGCCGGAATGAGGCGAGCGAATGGCTTTCAATGAGCGCTGCTTATGTAGGTGAGTGGCTATGAAGGTTAGAGTCCGGCATCCCTTTTTCTTGCTGTTCTTTTATAGCCCATGACAAGCGGTTAGTTGTAGGCAGCTTTACCATGATGATGAGGAGTAGGAAAGAAGGAACGAAGGAGCGAACGAACAAACAAACAGACAAACAAATAATTTAATTTTTATTATCATTTAAAATATCATGACAGTCTCCCCATTCACCTGTACAGGAAATTAAATTAAAAAGTTGTTTGTTCTTCTGCAGTCCTTACTGGTGGTGTCCCAGTAAGTAGAATGGCCTTGGAATCTCAAACTCCTACGGTTAAACCCCATTTCTGCTGTACTTGTGCTCATGGTTACACCGTTTGCCCTAAATAGGTGTGGAAACAATATCCTGCTGTAGAAATGGGTGAATAACAATAAAGATGGATGTCTGAATTTGTAAGTTACCTTGACCCCTAACGTTCAGGCAGTTCAGCAGATGTTCGTCACCTTCAACCATCATAAGCAGCCAGCAGCAGGTTTTCAATCATTATTTTGTACCTTTTTGTACCTTTTTATAGGTATTTGAAATTCTGAAGTGTAATGTTTGCACAAGATATGGTTTAAATTTTACTTTTCCCTCTTACATTATTAGTTTTCTATGCAGTGTCAGATGCCCTCTAGTGGCTGTGTTTGTGTGTGTGTGCGTGTGTGCGTGTGTGTGTGTGTGTGTGTGTGTGTGTGTGTGTGTGTGTGCGTGTGCTGTAACACAGAAACCGAGCCAGTGAATCAGCGGGACAAATTTGAAGAATCATTTTTAGAAACTGCTTATCCCATGTGGTGGTCAGCAGCCAGTTTCAGGAAGCTTAGGATACAAAGCAATGATCCAAGGAGGCATGGACCATCTCATGTGATGACTGAAAAATTATTGCTTCTGAAGGGGGGGTGCAAGCTGCTGGATCATGGAGGTCATTTACATTTTCAGACAGATCCTGCATGGTCACTTGTTTTTGGTTCTCAGCTGAGGTTTGAGGGCATCCAGGTATCTGCTGGTAGGATTCTGTGAGGAGCAGATGGAGGTTAGTAATGGTCTAATGTGTAAAACCAAAGGGGTGTCCGTCTTTCCATGTCACTGTCAGGTTCACCTGCATGACAGCTCCATGCCCGCAATACCATTACAGAGCGGGTGTTGAATTGCCCTGAAGAGTTGTAAAATGTCTTGTTGTTTTGTTTTGTTCGGAAGGACTACGCAGAGGCAGCCCTTCACAATTTCTAAAATAAATTCCACTTTACCATCTCATAAGTATTTGCGATAAGAGCTGCACTTATGATCCACAGCTGACCAGAATGGACCACGTTTAAATCTCAGGTGACTACAGTAAATGTCCAGGGAAGTTAACCATGAGTTGTTTACAGGCCTGCCGTGTCTCCGCAGGTACATCCGCACCATGTATCTGGGCATCCAGAGCCGACGACAGAAGAAGCATCACCGCCGTTTCTACTGGGCCATGATGTACGAGTATGCGGACGTCAGCATACTGCGTCTCCTGGAGACCTTCCTGGAGAGCGCCCCCCAACTGGTGCTACAGCTCTGTATAATGATCCAAAGGAATCGGGCGGAGACGCTGCAGTGTAAGAGGAGCGGGAACCCAGGGGCAGGAGGATGGGTGCAGGGCCAGGGGGCAAATTTCCCCTCCACTTTGGTGTCTGTGAGGGTTATTAAAATAGCTTAAATCTGAACATAAATCCAGATTTTTATTTTTTATTATTATTTTTTATTTTTATATACACGTACTGACACCAACCAGGTGTATCCATCCGTCCATGGTAAGCCCGGCCTTTCTCAAACTGCTGCTTTCAGCTAGATGATGTGCTGTGTAACAGAACACGTCTGGAAGGATCCATAAACATGGCGCCGCCTGTATGTTACTCAATGGCCTGCACAGCACCCCCACCACCACCACCACCAAGCCATCTATGAGAGGATACTGGAATTTTAGTGCAATGAACGTGCTGCCAAATACCTGCACAAACTCTGGAATCCAACATTTAGAACAACGTTGCTGAGTTAAAGCTGTGCTGGAGGCAAGCATGTACCTACGAAAGTGGTCAGTTAGTACATGTCGACATGTTATTTATATATGGATTATATAAGATGTCTGCCATGTCATCGGTTTCATGCTGCGGGATGCTTTATACTGTAAGTGATCGACTGGAGGGCAAAATATGAAATAGAATTTTTGCACACTAGTTGCTATTGAGTTTATACTTTTATGCAAAGTGACACACAGTCTAGTTGATAATGCGCAGTGCATTGCCAGTGTAGGTAATGTCAAGCATCTTGCTAAAGGGTGCTTGAGTTGAGCACCTCATGGGACTGGAACCGGCAAACGTGTTACAATGTCGATGTCCTCAGCCACTGTGCCACCCACTGCCCTTTGCTGATGTTTTTTGTTCAGAATTGTGCAGCGCGCAGGTCATCGATCCAGCCGCAGTTCGGCAGGTAGCTGCTTGCGCCGTTTGGCGGATGATCTGTAAGAGGAGCGGGCTGCATACGTCTCAGGTGACGGCGCTGGGAGATATGCTGACGTCCCGCTGAGCATATTGGCATCTCAGGGAGAAAAAGTGCCCCCAGCAGAAAGGAATATGCAGCTTTACAGGGCTGCCAATGCTGAGTCAGTCAGAGGAGCGGCAGATTAAAGGTCCGCAGCGCCCAGCTTGCTCCTCGGCCGCATGATTCGTGTCCTTGGTTTATTTGATAAGCTTCGGGTGTGTAAAAAAGTTTGCATGTGATTCTTCTGTTTCCAGGTCTGATAGGGGGCATTTGCCCACCTTCACGCCGCTGCACACACTGGTGGTAGCTACACCCTTTCAGTCCTCTGTGATGTGTGTGGCTTACCAAACAAAAAGATTTTAACATGGTACTTTAGCGTGAATGGGTGTCAGGAACCATGTGCCGGATCTTGAAAAATAGTGGAATTTATCAAGAATCGAGAATCGAGAATCTTTTATTGTTGGGCATCCTTAAATAACAGGTGTACAAGGGAGCACTAAATGCAGATCCTCATGTTAATGATGCACAGAACGGGGGGAAGAAAAACGAATAATACAAAGTAATACAAATTTTGATAAAATAAAAATTTGAATATATGAAAGATAAATACAATGTATGGATAAATAATTAATAATAAAGTAGAAAAATATACCAGTATCAATTAATTTGTGCATATGGATTTATGGATGTGGTGAAAGAGGACATGCAGGTGGTGGGTGTGACAGAGAAAGATGCAGAGGACAGGAAGGAATGGAAACAGTTGATCCGCTCTGGCGACCCCTAACGGGAGCAGCCGAAAGATAAAGAAGAAGAAGAAGAAGAAGAAGAAGAAGAAGAAGAAGAAGAAGAAGAAGAAGAAGAAGAAGAAGAATTAATGTGTGCACACACACACACACACACACACGGTGGATGTCATTAGTTATGGTCAGTGATGGTAGTGGTGATCGGAGTTGAAATGACGCAGGTTCAGCAGTCTGACAGCCTGTGGTAGAAAGCTGCCCCAAACCCTGGTGGCTTTAGTGCTCGGGCTGTGATAGTGCCTCCCAGATGGCACTGGTGAAAACAGAGGGTGGGGAGGGTAGGAAGTATCCCTGGTGATGTTGTGGGCTCTCCTGACACACCTCTTGATGTAGGTGGTCTGGATGGTGGACAGTGAAGTCCTGTTGATGGACCGCGCAGAGTTCACTACCTTTTGCAGAGCTCCCTAGTCAGAGGCAGTGCAGTTCCCATATCAGGCCATGTTGCAAAAAGTCAGGCTGCTCTCTGTGGCATCTCTGTAGAATCCAGCTCTTTTCAGTGTCCTGAAAAAATGAAAATGCTGTTGTGAATTTTTCAGAAGGCGGGCTGTGTTTGTGGGTCCAGAAGAGGTCCATGGTGATATGCACTATAAGGAATTTGAAGTTATGAACCTTACAAGCACACTTAAAAATTGTGTACTGTACAGTGGAATTGAGTTCCATTTTTTTGTGATAGGTTATGAGCTTCTGGTACCCTCACCTCTTCTCCCCAGGTGTCTCCTCCGTGGCCTCGCTGATGTCCCTTGCCTGGGTGCTGGCCTCCTACCACAAGCTCCTGCGGGATTCCCGAGACGACACAAAGAGCATGAGTTACCGAGGGGCCATCATCCACATCTTCTGGCGGCTCTTCACTATCTCCTCCCGGGTGCTGTCCTTTGCCCTCTTTGCCTCCATCTTCCACATCTATTTTGGCATCTTCGTGGTGGTGCACTGGTGCATCATGGCCTTCTGGATTGTGCACGGAGGCACTGACTTCTGCATGTCCAAGTGGGAGGAGGTGCTCTTCAACATGGTGGTGGGCATCGTCTACATCTTCTGCTGGTTCAACGTGAAGGAGGGCCGAACCCGGTGTCGTATGGTGGCCTACTACTTGGTGGTGCTGGTGGAAAACACCGTCCTAACATGTCTGTGGTACACCTACAGGGACCCCGTCACTACGGACTCATACGCTGTCCCCGCGCTCTGTGGGGTTTACCTCTGCTTCGCCTCCGGCGTGGTCTTCATGTCCCTCTACTATGGGTTCCTGCATCCCACACGGCCCAGGGTGAGGGTCCTGGCCAGTTCCTGCTGTGCTGAGCTTTTGTGGGGACTCCCCTTGCCCCCTGAGGCCGAGCCCATGACCCCAACCCCAGGTCCCCGGGGTTCCCAAGCCACTCCCACACGGGTTGGCCCATCCCAACAGGAGGACCTGGCCGCGGACACCTGCCTGCCCGTGTTCCAGGTGAGGTCCCCTCCTCCGACCACTCCTTCTGGCAGGCCTCACCGCCCCGAGGGTCCCCTCATCAAGATCGACATGCCACGGAAGCGCTACCCAGCCTGGGACGCCCACTTCGTGGACCGGCGCCTGAGGAGGACTATCAATATATTGCAGTACATAACACCCACGGCTGTCGGGATCAGGTACAGAGATGGTCCCCTCCTCTACGAGCTCCTCCAGTATGAGTCTTCTTTCTGAAGGCACCTCTCCTCTCTTCTCCTCCTACACACCTTCACCTCCGGGCTTTCATTTTATTTCAGTTTCTTTTTTCCCACGCCAGTGAGGAGATTGCAATGTATTATGAGCATCACGAAAGGGCAGATTATTGTATCTGTTTTATATTCATTTGAACTTTCCTTGTTTGAATATAAAAAGATACACAAAATGTGCGTCAAGTATTCATGAAAGTGAAAAGAACTGTAGATAATTCCCATTTATTTGGCGGTCGATCTGTAGATGTTTTGGTTGTACATGTGTTGGAAATGCGTCCAACCACTTTGACTGTAATGATCAAACTGTACGTCGACATGCGAGGATTAATACTTTCCGCGGTATTGGGTTGTACCGGCATCTGACTGGGTCTTAAGGGAATGATGGAGGGGAGATCTAGGTTACTTCCCAGTGCCTCCACTCTTGTTTTGGGTAATTCACGTCTGTATGGCCCTCCCTCTCTAGTTTTATCTTCGGTGATTTTCCTCCGAGCTTCTCGAAAAAGGCAGTCAGACACAATGAAGGACCAATTCATTTTGACTGACAGCCGATCCGCGCTGCAAATACGAAAGCACATTTTATTCCTACCAAACGGGGCACAAATCTAATTTTCTGCAGCTGCAGGTAGACTGAAAGAAAGTTAGCGGGGCTGCGGCGTAACTGAGCGGCGACTCCGGAACAGAAAATTCGCTACGATCACTTCTGCCGATGATCTGCATATCCGATGCCTTAACTCGAACAGCCACATCTGACCCACTTGTTCATTGTCTTCCATGGAGAGCGAACGCCTCAGTGGCCACCGCTCTGTTCAGCCACACTGAATTTGGTGATCACAGTGACCTCTGTAGGTTCTGATCCGACAGGAGAAGAGCTACCAAAGTTCACCAACTAGGTGCTAACACCATTACAATGGCGCTGATTGCCAGATTGCCTTAATGTCAGTGTCAACGTGAAGGAAAATATCAGTTTTCTAACAATTTGCTCAAATTTCTGTAAAAATTCTTATATGGTGAAGGGCCTTGTTTGTTTCTGAAGTCTATTGTTATTATTGCTATTTTATTTTTTTTTTTATTTAATTGCAGTAGTAATGGTCGTAGCGGTAGTACCGTTATGACCTGAGATGGTCTGGCATCTCATACAAGGTACGACCCTGTCTTCATCCTATGGTTAAGGACCAGGCTCTGAACCAAGGGGACCCTACATTGGATAAGTGCGCAATGAAAAAGTAGATACACGTATTTTTCTTGAATGTAATTAGTTAATAAAATAGAATAAAATAAAATAAAATAGTAGAAAAGACAAAAGAAACTGGTGCTGTTTAGTTGTTTTCTTCATAATAGGGTGAAAAGGTGATGTGATGTTTACTTTTAAATTTAATATACTCTATAGACATAGCTGAAAGTGCAAGATGGAGATGCACGCTTTTTTTTTGTACAATTTTTTTATTATTAAAAAAATTATATTTGGCACCTCTCCATGGAAGAATTGAATTGCGTAAGTGGGATTCGGATTTGAGCAAGGTATCGTTTGCCACAAAATATGCGATGTACTTCTGACACTTCCCGGGTGTTGCTAAGAGCACAATGACTTGAAGCACATGCAAGGGTTATACATTCCAAGGAGCTGTGTGATTTTATTGCTTATGGATTGGTTGTTCACACCTGGTAACGCCGGTGACATTGTTACCTGTGCAAAGGTGTGTTAGCAACCGGACAACCAAGCAAATGTTTATAATGATAAATGATAAATCCCACGCAAAAGGTCAAGCGATGACTCGCGAAAGGTGCGTTTTGGTCGGTTCCTCCATCCTTTCCTGACGTTGGACGTGTTTCAGCTTCCTCCTCTTCTTCATTGCCTTTCTACATTCCATACCTCTAGTGCTCCTCTTCCTCTGGTTGCGATTTTCTGTTAAGGTAAAATTCGGTGTAATGTAATAAACTTTTGGAGCAAATGCACGTCGCTGGTTCCGCCGGGAACGGCGACCTGCATCGGCCCGCTGTTTACTCCTTTTTTTTTTTTTTTTTCGGTTCGGTGTTTGCTAGCACTTCGAGATGTTAGGACACTAAAACAAGAAGATGTTCATTGAAAAGCTGGTGAACCATTTCTTTGCCTGAATATACCTGAATATTTACACATTTAAACAACACGTTGCAGTGTTACAGTGGAATACTTTTATAATCTGTTAGGAAAAAAGAGGCTCCTTTCCCTCAGTATACAGGGCTTACTGCCATCGGCTCCTACTGGGCAGTAAACGTAAAAGCCAAAACACACCTTTTACTGTAATTTTGTCCCTACTTCTGGTGTACTTAAGTCTCCTTTGATCCAACTATCCAGAGTGTGAAGGTGCCACTAAATGTGTAAAATATTGAATAAAAAGAATCCTAAGGTAGTGCTATAGGCCATTAGGGTGTGTGTGTGTGTGTGTGTGTGTGTGTGTGTGTGTGTGTGTGTGTGTGTGTGTTGCCAAAGACATTCTGTGAGACTAAGATGGTCCTCTCAAAATTTCACTCTCTGAGCCCCTTCCCAAAACTACTTTTGATTTCTTTTTACACTTTTATGCATAAATCAGATTTAATCCAACCATCTAAGATGTTTTTATGTAGACTTCCATTTTTCTGGTCGTACCTGAAGCAGATACAAATACTGTCAACCACAGGGAAGCTTTTTTTGGCAGAAAAGCCAGCATCTTATAAAATCTGCACACTTTTAAGACGCCGGTATCAACAGTTTTATGTGTGCGACTCCGCGTTCACGAGGGGACGTCTTGCTTTTACAGAATTGCTTTTGTAATGGTGCTTGGCACAGTATATTTCGTGTAGCAAATATCCAGCAACTACAAGCAACCGTGTCTACGACATACGAGTGAGACACTTCAGGAGCTGTCTAGGTGCACTACAAAAAGGAAGACACTGCTTTCTTTGACCCTTTTGTGCCTGCGTAGATCTTTGCAAGCAGATGTTCTGCAGGTGAGACCAATGGGGTTAAGGGTTTTTGCCAGGGGGTGACAAGGAATGGGAGGGGAGCCGCTGCAGGGCAACCCATGTGCTCCAGGCGTCCTTGTCAAAACGGTTCAACGGTTTACCAGTTCTTGCGTCGTTTCCCTCAGTTTTTCATGAATTATAATGTCTAATTTCGGTCTACGTTGGTTTTAGCACACTTTTGTAGTGTTAAAATTAAATTTAACCCTTATTATGCTGAGAATTGCCTGTAAATCAAATTTTTATCGCTGAGGAATAAACTACCATTCATTTAAAGGACAATGTCATGATGGAACCAAGACTGGAAAAATTTCACTTTTCGTCTGATCGTATTAAAAAAATAGTACTCGATGGCTGCAACCGTAACAAAACCTAAGCAGTTGT
The DNA here is from genome assembly GCA_018136845.1 of Heterotis niloticus. Classification (NCBI taxonomy): domain Eukaryota; kingdom Metazoa; phylum Chordata; class Actinopteri; order Osteoglossiformes; family Osteoglossidae; genus Heterotis; species Heterotis niloticus. Next base: position 4,079,586 of record CM030891.1, on the reverse strand, counting down.
TTCAATCCTGAACACCTTGTAAGGTCTGTAACAATTTTTCAGCTGTTTTAGTATGATCTGAAAGAAAACAAATCACTACATTAAAATTTGATACGATACTATGACTTGAATGTTACGCTCATTTTAGTCAGGTATGGCACATTTGACAACTGAGATCCAAATGACAGGCTCCTGGTTCCTGCTCTTTTATATTCCTCCAGTATAGTGACTCCAATTTGCCAAGCACTCTTTCTGTTTTGTCACGAGTGCTACGTTTAGACATTTTAACTTGTGATATTTTATTGGCCTAATTTTTATCTGTATTCTTTTATCCATTTAAGGCGCAAGAAAATATTAGATGTTCAGTGTTACACTATAATCCCAGTTTGTGAGACCCTGACTCTTGAAACGTAGCTCTGTGGAACCTTATTAAATGTGAGCAAAGAAACAAGCAAATAAATATTAATGTAAATTTTGACATGCTCTGTATATAGGAAGGTGCTACTAAGCCTGTTCTTCTGAAAAAAAAAAGACAAGTTACAATGGGTGAACTCCAATTGACGTGTTTTGACGGTTCAAAATATTTGATCAAAATTCAATCATGGCTGACAGATTAGCTACAGAATGAAAAAACGACATCGTATTTAATGGTTCTAAACTGCCGGAGCCTTTTTGCAGAATTTATGTCTGTGAAATTCACTTGCTTCAAAATTTGGTTGAACTTTGCTGGTTTCCTCCAGCTGGAGCATGGCTCTGTGGGCCCTGGGCACACGGTTGTTCTGGAGCAGCATCGTGGGCTCACCCTCGTGCCGTTCGGCCCTCTTTGGCGCCATCCCTGGTTGCTGCTTGCCCTTTTTCCTCATCAGTGTGGAACTCAGGTGTATTCTGGTGCAGAGATTCTCCTCTTTAAGGATTCTACATGGGCTGGGGGACCCTGGAGGGGGGGGTGGGTTTGGGAGGGAAGCGGACGTCTTGGGAGAACATGCAACAAGAGTACACACTTTATGTATTCAGTGTGTGCACTCAACAATGTGACCGGTCTTTACTGCCATTTTGTGCCATTTTTACACTAAGTGGAGCCATGCCTAAAGCACACACGAGTTTAGGTTTATTTCAAACTACAATCTGATTTTAAGGTTTTTCTGCCAGTGTCAAACATGACAACCATTGTCATTTCCACCAATGTAATACAACAAGCTTGTTGATGTTCTCCCTTTTAGATTTCCTTTCCTACTCGTGGTGAACTTGTACATTGTTGTTTGCTGAGGTACCTCTTTTTTATACATTTTTTTCCTGCAGTTATCAAAAGTTTTTTTTTTTTTTTTTTTTTTTTTCCACATTTTTATGGTGGTGTACGCCATCAAGGAGCCGTCGAGGAGTTCTGGCCCATCGGATGGGTTGTTGTGTCGGTGAGCGGGTGACAGGTGCAGCTCAGTGCATGCATTAATGTACTAACAAAAGAATTCCTCTGGGTGCTGATATACTGTGATTTAGTTTTCCTCCTTAAGACGACTCACACTTTTTTAATCGCAGAAACTTCACGGTGTGTCTACTTTCCGTGCAGTTGCCCAAAAAATAGACAACGGTCTTAGTAACCAGAGTGATCTTGCGATGCCTTTTGGATGTGTGGGTTTACGGCCTAAACGTCTTCACCAGATCCTTGCTTTTTTTTTTTTTAATTCCTTTGGAATTGCCACTTATTATTAACATGCCTACAGTGACCATTTAAGGATAAACTTCACAGAGTTTATTTCCACAAAAAAAGTGTGTTCCCAGAAAGAAGAAACATGACTTTATGGTGCCTTTTTTAGTGGGTGCTTTAAACTCTCTCGAGACAACGGCTCAGCAAACAACAATGCCAGTATCTTTCTTTCTGTATGTGCCAGTGCAGCGAGAGGAAAAAAATGTACATAAACGTGACATAATGACATTAGAATATATTATGCTATTATACATTCCATTGTTATTATGGCTATGATATTCCGATGTATGTATAAGCGTAATGCGGCTGCACTGGAAAGTGAACGTTCTGCTGCAGAGCTTTGTATAACCATGAGAGACGAATTTAAGAAGCAAGCAAGGCAATACTGGACATCTGCTGCTATATTCAGTGCTCAGTTATCCTTGTCCTCAAACAAATATCTGTGAAGAAGGGAAAAAAAATAATGTCTCATTCCGGTAGACACATCGTAGTTTTATTTTGTACTTTTTAGCGTAAGATACTGCTAGGATTTTCAAATAGCATTTAAAGGAGATTACCTTAGTCTCAACAGGCATCTTTCTTCCCTCTTGCCGTTGGATGTTAGACAAAAATATTATTGAGTTGCAGTCACTAAATTTGATCATTTTCACTGTTTTAGTGATCGTTCCTGTGACGTCACGAGAAAGCGTGCTCAGATTTTAGAAGAAATTTAAACAGATCACGAACGTGGACGCTATGTAAAAGTAGGCAGTTTAACAATTATATGATCTTTGTGGGCGAATAGCATTTTGGAGTCACGATTTGCATACAATGTGTCTACCAAATTCAAACACATACATGTCATTCACTGTTTCCTTTTGCGGGTGAAGCATTAGTTCTTGAGTGTTCTTATTTTTTTTTTTTTGTTTCTGAAATTGATATTTGCCCTTTCTTTTGAACTTGAATCGGAATTTGGGCGAATGTATGTCTAGTTTGGGAAAATGGTGCTTATTAACATTCTCAAAGGTGCTACTAAATTGTAAACCATGGAATAAATATGGCGTCTCTGCCCATTGCAGGCATGCCGGTGGTAAAATATCTGCATTAAACCTTTCGTTCTCTGGAAAAATTGCACCTCTCTGTCACGTTTACATCAGAAATCGACTTATTTCTACATTTGGTGCTGTAATTATTAGCCTACGGAAACTGTCATAAGGGTTGGTTTATTTCGTGGCATTACAGGTCAAAGTATATTTAAAGGCTGCTTTCCAGCTATTGTTCATCTTCGGTGTATGTAGAATTGTTACTGCATAATTGCCAGTAATATTATGTTCAAAATGAATTTTTAGAATGTCTTTGTTACAATTATTGTTACAAAAAGTTTTCATTTGGGACATATTTAAGGTCAGTTATGTGCTGTCACAAATGTATTTTAAACATTGTTATGAATATTGAAATTATATTAATACTGTTCATGTACAATCTACAGTTTATCGAAATGTTTATCCAATTTATGGTTTATCAAAATGTTTAGCTGTGAGAGGATATGAATAGCTTTTTTTAAACCAAGGGTATGTACATCGAAGCCCCTAGAATGGAAAATGTGCTGCAAAGCACAGAAGAGTACACATTACGTTCATGTAGGAGTGATACGTATGCATTCAAAAAGCCAAGACGCTTGCTTTGAAATATACGAAGTTTTTTAATCCCTTTTTTTCTGATGTCCAGTATTGCTCTATCTACATATTTTTGGGAACAAAATTATCAAGGTGCTACAGTTAAACCTCATTTTATATGCTTTGGTTTATAGATGTAAAGAAGAATATTAATATATGAACTTCCATTGAAGCCTTATTATAGAACATTATATCAGACTGTTTACCCCAAAAACCAGACAAACATCACAGAGACAATGTATATAGAGCATATTCATTTCTAACTGTATTCTATGTGTACACTTCAAAATAGTACGTTCAGTTTTTATTGTTACTTATTTTTTTAGCTGGGTGCTTTTTGAAATTGTGTTATGTGGATGCATATGTGGATGGTTGTGCATATGCATGAGGGTTTATACTGAGACAATAGAGTATTATTTGGCATTCCCAGAGTAACAAAATCTGTTTATGGAGGCAAAGTAATATTTAATCTTAAGCACATATTGTAATTGTTCTATTGTGTGTCACCCACTCCCCTGTTAAGAGCTTGTTTTATCACTCATTATTATTATTATTATTATTATTATTATTATTATTATAAATAACAAAAAATAGTACAGCTGCTGTTGTGGTACTGTGATAGGAATTATCTGGCGCAGATTTATTAAGCGTAATGGAAAATGTGGCTTGTTGGAAAGAAAATGCACACGTGCGTACGGGGATTTTATTTGTCTTTTCAGCTACCAGCTGTGCACCTGCTGACAAATGACCTTTTCATGTAAAAAGAATCGCGGTAAAATGCACTTTCTCACCTTGATGCAAAGCCACACCTCAAAACTATGCAAGCTTCTGGTTTTACAGTTCCATTTAAAATTCCTTCTTAACTTCTGGACAGGCATTTTACATTTGCCAAATTTATATTTATCTTGTTCAAGGTGAGAGTGCTGTGCTTTTAAATCTGACAGAGGTATTACCTTTAACAACTGCTGACAGCATTATGACTGCTGCTCTCGGAGTCTCCAGCCAGCTCCATTGAAACAGTCAGAGTTTCTTTGTGTTTTTTTAAATTTTTTTAAATTTATTGACAAGTCATGAACCACGTGACCTCTTACTGAAAACAGTGAAAAACAGCATTTTTGTGAACAGGAAGTCGTAAAGTAGCAGAAGATGTCTTTATTTATCCGAACTTCATTTCCTACCTCCATACAATCTGTTGCTCAAAATATACATGTAAAGAGAATTCTCTTAAAAAGAATTTTCTTTGGTGTTGATTTCTTTGAATTTGTTTTCAACTTCTCCGTTTTCAGCACCTCTTTAAAGCTTCTTCACTTTTATGGTTTGTTGACACCGCAGATGATGCTCGGAAGATTTCCAAGACATGCAGATTAGAGGGCTGCACCTGTCTGTGCAGGAGAAGCAACATCACCAAGGTGCGCCTTTTCACTTGAAATGCTTGCTCTCCCAAAGCATTTGGCGTGACAGCTGTCGCATAGGTTGTTGTACTGCAAATTTTTTGCATGTAAACCAAATTTGTTCTTTTAAAAGGCACCTTTGTTATACAATGGAAGACAATTTTGCACCATTTACACTAGAGGTAAAAAACTGTCTGGTTTCAAACTTTAAACCTTTAGACACTACGGTAATTTTGCACCCAAACCTAAACATCTTGCTCCAAAATATCTGACTAAAGTCTGTGAAGTGGACCTATTGATTTTTTTTTTTTAAATCTGGTGAAATAATGAAGCTGAATATTGCACACTACCTTGTGCGTTACAAGTAAGGTGAATAAATTCGGGCAGTTCAGTGAAAACAGCTCGATATTGCTTATTAAAAGTAGCTTACAAGTTAGTTATATTTTGTACGCTAATATCCTCGAATATTAACATTTTTTTTTTGCACAGATTCCTGCCTGCCTGTTATTTGGTTGCTTAGCATAACTTACCGGGGTGGCTGGATATTTTATATAGGATGTTTTGGATATTTAGTACCAAGCGAACTTCTTGGATCAAGAAGTAGTTTTTGGTTCAAGAGAAGTTGGTAACATTCAACTTCTCTTGCTGCCAGGTAAAATAAAAAAAAAAAATAAAAATACTTAAGTTAAAATGATGATAATACACGGTAATCATTAATGCATATCTCAAAAAGCAGCACTGTAACTGAGGGGCTGCTTACTGTAAGTTAGTCATAATTTTAAAAAATGTATAATTTATATAATTGATTTTTAAAATTTTTTTGTTATATTTCCAATGTAAGGCAAGCAAATAAAACAATTGTTTAATATTTTTTTTCAAATTTGAATGCTGTTAGGTCATCTTATGAAGTTAAAAACTTACAAAAAGAGCAGACTAACAAGGCAAATCACTGTAGCTGCCACTCTTGAACGAATCCCATAACCACCTCCATAAGCACATCAGTTTCCTTCACTGCTGTGTAAATTTTATTTTTTGTTCAAAGCTGATATTTGCTTCCCCAAGAGTTCCCCAAAACATCTAGCCAACCCATTTCATCTGTGTTTTTTGTTAGACGTAAACTATAATTTATCATTAAATGTTTTTTTTTTTTTTATGCAGCTACCTCATTATACTTATAATATGAATATATGTGTGTCTATAGAAATGTCAAAGTTATAAAATACAATTTAATAATAAATAATAAATTTGGCATAGCAATCTCCGTAACCACTAAAGTCCATGATGCAGTTTGTTTTCAGCTTTTTAAGTGAGGGAAGAGCAGGCCAGGAGTTTCCAGCAACTGCAGCAAGGAAGCAGATCGTCTTTTGGGCAAATGTTTTCGTAGCTAAATTGTAAACTTGCTAAACTTTGACTGCGCTTGTGTTTTGTGAGTAACGGAAGCAAAAAAAATCCCAAAACCGAATTGAATCCCACAAAAAGAGATTCGTAGGTCACGAGTACATCAGGTGTCTTGCAGGTTACAGAAAAAAACTTCCATTTGCAACCCAGTTTAGAGCCCAGATTGGAACGTCAGTAAGGCAGTCGTGACATAGTGGTGAGGCGAGGAGTTCCGAAGTTTCAATTCTGATCCATCCTCTACGCCCTTTTGAGGGATGCCCCTGTAGAGGAGAATTAACAGAGAATTAGGAGAACTAGAAATGAAATAAAGTACAATTTTTTTGTCTCGCCTTCCATCAAATGTGACGTTTTTCCCTAAAACATTCTTTCAGCAGTCTCTGCAAAAGTTTTGCCTCAATATTAGCATTAACAGTGCAGTTTTTTTTTTTTAATTTCCAAAATAGTCTCAGTGTCTCGAACTTCAACTGAAAAATGGGTTCAGTCTGTTGTGTCCTGATTTTTTTTATCCAGTTAAGTGTTAAAATTCTAAGTAAATCAAAACAATGCCTTAGTTTGCTCCCATGAAAACGTAACAATTCCTCTTCTTTTTGACCTTGAAAACGTATTTCATTATAAATCAGTAACTTCTGTCACAGTATATACTGTAGCGTGTCCGATTTTGGTATATTTATATTTATTCAGAGATATATTCAGCAACTTTAGAGATCCTATAAAGGTATAAAAGTAATGTGCATCGCTGCATCCATTTGCTTCAGACAAGTGAGTGTCAGCGAGTGTAAACTATGCTGTGTGCGTTTAAAACCTGTACACTTCATTTTTAATGAAAAATGTCTCAACTAAAGCTGGAACCTTGATACAGAACAAAACGTGGACTTAAAAAAACTACGTTCCCTCATCTTCAGCAGAAATATTACCCAAAAATAGGTTGGTTAATTCAGCTCCCTAGCCAGGAACATGCTGAAACGTTTGACATTTGTTTGTATTTGTCTTTGTTTTTCATGCTCAGAAGCTGTGTACCCTGTAAATAACAGTTATTAATATGATTTAAAAACATTACATTTTACATTTTAAGATGACTGAGCTGCTGTTCTCATAATTTGAGCAGCAAGCCGACTCATTCCCTTTATTTCTGAGGGGTCATGTTCTCGTCTTTCCGCCTTTGTCTTCGTGTCTGTTGCAGCTCCATTTCATCCTGTGACTTTCTCATCATCCGAAATGTTTATAAGCGTCTCCGTTTCCACCGGCTCTGCGTAAACTGTACAGGAACAAGAAACCCAGCACAAATCACAGTGTCGTTCGAACCGTCGCACAGTGAAATGAAGCACTGAACCTCGTGCTTACTCGTGAATTAGTCAGGATTGTATAAAGATAGCCAAATATAAGCTCGGTATAGTGTGCTACACATGCACAAGTCATATAAACGGAACATATTTTTATAATAAACTGATACAATATTTTCAGCAATTCAAAAATATTTTATTTTCAGAGGTCATAATTAAAAAAAGAAGTTTTTTGTGCTCTAAACACATTTGGGTGATGCTACCAATTAAATACAGGATATTTTTAGAATACTTTTTCTTTTAACATTTGAATTATTCACATTAATTTAACTTAACTTTTAAGGCTGTGTGTAAAGTACTTCATAATGAATAGAATAAGCAAAACAGGCCAATTTAAATAAGCCTTTAAAAGGCACGTACTTTGGAGAGAATAAAACTGCAAAATGTAATATTACTTTTTTGTTTATCGTATTTTTGCTTTTTTTTTAAGTGTTTTTGTCTTGCTGTAATGGCCATTGTTAACAGTAAGTACTGTGACTGGAAATCATTTGTACTCTCAAGAAATTCTTCATTTTATTTCTTTCAATAATATTCCTCATTGATGTTATCTTTATTTAGAGGTTTAAAAAAATAACGAATGATGAAAACCGTTTTCTAAGATGGTGTGTAATATGTCATCTAGATGCTGTAAAAAAAAAAAAATAAAATTGTTTGTGATGTGCTAGATATCTGGCGGTCAAAAGATGGCTGTGTCTTTATCTGATGTAATGAACAACTACATAATGTCAGTGTTAAAATTGTTTAAAAGAATCTTTAAAAATTTAAAATCGACTTTAAACTGTTTGTGTAATCTTGCATGGTTAAGATGTACTTGGTGCAGAAATGTTGAGGTCTGTAGTGAAAGGGGTGTTTTCTGTTCTTATTTATGACAAAAGTCATTATTTCATAACAAGGTGAACATCTCCTTTCATTAAGTAGGTCTGCTATGTAATGATCATAAAGTGTCTGCATTATTTTTCGTAAATCATCATTACGTATTCATTTACGTACGGACGTGTTTATTTCTACTTACGATCGGAGCCAATAATAATGTTCGTAAAGACGTTGCGGTGTGTGGAAGACTATGGTGTTTGGCACAATGAAATGTCCTTTTCAGAGAACAACTAATGAAACATTTGTTTGTATTCCTGCTTTTGTTCACATTGCAGATGTATTACGTTTTTTATTTTGAATTAATGGCGGGAAAACCATTAATTCACCAACATTGCCTTCCTGATTTGATACTGCTGATAATGAGAGTGTTTTAGAGTTATCAAACTTACCGATTTTTCAATTTTCGGAACCATGCTGAAACACAGGAATTTAAACTGGTTTGTTTGTTTGTTTGCATACGGTGTTATCGTTTCGTATTTTAACCAGCTTTTATTTTTTTAATCCGTATGGAAGTTTATCATTCTGTTTGCTTGCAGTTCCTCATACGCTTTTGGGCAGTTTTGGCCATTTAACCACGCAGTATGTAACTGTCTTCCCCAAGGACAATAATGAATGTATCTAATGCATTAGAGCACACATAACAGGACTGGGTGAATTTTACAATTATAAAATGTATTTCTTTACTGGTTAAATTTGATTTATAGCTATATTAAGTAAAATATGTTTATTTTAACTGTGGTTGCCAATGTTATCATAGCATAACTATTTTGTTACTTCTGCAATAGTTGCCACTAAGAATACCTTCTGCCGGGTAAATCTCCAATTCTATGAAGTAACTGTACGATAACTTTTTCATGTCAAATGTATTAGATATGAAATAAAATGTTGGCTGAAGACCATGCATAGACTCATCTGCATATCAAAAGTCAGACTTCTCATTTTTGTTTTGTATACTTGCATTTTTGAACATTACATTGTTGTGACTAAAACAAAAATAAAATATATAAATGGTCAATTTTTTTACAAAAATGCGTTGCTTCCTTTTTTAAACATTATACTCTGTACATGGCTTTTAAAATAAGGTTTTGCTTCTAGAATGTTAATAAGCATTATTTTACAAGCATAGTGCAATATGAAGCCTATACACTTTCTTATTTATTTGCTTTTAAATACTTTTAAGCAAAGCAAAAAAACAATGTCTCCCAATTATTATCACCAGATCTAGATTATAGTTTTCTTTTCACTTGTGAAGCAAAGCAACAGAATGTCTTATGCAAAAAAAAAAATGTGTGGGTCAAATATTTTAGAGCCTTGTGACAAAGGCTGGTATAGACAATAAGAGCTTTGTGCTATTAACATGCCCCCTCGCACCCTGGGTTGACTGGTAAACCCCTTCTAGCTGCCAGTCTTCATGAGAAAATATTGCCAAAGCAGAAGTTGAAACTTTACTCTGTAGTCATCTAAAAAAAGTGCTTAAGGTAAAATAAGAGGGCAGCTTTAGTTCCTTTAAAACTGTTGAAATTCAAATAGGCAGCTGGTTAATCTTTTTGGAGTCTAAAAAGTGCTTGGATGAATCTTATAAACTACTGTGTTCCTTTGAATTGAATGGGTAGGTTTGTTTCCTGTTCTGTGCGGAGGTAGAGGATTGGGCCATCAGGCCCACGTCGCTCATAATGACCACAAGTGTGGTTTTCAAAGTAAGGGATCGATCCAAAGTGGTTCAGCATCACCTTCACATGTTTAGGGACGGCCAGAGGAAACCCACATGTAAAAGGGGAGAACATCCAAATTCTACACAAACTGAGCCGGACTGAAACCCAGAGGCTTAACCACAGCCTAGGAGCTGTAAGATATGAGCAGCACCAGCTGCCCCACCATGAAGGTCTTGTTTTTGTATTTTGTATTCCTACTTTTTCCAATTTAACATCCACCGCCGAGTGTTTTCCAACCAAATGTGCCAGTGCACCTCTGAGCCCAACAGAGGGCACAATTGATACTGCGGACTTCCCTGCAGTTTTCTCTAAAGCGGTCAGAAATTAGGCCAATTTTTAATCGAGCCAAAAACTTGTTGACCTCAGAATATAAAAATAAAAATTTCTCATATCAGTGTGAGACAAATTAATATCATTATTCTTCTTAAAGCAAGCAAAAAGTTAAGAATACGGGACTTCATCCAATAAGCCAGGTGTTGGAGTGAAAAAGCTTTACGGATGATTTAAATTATTAGAGACTGGCAAGCAAGGTTTTATTCTTTATTGAATACTTGTGTTATTTTAAAAAGTGATCATATGTGTATAAAATGTATCACTCCAACTATAATACACTTTACCTTCCAACTAGACTTGTAGAGAGAGCGCAGGAATATAAACATGGCATCACAGCAAACTTAAGAGAAACTTTAAATATTCAAGATAAAACAACATTCACACATTGAATTGATGCTAAGTGTAGCAAAGCAATTCCTTCAGTAACTTCACTTTTTGCAGATAAAAACTCGGACTTTTTGATCTTGTTTCAAATAACCTGTAGATGGCGATAGACTGTTTTGTAGCCCAGAATTTATGCTTTAGCCTAAAATACAAAATGACCAATTAAAAAAAATGTTGGACACCTTCATATTGCAATCTTTTGTACTTTGTTTCGGGTTTTCCACTTTAATTCCAAAATAAAAAAATAAGAAACAACTTAATGGTTTTGTTACGTCTTAGTCGAAAAAGACAACTGCTACTGATTTATACCGATTACCGATTTTTAATAGATTTTTTTTTTCTTTTTCCAGAAAACCTGCACAAGGTACAAAGGATTGCAATATGAACGTGTCCAACATTTTTCTAATTGGTCATTTCATATATTTTAGCGTAAAGTATAAATTCGATACTACAAAAAATGACTTCCAGCTTCTCATCATGTATTTGTTATCACTGAAGCTTAAATTGACGTTTATTAATTTATTTACATATTTCTTACATTTTTTTAAGTTAGTGCTTTCGTTTTATAAATCTTTCCATTTACAAGAAGTTTACCATCATAGTTAGTTAGTTATTAAACTTTCTTCAAAAAGCATATTTCCAATATATTTGGATGGCTTGCTGTACCATGAAACTTCTTGCTTTTTTGTACCTTGTGCCCACACCCTGTTCCAAATGTGTTTTTTTCATTCATTCCTTCCTTAATTCATTCCTTCCTTCTTTCCTTCCTTCCTTCATTCATTCATTCATTCATTCATTCCTCAATTTGTTATCAATTTGTCTAATTTGGTCAGTTTCTGGATGATCCAGGTGCTGATGTTGGAAGGAAGGTTGCAGAGCTGCTGCCAGTAAATGCTTGAGCACAACTGCGGGACGCAGGTGTGAAAACGCTAAGCAGCTGAGCTGAGCTCCAGTGACCTCAGTTCCCCACCCATTGCTGTGAGTTCCCACACGTCGTTCCAGCAGGTTCCAGCAGGTTCCTCCAGGGTGCAGTTGCCACATCAGAGGCACACGCCTAACATCAGACTACACTAAACAGGAACACTGAACCAAAACCCCTGGTCTGAAATGGCTCCTTCTGAATAACAGCTAGCTGTGTGAAAAGTGCTTTACCTGCTTTACCCACTTATCTTACAAGACAACCTTCAAAATACAAAACATCTATGCTTGAAAAAAAGTGTTGCCCCACGGCATTTTCATATTAAAATTTGCTTCCTTAAATTTAGAATAATAAGTGCAAGACTAAAAATTAACTAGAAAAATCTTACCACTGATATTATATTGCATAAATAGGGTTTACTTAAAGCAAAAGTCATACAGTTGCATTTAATTAAGGAAAAAATGACAAAAATAAGTTACGAACAGCTGAAAGTACGGAAATTGTTAAACTGTAACGTAAATGTAAATGTAAATAAAACGTGTTTTATTTTAAAAACTGCTTGTTGCCACACTGCAGGGGGTCCATGCTGTTGCTCTGTGTGGAATTAGTTGTACTGTTTCTTGGTTAGAGTTGCGTGTCTGCTAAACAAATGACTGAAAAAGCAAATGTAAATGAAACATTTTTTGCAACACCAATATTCTCCAAGAGGTTAAATTTGACTGTACAAACTCATTTTGCTCTTTTAATGATGTCGTTCCGGTCATTTTCATTTACCGCTTTGTGATCTGTATGATTCGGACTTCGAACATCATGAACAGTTACAATCCGTTTTCTTAGCAGCCGTTTGATTTTTCTGAAGAGGAATCCCCACTGTCAGTCCATGCCAGTTGTCCAGCAAGGGGATCTCACCATCTTGGAACCTTTGGTAGATCTCTCTGGTGAGGGTCTCGAATGACTGGTTCACGTTGACATCGTCCTTGGAGGAGACCTCAATATAACCTGCCATGTCCAGTTCCTTGGCCAGAGCCTCCCCCTCAGCCTTCGTGACCTGCCTCTGGGCCTCTAAGTCACCCTTGTGGCCCACAAGCAAGAAGACCATGGCGGCCGGCTTGACATAATCCTCTACCTCTTCACGCCATTTCCGTATGTTCTCAAAGGTCTGGCGCTGGGAGATGTCAAAGACCAGGATGCAGCCCACCGAGTTCCGCATGTAGGATTTGGAAATGGACCTGTGGAAGTTAAAGTCAAGCTCTGAACAGCCTGGTCGAGCAGAACAAAAAAGTCCCACGTTTTATAACACCTCCGTGAAACTCGTTTTTACATAAAAAAAGGTTTTAAGGCATCTGTAATACAGTTTGAATGAGCGAGCATCACATCCAGTGTGTATCCTGCTTAGTCTACTGCCCCGTGCTTCCAGGATAGACTCTGGACCACGACTTTAAGCAGTTACTGAGATGGAGAGAGAGAGCAAGCAAGTGAAATATGTTAAAGCTTAATATAATATAGGTGTGTTAAAAAAATTGTTTTGTTTTTTACATTTTGTAAGTCCGTCTGCAAAATAATTTATATACCTTGCACCTCTGGTCAGCTGTTCTTATAGACCTGACAGCTACGAGCATGTGAATTCTTAGTGGTCATCTTACAAAGCAGTCTTCTATTAGGGTGATATTTGCAGCGGCAGTTTAGCGCCACTGCCATGAATCACATTTGTTGGCTAAGTGTGCTCACACGTACAGGGAATTTGGCTTCGGTTTCCAGTAGCTCGCAGCGTACATAAAAACACAATACGCACACGTGCAAAAGATGTACGACAATGCGGAAGAATAAGAATAAATAAGGGGAACGTTACACAGACTAAGACATAAATTCTTATTAAAGTCCTGCATTTTGCTTTCATCGGTGCTAACAAAACTATTTTTGCTTATGCAAGATTATCTGAAAGTGCAGTTCATAACAAACATTTTACCCCTGTTATGGAGACGAATACACACTGTACACTGCAGCCTTTCCCATGTGACTGCACTCTGCCCTCATTTCTTTTTTCTTTTTTTTCTTGCATGCAAAGGAGTGAAAAGCAAACGGCAGCTTGCAAACGTCTTACTTGAATCTCTCCTGTCCTGCAGTGTCCCAGAGAAGCAGCTTGACCAAGATGCCCGGGTCAAAGTCAAGGTGCTGAACCTTAAAGTCGATTCCCAGGGGAGACTGTCTGGACTCATTGAACACCCCCTCTGTGTAGCGGTGCAGCAAGGAGGACTTCCCCACAGCAGAGTCTCCTATGATCACAATCCCGAACCTGAAGTGCCACGACAGCGACATCCTGCTGCCTACTGACTCCGCCAGTGCGCCTTGCTTTGCCAGTGTTCCCAGCAGTAGAGTTCAGTGTGAAGATAAAGCTGGTATCTGTGATTTGCACCTCTTCAGGTGTCTCACATTCACCTTTTAAAGCATCCCTGAGTGCTTCATGGCAGTTAACTTACCCAACAGGTTATGCTTACGAAAGGAGGTATTGCAGCAATGGTTTGAGCTGAACACGCCTAAAAATGCCAAAAGGGTAATGTTAGACCGGTGGACCTGCCCCACTGAGCTGCTTTTGTCTTAACACAGGTTTATCTGTCCTGTATCCCATCCAGCCATCCACCCATCAAGGTTTGCTTGTTCAACAGCAAAAGATGGGGCGTGCACCCTAAAAAGAATATCTGGGCTTAGCAGGGAAATTGCAGAGGCACGCACACACACACACACGCACACACGCACACACACGTAGCTACCAGTCCTTGGACTACTGGAGAATTTCGCACAATTTTCCACAAGGACTGACATGGATGCAAACCCACATCTGAATATACAGCCTAGGCACTGCGAGCCACCATCTCCTTGTGTTCTTATGGTGGAAATAATGCACTGTATTAGAAAAAAGTTAAAAAAAAAAAAAAATTATGTGTTGCTGTGAATGACTGAGTCACAAACACAACCCCTTTATTCCGATGGCTGAGAAACACAAGAACAATAACATTCAAGTCACCATCCCTGTGTCTGAACATCCCTGTTTGACTGGAGATTCTGGATAGGCCACAAACTTTGCTTGCATCATTCCTGCAACATTCCCGTGTTTGCAATGGACTTCGAAATATACAAAATGGGGGGGATTTGCTGAGATCGAAGCATGCTTGCACGAATCGGTTTCTTCAGTAAGCACCTGTGCGCCTTGTTCTCCGAGGACAAACCTCCATGCCACCCTCGCTGTAGGCTTCATTAGTATCTGGACAGTCTTCTCTCGATTGTTCTCCTAAGCTGTCGGATAGGTACTTGAACAGAACATTGTGACATTGCGACATTACTTGGAAAAGCTCAAAAATGACTTTCAGTTCCAAAGAAATAAATGCTGTACACGGTCCAGTATCAGCTGATACACATCATAAGCAGCAGTTTTAACAACTCCACCTAAAATAATAACATTACAGTGTAAACGGCGCCGTGTAAAGACTGATACTAAAGCCTTGCACCCTTCAAAGGTTTAAATTTAACCCAACATTTAAATTCTCAGCGAACTTACAGTAAAGAATCACAGAGAATAGATCTTCAAAGTTTAGACTGAATTCTGGATTATTAATTTTCTTACTTATTCATCATAAAACACACTTTTCAGACTTATACATGAACAAACGTGCAAACTGTAGTTCAGCTGCTCTTTATTCTCCAACAGCATTTGGAGCGTACGTGGTTGATGTAAAAAAAATAAATAAATAAAGAAAAGAAAAGAAAAGAAGGAGAGGCCACCACAAATTGTGAAACGAAAAGCTCTCGGTAACTTTTGGCGAGATGAACAATTCGAGTGCGATCGGTCCAACGCATATAAACTTCACCCCACTTGTTCTACAATCACAGTCACGCTGTATTAAGGCATCGCTCAGTTTACATTAGAAAACAGCCACAATGAGACCGCATTATCCAACCAACTTCATCATTTCCACGTGTCTGTCAGCGGGCTGTTAGCACGTTTAGCACTTTTGACAGCAACCAATGTGTTACACTGAAGGCGAAGACAGAAGTAGCCAAAAAAGAAATGCTGGCACTCGGAAGAAACAATACAGGGCAGACTAGGATCTGGGCAGGATTTAAGGTACAATAATACTGCTTACTAGCAGATGTCACAGAATAAATCTGCAGTGATGAGCTTTGCAGGATTCAAAGAGGCCCATTTTGAAATGTGCACTCTGCAGGGGGGGGGGGGCTGCCACTTCCATGCACTAACAGAGCGAGAAGCGGCGCGTGTTGATATTCATTTTGGTGACCCCGATGACCTTGAGGGGCGCGGACAGGCCGAGGCCCGGGCCCACGGGGAAGTCGCACAGCAGGTCCGACATCTCGTCGCGCTCCTCCAGCTCGAAGGTGGCGTCGTTGAGCATCTTGCGGTGCAGGTCGCACGCCTGCTCCACCTTCAGCTTGTTGATGTCGCCGTGCAGATGCATGAGCTGGCGAGCCAGATGCTGGTCCTGCAGCCGCATCTCCGTCTGCGAAGAGCAGGTGGGCAGGTAGGAGGTGGGAAGGAGATGGGGAGGAGGAGAGATGCTCGGGTACTGAGACACTTTGCTCCATTCCAAAACACTGGCTCTTTAAATACTAAATTATCCTAAATATAAGGACTTGTAAAATGAATAAACTGCATTTGGGTACACGAAACCCTTTAGATTGTGTCGATTATTGATCAGTTGAATAATGACTATCAATGTAAACTAACAGAGCAAAATCCTTGTTTAAAATATTCTCTAAAGCTGTTTTCCTCACTGCTGTTCGCGAGGATGCCCACGGAAATCTTGATCGTGCACGTCTGCCAACTGCCGAACTGTAATTATAAAAAGCTGTCCGTACTGCTGATTCATCACAAAATATAAGTAAATAGTTATTTAACACTTGACTAACTTTGACTAACAGTATTTCTTATAGTGCTGATTCGTGGCATCGCTTCTGTTTTGGCCCTTTGAATAATACACGCAAAGAATTCATCAAATGCTCAACAGCTGCAGAAAAATATGTTCATAAGTTTAAGTTTTTTAAATTGTTATATTTGTTGTCCAAATCAGATTTTTTTGTATGTTTATATTGTATTATTAAATGTATAAATATTTATTATTATGTTGCTCGTGCACGGTTCCCATGCCCATGTCTATTATGCAATAGACAGCATGAATGGGGTCTTACGGTGCTGTTCATTAAATGCTCATTTCTCAAAAACAGATCTAGAGGCCAATCCAGGTATCACTGTACTATTTCTAAACATTATATACAATAAAATGTCACATTCGACAGAATACCATGACCAGAATCACATATCACGAAGCAGTGTTTGATGGCAAAAACTGGTAGTGCTGACTGTTGAAGCAGGGAACCGTTTTCTTTTCCTTACCAGCTCCTTCTTGACCCAGTTAAGGGCCTCCTCAGTGCTTCCAAACCCTCGCAGTGCCCCAGAAGACACGGCTCTCTCCTGCACAACACCCGTCCTGAAGATGGACCATCTCAGGGAACCCCGTGCCCTTTCCTTTGGCCCCAGCTGCTCTTCTTGGGCTTTGGGGCCCTTGGTGCTCTTGGCCTCCAGCTGAGCTCTCCACTCCAGGTAGGAAGGCTTGTGTATCTCCAGCCTCAGCTTCTCTGTCAAAGCCTTCAAGCTCCTGAGGTGGTCAACATGGGCAATCCCTGGGTTCTCCGGATCTAACCGGCTTGTTTCTTCAGAACTGGTTTGCGGGGGTGACACTTTGTGCGGGTCCATGGCAAAAGAACACGAGAAATTCTCTAAAATGCACACCACTTGTTCTTTTTAACGTTTGATTGTCTTAACAATGTCAACTGTCATTCTATTCTGCACCAACGTGCTCAGGCAGTTTGAACTTCAGGCTCAGTTTCACAGCAAAGAAACTTTAGAAATTACTTTAAAGAGATAAGACACTTAAATTTCCAGCCTAAAGTCAGTCATCTTGCCTGGTTTAGTCTGGCAGACACTTGGAAGGGTTTGGCACTAAAGGTTGGGATGGGAGACTTAGCCATGAGTCATTGTGTTGTCCCATTCATAGGAAAATTAATAATATTAATGCATGGATTTCAGACAAATGGAGGCTGAATGACAAGCCCTTATTTTTGTTTTTTTTGGTGTCTGTTGTTCCTTGCAATTCTGTGAAATGAACCAGGCCGCATATCCGCAAGTCAACTCCAGCTCCAGTGAAAGCAGATAAGTCCTCTGTATCTGGTGCTAGAAATCAGAAAACAAAGAAAGACAAGTGTGACACATTGCATTTGCCTATCTATTCTAAAATCACATCATTTCAGCATTGACATTTTTGTTGTTCGCCAGTCAGTTCAAGATAAATATTTTCACCAAGGGCTCTTGTAGAGACATGGATAGAGTCACCACTGAAAGTAAACCAGTCTGTGGCACAGCAGCAAATTTAAAGGTGCGTTTTCTGCTCTTTGTTCCCAGATCTGGAATATAATATGGAATGCTCTTGTGCTTTTTCCTGTCTTGCAGCATCCGTGCGTGCGCTATGTTACTTCTGATAAAGCAAGTGTTGTTCTGCCTTTCATTTCGAAAATGGAATGTGGAACTTGTCATTATTCTGGTCTTCGCACCTGACAAACCTGTGTGGCTCAGTGAGCGCGTACCAGAAGGAAACAACTTTGGACAATGAAACGTTATTTTACAGTCAATGCACAGTCAACTTGTAAAAAGTAAAAATGTTTCTGAGCTGCGCTGGTATTCGGTTTTCACCATAAACACCAGAATGGTGCAATGACTCTGTGGGTGCGTCCGAATAAACCACTGTTTTTATTACAAGTACATTTTTTACTGGCATTTTAAGGTTTCCCTACCCCCTCAGACAACTGATGACATTTGGTATCTCTTCAAACTTGTTCACCTGCCTTTGCGCATTTCATACTGATACTGCTCGAAAAATATTAGTCTAACAAGGACGATAAAATTTCGGGAACCTACAGGTTACATTCCGTGTTCAGGTTTTCTCTTGTTGCTTTTAGGAGTGATGAATATCTAAGTTTTGTATATTTGTGTATTTTAAAATGCAAAAAATTTAATAGAAAATAAATTATGACTAGCGTTACTGTATTGCATCCAGGTTCTTGCTGACTCCAGTGGTAGGTTAATGGATAATTTAATGTACAAACAATATTTAGTTCATATTTAATTAATCGATGCTAAAAAAACATCATAATAAAAAAAAGTATGGGTATATTTCAATTTTGCTTCCTGCCGATAACCTTACACTCCTTATGTTGAATGTGCCGGCAGTTTCCATAGCAACAAATGGGACCAGAAACGTCAGCGGTTCCTTGCTCTTTATTTCTAGGAATTTCCCATTTCCAAAGCAAGGTTAGATCTGAGGTGAGAAAACCTAAACCCGTGTCACAGTGACATCCACCGTTAAATGCTTATATGTTTTCCTACCGCACCAGAGAAATTGCTCCCTCATCTCCCATTTTAATGATTCAAGGCTTTGGGGAGGTTTTGGAAAATGCTGCAGGGGACCTGGATTACGCATTTCCATCTTGAAAGTTTTTGCTGCTCGGCTGTAGAAAAACTATTGAATCTGGGACATAGCAGCTGCTTGCTAAACTGGGAACCCCTGGGGTGCTGACATTTTTTTGCATTCAACAGACAGGCATCTCTAACCACTGTATCGACGAATTCAGTCCTTCATCGGTACAGCCATTTCCACCAGGAAAATATAATCTCATGGATACAAAATTCTAACATAAGATGGAAAAAAAACAAGATTTGAGCGATAAAATGTTTTATTTAAATGTCCGTTGCTTGAAAAAAACGTAAAGTAGAATTATTGTTATTTAGGCCGACTGACTGGAAACTCTTTCAGATTTAGGAACAACAGGTTGTAGGGTAATGCGGGCCGTGCTCAATAGTGGCATTTACAACTGCAATCTTATAATCTGACACTTGACACTTTTGGTTTCTCCTGGTCGTGGGAATAAAGTACAGAAGAAAAAATACATTCATTGTACAGCAGCTCAGTGGCACAGTGTGGTGCTGCAACAGCTCTTGGGATGTGGGTTCAGAACCAGTTTGGTTTGTGTAGAGCACTGAATCCTATGGGATTCCTTACACGTTTCTGATAAAGTAGTGAACCTATATTATCCATAGCGTGTGTGACAGTGACACTGTGACACACTGGAGACCGTTCCAGGGTCTGTCCTGCTTCCAGAATAGACTCTAGGCCACCGTAACCTGAGTGAATTCATTCTGCCCCTAATGTTATAAATACAAATATCCCGGTGCGTAGTGGTGAAATGCATGCTTGTTTACTATGCTTCTGCACTAGTTTAGCATAGTTCGATTGTTTTTATGTACAGAGTAATAAACTAATGTGTTTAAATTACTAAAAACTTCATCTTTCTCTGAGAAAATATTAACTGCACAAATATTTACTTACCAGTTAAAACAAAAAATATATAACCATGGTCTAAAGGGTTTCCAGGTTGCGGTAATCTCAGTCAGTTCACTACTATCCAAGGCATCCCATGGGATTAAGGCAAGGGTGCGATTAGCAGGATGGGTAACAGTGGTCATGGATATCAGGAAGCAAGTTAGAAAAGGTTGCATAGTCTGGTTTTGCTGTTAGTGACAAAAGTTTTACTTTGTTTTAAAGAAACGTGCCTTCGAAAATGTAGACGGTTTCCATCCAAGGTTCATGTCCCCCCTGCTGGACTGAGAAGCATTTTGCACAAATCAAAAGATGAATAGCAAAGCGTTCGCCTTTGATTTGACCAGAAGACATCCTCAAAGCTTCTGCCTTGAAATAAATTTAAAAAAAGCTAAATGCTAACTCTGCATTCTATCAAGCTGAGCTGTTTTCCGCTCTTCTTTGGGAAAAGTTCATATCTTTTCAAAAGACCTCGGAAGCTGCCGCCACCCTTGGAAATGTCAGAGAAAATTTTCATAATGGAATAAATTACTGTGACGATGATTCCTTAGCGGCCTGCAGAGCAGCTTTGTGAGAGCGGGAAGTTTGTACGCTGGAAGTGGCGCCAGGCCTTTATGTGTTTCGCCCGAGAAAGTGGCTGATCCGCAGGGAATGGGGAATGAGCGCAGCGCTGCGTGTTTTGAGGAGCTGAGATTTTGTACCGCGGAGAAGTTCTGTACGCACAGCACCAGGCCAAAGTCAGACTGTACGGGTCATTCGGTTAGCAGACACGAGCAGGAAATTAGCAGAAATGTTATCTCAGGATGCACAGTGGCGTACTCAAACTTTCGACTGGCACAGTGTAACATGACAGGGGTGCAGTACACACCCTCCAAACTTACCAAAACACTGTTTATCTATTATCCTAATTTTGGATTTATACTGCATCTCATACGATCTTTAGTATAAGGTTTGTATGTGCCCGGTGGGAGTCTATAAAATTTTAGCTTTCATAATAAGGGATTTCTGAAATTTTTTGGTTTTCTAACACCTGACAAGTTATTGCACCACCATATGAAATGACCATTTCTGTGTTTGCGCAGTGCATTTTCTGCAATGTTGCAGAAATCATGTCTTCATTTATTTGCGTTTGCTGTCGGGCTTGGCTTGTTTTGCCAGTAGGTCTTCCAGTGAATCGTGAGCCACAGCTTAGCTGTGAAGACGGGGCGCAGTCCAGGTTAATGAGGCTCCCTATGGGAGGAAAAATGTGGCACAGGAAATTTTGCACGCCTGCTGGGGAAACATTTATTTCACACTGTGCTCCAAATAACCGGAGGCGTGTGGGGAAATGCTGCCGGAAGACGTGAGCCCCACTTGCGCCACTGAAGAGTCAATTCAGATTGCAGCACAGGATAAAACCACCTCACCTCAGATGGAACCTGGATGAGATGCGCGAGCCGCCGAAAGCGAACCCCTTCCGAACGGCATCCCGACCGTAACGCAATGGAGCGCTCGTGCGCGGGCCGCATGCCTGCCGCACACCTGCTTACATTGTAAGGCCGACCCCAGGGAATGGGAACCGGCACCGTCCCCGCGTCCCGCCTCACCTAAAGGTCCCCTCGGCTGCCTAAACGCCGACTGCAACTTTTTTGCTCCAAAGTGGTGCGAAATGAAACCTTCGTGCAATCTTGAGAAATGATTCATCCCAAATCTCAGGAGAAATCACCTATCCATTGGAGGGAGGGTGGGGGATTGACAGCAGCCTCATTGCCGGGCTCTTGCGCTCAAAATGATGGGATGAGGCGGAAACAGAAAAGGGTGGAAAGCTTGCGAGCTGCAGCGCAAAAAAACAAGGCGGGCAAGGAAGGCAGGGGATGCGGCTAAAGACGGCAAGGAGTGATGGGCTGCACTGTCTAGCCTCCGTCCAGCTTCAGCCGCTGCTGGATGGGCGCCTCCCGTTCTTCCTCACGGAGGAAACCCATTGCAATAAACACTCACCTGCACCGCTGCGCACCTGCCCGCGTCATCTTCCTCCTATTAAGCGGACCTTCAGTTTTTTGGTCGCGATGTCTGTGGATCGGTTGGTCCGAAGCCCTGACTCCCTCTGTCGGCGTTTGCTTGCTTGCTTGCTTGCTTGCGCGCTTCCGATGCCCCGGCGACGGCGGCCGGGATTGCGGCTCAGCCGGCGGTTGCTCTCGATCTCCGCTGCTGCGGCAGCCGGGGCTGCGACCGGGCTCCGCGCTGCCCTAAAGCCCGCCGGCGCGCAAAACGTTGCGCTCCTTGCAATTCAGAATAAACTTTCATTTCCACATGACTAACCTCCACGCAGCTGGTACACAGTGGCAGTTGCAGCCTTAAGCACTGTGCAAACCGCACATTGATTCAAAGTGAAAGCTTTTGATATGGGATTTGAACCAGCAACCCTCAGACTACAAGGCAACCCCAACCATAGCCCTATCGGTACTGCCTAACCTGCTGAAAGGTTAGCAGGTGCTACAACTGGAGAATCATGATGCACAGCACCTCTGTTGCTGTATCTGTCTACATACTTCACACGCTGACACAATAATAATAATAATAATAATAATAATAATAATAATAATAATAATAATAATAATAATAATAATAATAATAATAATAATAATAAATGTGAGTGTGACCCTACACTGGGAAAAAATGGTAAAAAATAAGTACCTGTGAGGGGTTGCGTCCTACCTCATGCTCTAAGGTTCAAGCAGAGATTCGACCTCCGTGACCCCGCAGTGGACAAGCGATTATTGATGACGATAAATGGACGATAACAATGATGGCTGCATAGCTCAGGTAGGTTAAAGTTTATATATGACCACCTGATTACCAGGTAACCAGTTCCCCAATGTTTGTAAAGCATGTGCGAAATAGTAAGAGTTGTCCGGACGTTTTGTTTGCCACCACGTGGGCGCTCAGTGTGAAATCTTGACGTAAAACCGTATTATCATCTTAATCCACCTGCATCTCTGCTTTAATGCGTTGAGTAACTTTGCACAGGCGTTGCTGTACTTCATGTCAAAACTTAGACGAGGATTCCGGGTTTGTCCTGTAGTCTCAGTTTAGCACAGCCGTCTGGAGCTAAACTGAAGTAAATTCTGTTGAATTTATTTTGATAAAAGGCCTCCATAAAATCATTTGCCGAGACAGCAGAGTCAGATACCGTAAATTTAGGAACGTGAAAGTCATATTTTTATAGTTTTGGTTTTGAGCTGCGAAAAAAATGTGCTGGAATCTCTTACACTGAGGCTGTAGGTTGTGTTCTCCGCTCACACAGCGCAGTGTTGATATTCCAGCCGAGAAGCCGTCTGACCCCTTAGGCGAAATGCCAGGTATTTGTGCGAAGCTGCTGTTGTACCGCTGTCCCCCTAAGGACATATAAAGCCCAGCTTGGCTGATTGTGTTTGACTGCATATAGACCATAACATGAATTAAATGTTCCTTCCAAGGGAGTTTAAAGTGAAATGTGAATCAGTTGCTATAGCTTGTTTTTATTTGGTGGGCCTGCACACTGACAGCTCACTCCAACTGAGCACAATTTACACACACGGTTTAACATTTTGGCTGGGATTTCCCTTTGTCACAAGTGTTATGACTCCTTGGTGTTGGGCTCGGTGAAGTCCTGGGAGTCAAAGGGGTCGCGCATAAATGGGAAAAGAGGCTTAAACTAGGAGCCAAACCAATGAGTATTTGTGGAAGGGTTTTATTGTGAGGAAGGTTTATAGTGAATATTTACATATAAAAGTGATGTGCTCAAAAGTGTCACGTGTGAAAACAAACTAACTGATCTATTGTGCGTGAACCAAAGACCAACTGTCTGTCCTAAACCCAGAAAGAAAAAGTGGCAAAGCCAAAGCAAAGTCTTCCGTGCGTGAACATCTACGCTGATGTAAACCACGTAACAGAACACACAAATAGAAATAGGACACCATTCTCTCTATACAAACCATAGAAAAACACTTCAAAGGCAACAAATCTCATTGCAGATCGCAAGGCCAAAACTGTGGAAATCACATGCACCTTCCTCCTCCTCTTCTTATTGTGGTGTTCTTTATAGACACAGGAGGTGGTGATACCCATCGGAGGTCAATTGGTTTAGGTGATTTCACCTGGAGTCCCTAAGGTTTAACTTCACAACAGGGGAGCGATACAAACACGCAGTCAAACCTTGGGCCATTACAGTACACTCACACAGAATAATAAAATATATTGATTTATAAATAAGCGTTTTTTTTTTTTTTTTTTTATAAAACTTTAATTTTTTTAATAAGTTTTTTTATTTTATTTTTTCTCTTTTTCAATGAGACAAAAGTTTATAACATCTAAATTCATATTGTTGCAGGCAGCACAACACACAGAAAGGACCGGACTAGATTTGTAAAAGTTTGCATAAGTTATCATTGAAAAGTTAAGACAAAGGGGATATGCAGTAGAATAAAAATGAATTACTTTTCCCTTCCTTGGCATGCTTTTAGTTAACTTTTACTTAGCTGACACTTCTGCAAGACAGCTTACAGTAATACACAGAGCGCAATGATTTATACAGCAGGGTATTTTTACCATTTCAGTTCAGGGTAAGAACCATTATCAAGGGAGGAGCATTTAAACTAGTGAACTTCCAGCTGCAGGCCGACAGCCTTAACTAATAAACTGTTACCTTAGCAAGGTAAGCAACATGTGATGCCTCTTTCGTCATTTCAAATAAGAGGGGAGTCTGCAAACTCACTGTCACCAAGTTACATCTTACCACAGCAGTGAACAAGCTCCTCCCCCTGAGTGTCCTGCAGGTCACCTGTCCTCCTTCCCTCCTATTTTGTTACTTCATTCTGGCTGAACCCATTTATGCTGTCAGGTGGCCACAGGGCAAATTTGGCTTTTTTTTTGCCCAGTTACCATTACTGGAGTTTAGTCAGTTACCAGCATACTGTAGGGGAGCGGGGTGTGAAGCGCACAGGTGAATAAGGGGTGTGTCAACCTTCTAGACTCTTCATAGAGCAAAACAGAAGATGGATATGAAAGGAAATTCAATTGATGCCACCTAATTCCTAATCTGCAGCAGAAATTAGTTCATCTTAACCTGGAGACAGGAGAGCATCAGTAACAATGGACTCATCTTCCAGTATCGGAGAGAATAAGGACCCCGATATAGAGCTGTTTGTTAAGGTAAGAGCTGTGTGAGCACGAAGGTCTGTCTGCAGAACTTTGCCGCACGGGACCCCCTGAAGGCAAAACGGCACCGTTACATATTTAGGTAAAAATTTGGCCGTCTTACGTAATCTTTTTAAAAGACCCCCCCGTAACGCGATATCTGCGCTTCGGCAGCGGCCGCATGCTGATGCTGTAACGGTGAAACACGATGACGCCTGTACTCTGCGCAATGAGTCCCAGGGGTCTCGGTCCCACGGTCCCTTAGCGGCTATGGTGAAATCTGTATCGGAATATGATCGGTTTTATTAGTGTCATTGAACAGGACAGCCATTCACATTTCTCTTTCTTTTTTCCGTGAACTGCAGCGTATGATGATGTGATAATTTTCCTAATAATGTGATGCGGTTTGGAGTAGGGATCCTCAGACGTGCTTATTTAAATGTGGAATACGAGGCCTGAGTTTCTTAGCCAACACTGCCATTTGGATGCTTTTTAAGACAAAGTGAATGTGCCTGAATTTCCTGGTTAAAAATGAGAGTGGGGGTGCTTTTTGCAGACTTTTTCCTCACGGCGAAAAGTTGCATACGGTCTGCACGTCTCTGCGACGGAGGGGTTTAAACTTTCTTGCTCGAGAGCTCACAAAGGAAGCAGTGGAATTTTCGTGCATAATTTAGGCTTCCACGAGTGTCCAGTGGCAGGGTAACCTTTCCACGTTAGTCCTTTGGGAAAACTCGATCCCCTTCCATTCATATGTAAATATACTGTACCTGTGATTCTTTCCTTTGCACTGATACAGCATTTACTTCTGCTGAAAAAATGCAACACATACGTGTAAATTTGTCCTCTGGATTCAGTTACTCTAGTTGTGTCCAGACACATCTGCTCTTACTGTGTATTTGCATGTAAATGGAGCCTGGAGTCTTTGTAGTAAAGCTGCCCTTTTGCACAGGTGCTCTACCAGTTGCACCTGTGCATTCCAAATAGGCAGGTAACCACAAATAAAAGTTCATTTACACCGAGTTGCCAGCTTATTAGATACACCCCCCACCTGCACACAATTTGCACCTTTCAGTTGGTCACAGGTGACATGGCTGCGGTGTGTGGTGTAAATCAGGCCGACCAGAGTTTCTAGCACGAGCTGAGTGTTGGAGCGGGCAAAACGAGTGACCTTGGTGACTCTGAATGTGGGATCATAGTTGGTTCTACGCAGATAGTTCCAGCATCTCCCAAACGGTTGACGTTCTGCGCTTTTCGCACACAACCCTTTCAAGGGTTTGTTGGGAATGGTGGGAAAAGCAGAAAGTACCGGTGATCAGCCATCCTGTGCTTGAAAACAGCTTAAGGATCAGAGGGGTGGGATATGCGTAGTCAAGCACATTGGCTGCAAGCAGGAAAAACACAACTGAATTCAATACTCGGAGCCCAAGATCACCTTGGCCTGTACCTCTCAGTGGACTTTATCCTAAATGAGCCACAACAGTCAAAGATCTTGTTGGGCAGCTATGCTGTTTATGAAGAACATTGAAAGCATGTCTCCAGTGCTCACAGGAATATCGAATCTGAACCGTTGAGATCTGAAGGAAGTTGCCTGTTTGGTTGAATCTAGGCTCCTTTTGCCTCTTGGCTTAACAATGGGCTGACCAAAGAATTTAAATTTTTCTTGAAGGCAGATTTGTAAATTGATGCAAGCAACATGTTTCTTGGACACCATCCTGTTTGATGTCAACAGTACAGGCTGGTGTGATGGTGTGGGGAATGTTTTGCTGGCACGCATTAAGGCCCCTGATACCACTGTACAATGTCTGAATGGTACAGCCTATCGGAACATCATTGCTGACAAAAGTAATCCCTTCATGACTACAGTTGACACTAAGATGAACACTTCAAGTGCATCAGGTGACATATCACGAAAACTGTCAACCAACAGTTTCATGAACAAGACAGCAAGGTTTCCTTGTTTCATTGATCTACACTGTCTATGGATCTCAACCCTATCAAAAATCTTTGGGATGAGGGAGAAATGGTGTTTGCAACAACACAATCATGCCTGCATGGTAAATTCATCCAGGATCTTGTAGAATCCATGCCCAGACAAATTCATGGTCTACTGAAGACCAAAGAAAGCGCAACACTTCTAGATAGATGCACCTAATAAACTGGCAGCTCTTTGTATATCATTTGGTTGAACTACAGCAAAAAATTCAACTGTCAGTTCGGAGATGGTTCCTTAATCATGATTTGCTTTGGTGGAACTGCATGCAGCCCACTGTAGATAACTGCGGGATTGTGCTATGCAGGCTGGGAGTGATGGAGAGAGCATCGGGAACTGTCCCTTCTCCCAGCGCCTCTTCATGATACTCTGGCTGAAAGGTGTCGTCTTCAACATCACCACTATCGACATGAAGAGGTATCCTACAGTCTTGCTCTGAACTCACACCAATCTGCCTTTGCAGAAACAGTCGACTGCAGACCATCAGGGAACATTGATTCTGTTGCTGGTGGTTCTGATGTTTGCTAGATGCTGCACCAGGCAAATCTTTGAGTACTTACGTACTCTTACTTAAAACCAGATTTGCCTCAGTCAAAGAACACAGACACTGGCCTGGACTGCACCAAAGAGTTAAAATTTTGAGTATTTTAGTCCAACCACTCACTTTGTGGCAGAGAGATTTCATGAGTTGTAGCTGTGTGGTTCCCACTATCCAGCTTGAAGGTGGAAATGCATCGGTGTGGGGTTCCTTCGTTGGTTACAAAGTTGGTCATCTTTACTAAGTCCATAGCAATCATAGTGTACTTCTCTTTCATGAGAAATTTGAATTTATCTTGGAGAAGAAAGGCCATCTGTCCTTTGTGAATGTCCATGTCATTTCTGGTTTCTTTCCTCTTGTAGGAAACCATCTGATCTGAATAATCTGGCTCCTGGGACACATCCACCTTTCCTCACATTCAATGGAGAAGTCAAGACTGACATCAACAAGATCGAAGAGTTCCTTGAGGAAGTCTTGGGCCCTCCCAAGTATTTTATTATTTTTTTACTGTGTATCTTTGTTTCAGTCGCTATTTTAATGGAACCGTAAAGATTGGGTTTCTCACCCAGGAGTACTGGAATATGAGGGTTAGGGTTAAAATGTTTGTTATATGGCCAAAAGTATGTGGACTCCTGAGCATCACACCCATGTGCGCAAGATGAATCTCCCATTCCAGACCCATGGGCATTAATATGGAGTTGCCCCCCCCCCCCTTTGCTGCTGTAACAGCCTCCAGTCCTCTGGGAAGGCTTTCCACCAGATTCTGGAGCGTGGTTGTGGGAATTTGGGCCCATTCAGCCACAAGAGGATCAATAAGGTCAAGTGAGAAGGCCTGGCTCGCGGTTGGTATTCCAGTTCATCCCAAAGGTGTTCAGCTGGGTTGAGGTCAGGGCTCTGTGCAGCCACTCAAGTTCTTCCACCCCCACCTGGGCAAACCAGGTGTTTTTGGAGCTTATTTTGTTCATGGGGGGGCACAGTCATGCTGGAGCAGGAAAGGAGCTTCTTCTTCCCCAAACTCTGGCCACAAAGTTGGAAGCACACAGTTGTCTAGGATGTGATTGTATGCTGTGTGGGTGAAGCTGAAACGGCTTCGAAGGGGCGTCCATACAGCGTACTTTAAATCAGCATCTCAAATGCTGGTTTCCCCTATTTTTATTGGAAGTACTACAGCATTTATGTTGTATCCAGATATACGTGCATTGCTGAGTGCTGAAGGTACAAGCAGCCATATTAGCACAGGCATGCTGTTTATCCTTTAAATAATAATAAATAAATAAATAAACTTCCTCCATAAACAATGTCCATTTTGACAGACACAAAGGGAATTTGTATTGAAAGGAGGTCCATATAAGGTTCTGTTTTTGCAGTTTGGAGTCTCCACAAAACTATTTAAAACACTGATATCGCATTCCTTGTTGCTTCACATACCAAAAAGCTCACTCACAGTCAGCAGCGCACGAATGTGACCAGAGAGCAGAAGCAAACAAAGTCAAATCAATAAACCTCAGCTGATGCAAATAGTCCAAGTGCATGCAAATAAACTTTATCAAAATGCTGAGCTCCTTCCTCTTCCTTTGTCACACAAAATTTAACCCACGTCATGATGGAAGTGCATAATTCATGCAGCATGGCACTATTTTTGAGGCATCCCGGGGGTTTAATCCTCATTTCGGTCAAAACATAAAGCCAGCTTGCAGGCTATTGTATACAAAATAATGGGACTTTTTGTACTATTTATAAAATAAAAAGGATTTAAAGTAATGGCTGAGTTGTCAAAAATGAAGAGTGCGTAGGGTAGTGTTCGGACCTGGCAATGTTGGTCTGGAAAGCCCAGGCTTGAACCCCATGTCTGGCTGTAGAAACACAGAAGAGGATTCTTACTCTAAACTGCTGCATTAACAATGACCCTGCTGTACAAACAGGTAAATCACTGCGAGCTGCTTTGGCGTAAAGCGCTAGCTAAGCAAATGTAATGACAAATTCATTGATGTGCTAATCCCTTAGGTATCCCAAACTTGCTGCAAAGCAGAAGGAGTCAAATACCGCAGGGAATGACATTTTCGCTAAATTCTCAGCATACATCAAGAACACAAAGCTGGAGGCCAACGCAGGTGGGTCCCGGAGAAGGCAGTCGAATACAAGATGAGGCTCTTTGAACCTGTCATGCTGTTAGCATCTCTCTCTCAGAAATTAGAAAGCCGAATGGCAAAGAAAGAGATATCTTCAACACGGATGTAAAATAAGCCACACTGTGCATAAAAAATATTCAAGTTATGTCACTTTTTGAAGAAACTTATCACCCCCCCCCCATGCACCACGCACAGGTCTGGAGAAGAGTCTGACCAGGGCCTTAAGGAGGCTGGATAGCTACCTGAACACACCTCTCCCAGGCGAGGTGGCAGAAGGCAGCACGGGAGACCAGAGCTCCAGGCGCAGGTTCCTGGATGGAGACGAGCTGACTCTGGCTGACTGCAACCTCCTGCCCAAGCTGCACATTGTCAAGGTACAACAAACACCTCTGTGTCCTCAGACGTACGCGGCTGGTCGAGCCTGAAAGCCATCGCACGCTTTCCTGTTTATAGCAACTGTAAGTCAGGGCCAATTAATATTTTTGTGACAAATATTATTTATGTTCATATGGAGTGAATTTGAATTGTGTTCCAATATCCAAAACTATATTTGTCAAAACAAAAATGTGCCAATTTGTCCAACGTTTTCTATTTAAATTCTGTTATCAAGGTTGTTCTGCTAAATGCTGTAGTCGAATAGCCATGAATAAATCTAACAATTTAATACAGCTTAATTTGCTCTGCTTTATGGGTGTAGATTTGAGCCCCACTGAGTCTCTGTGGAGTTAGCATGTTCTCCACATGTCTGTGTGGGGTTCCTCCAGGTGCTCTGGTTTCCTCCCACGGTCCAAAGATGTGTGTCTTGGGGACAGTGGTCACTCCATAGTGTGTGAATTTGTGTGTGACTACCCTACAGACTGGCGTCCCATCCAGTTTGCACCCCTCCCTGCCTGGCACCCAGTTACTCTGAGTGCCAAACCATCATGACCCGGACCTGCACAAGCACAGAAGTGACAGTAAATTTTCCACCTTTTTTTAGGTAGTTGCAAAGAAATACCGCAATTACGACATCCCAGAGAACATGACCGGGGTGTGGCGGTACCTGCAAAATTCGTATGACCAGGAGGAGTTTGTGAACACGTGTGCTGCAGACCCCGAGATCGAGTTGGCCTACGCCGACGTGGCGAAGCGACTGGCAAAGTGAGGCAGCCAGTGAGCTTTACCTTCACTGCTGTATTCTCCAGTGTAAAACCATGATTCTCCAGCATAACACAAGGATCTCCAGCGTAGCACAAGGTTCTCCAGGGTAGCACAAGGTACTCCAGGGTAGCACAAAGTACTCCAGGGTAGCACAAGGTTCTCCAGTGTAGCACAAGGTTCTCCAGGGTAGCACAAGGTTCTCCAGTGTAACACCATGATACTCCAGCATGGTTCCATAGTTCCTCTCTGTTTGTGTCCTGAGTATCAGTGGGTAACTGTGATTCAACTTCCCTAAGCAACCGTAAAATTCTCATCATCCACACCCGGCTTGTGGGGGGGTATGAAGAGTGGGGGGCTGACAGCAAATAATTATTTTTGCAGCAAACAGCAGAATAAAGTGCGATATTGATGTTATAATAAAATACTCGCTGCGCCGTGAAGGATATTCACAGTTGAAACAAGGATCCAAATCAATCCGGAAAGCGATACGAGAATACAAGTTCGATGCCATTAGCCAACAGAAACAGAAAGCAAAACACTAACAGATCATTTTCCGCTTGATATTTGTCTAAATTTTGTTCATTTCCAGCACAACAACAGTAAACCTTGCTTAAAGTGTGGAAAAAACTGAATCTGTGAAACGCGGGAGAGGTGCAAGTGCAGCGGATTTGGTACCATCTGGTGGCCAAGTAGCAAAGTTGCATTATTATTGTAATCTTTATTATTATTGTTGCTAATAATTTGAATTTGAGTTAAAACTTCATTGGGATTCTGTGTTGAACAAACTTATTTGGAATATAAAACTAACCTTACTAAACCATACAGAACCAAATATTGTGTCATGCATACAGATGTGTAATACAAAAGTGTTCTACTGAATTCTACGAATGCTAAAGAGAGAACCAAAGTAGAAACTGGGGAAAAAACTATGAGAAATAAAAACTGTCCTAATAAAATTATTTTTCAGTGATAATAAATTACTTTTCAAATCTCTTCACTTCATGTATTCTGCATGCATTGTTTTTTGCACTTTTACGCAGCTCAAAAATCCATGTTTTAAAAAGATTTTTGTATTTCTGAAAATGCTTTGCATCTAGGCTTTGCAAATGTATATACAGTGTTTATTTTCTTGGACCTCAGTTTGTCTAGTACCAAATTTAAAATGGGAATAGTTGGTATAGTTTGAATATTTCCCATGGTTTAAAGCTACCAGAGACACATTTACACCTCAGGGGCCTGTGGTCCTTTCCCAAAGGATGTCAATGCACCACAAAAAATGGCTCCAAGCCTGTCGTGTAGCTTCCTTGTATAGCAACTATTCACTAATAAGAAAACAATTTTATGCTATTTAACTTATATAAATTACATACGAGTTCCCAGTATATATTTAAATAACAGTCCGTATATATATATATATATATATATATATATATATATATATATATATAGAGTATATATAAAGTAAGATATACAAATTACAAGTAAAAACAACAGAGTGGAGCTTGTTTTAAGGTAAATTATATTGATGTAAACCAAAATAAAATTTGGTGAACATTCTGACCTTGGAGACTTCTGGCATGTTTTACGTGAAAATGTTGCAGAAGAAAGAAAGATTCTGAGATGATGGCAGCCCCTCAGCCCTGGCTTTGACCCCCTCATTCCCAAAACGAAATTAAATGTTTGGGTCAGAAGGTATGGGGCAGCTCGAAGGGACCTGAACAGGGAATGGAAGTGAATGTTTGGCAAAAGTATTCCAAAGGAAACCATTTGTCGTATTCCCTGCTTAAACATTAGTAACACCGTCTCCTTATATGTTGACTGCTTCGCATTTCTTCTCATTAAGTCCGACAAAAAGCACAATAAATAATTTTAAAGCCAAATACACAATAAGCTTTTTCCTTCATTCCGACAAATTTTTGCTTAAGTATTTTATCCAGAATGCACAGCTGACCTCCTTATTATTATTATTATTATTATTATTGTTGTTGTTGTTGTTGTTGTTATTTTGTATTCATCTTAAATGACTGCAGCGACAGCATTTCAGCCTGCTTTGCTGCCTATGAGGCTACCGTCTCTCCAAAAGGATACCAGGGTGACCGTTCCTTCGGACCCCTCGCGTACTGCATAGGCAGCTGCGCGTATTCCACACCTTCCCCTCCCACAGACTGTGTGCAGATGACAGGTTTTAAACTGGCAGCCCGATCCCACGCAGGCCTCCCTGACACCCGATCAGCTGCACCCGGCTGGCACGACCGGCACGTAAGCTGCGTCCCCTGGCAAAACCGTCCGGTTGTTTGAAAGACCCTGTATTGATTTTACAGAACGCCGAATGAACTTAATTCCCCCATTTAAACCAGATATTAAAAAAAAAAAAAGTAGACACGTTCAATAAAGCAAGCTGATTGCGTTTTGAAAAGTCGGGAACGCTTGGGCTGTCGTGGGTTTCCAGACAGGTTTCAATAACAGTCTATAACTTATTAAAATAAGCGAAACGTTCAAAAAGTAATGATCAAATGAAAAATGGCACTGACGTTTTTTTTAATCAGGTTGTCTTTTTCCTTTTCTCTCTTTCCAGTTGTGATTAATGCATGCTATGTTCATTAGACAGCAGAATAATATTTCAGGAATATTATCCCGGTTAAGAGATCAGATTGGCACTGTCGACAGAGAAACGTGAGCCCTGCGCTGTGAGGCTGGCGCTCGGCTCCCGTGCCCCTGGGGTTTTCATTACTGGCGTTTTGTGCGAAGGAAGCCCTTTCACCAGGCCGCTCCGCTTCCAGCTCGCTTCTCCTCGCTGGAAATTCAAACCACATGCATCCGCGTCTGCGCTCTTTATGCGAGGGCGCGTCTGTCAGGCTCACATCCCTCCCTGACTGTTTTAAGCAGAGCCCGGCTGTTTGGGAGGATGAAACGTCTGGGCACGACTGCGGCCCGTGTTCGTATCGCTTTTGCCTTCCGTCCTGCTTCTGTGGGACATGTGGACCAAAGGTGTGTAAGGTTTTTTTTAATCGTTTTCTATGCGTATAAAGTATAGGGTTTGGGCTTCCAGGTGGAAAATATTGTATGACGTACAAAAAAAATAATGTAAGCCTAGTAAAGTGAAACATCTCCAAAATCCAGCTTTCGATTGAGCAGCCCTCCACTGGGGAGCAGAAGGTGAGGGGGTTTGTTTCAGATGTGCTTATATGGGTGCAGCACCTCCTCTCCTGCTATGTGGTCCTTACAACAGAGGTCCCGAGAGTTAAAGGAAGGGCTGCTAATGTCAAGATGTAATCGTGCTCCCTAGGGAGAACCAGATGGCAATGATTTCCCTCAGTGTCCTCGCTGTAGTAAATCCAATTTTTTTTGTTAAGGCCAAACAAATTGCTTTGCCCTGGAAAACGGATCAGCAGATAGCACTTTTGCCCCATCCTCCGGGACAGTGGTTCCAATCCACACCTCCCCAGGTCACCTGCCCAGGTTCTCTGGTTTCCTGCCACCGTGCTGTCTGGGAGGAACAGTGAGGTGATGTCCCACAGTGTGTATTTCTGTGTGAGAGCCGCACCATGGGCTGGCATCCATCCCAGGATGTGGTCCATCGTCTACACTGTCCTTCCTGGGAGAGGCTCCAAGCTAACTTGGCTGTGTTTGAATAAGCGGTCACCGAGTGTGGATGGATGGCGTTCTGCAAAGTCGCCAATTTTTGAAGCGAAAAGTTAATTTCAAGCTGGAAGGAAAAAATTAAAACTTCTGCCTGCTCTCCCCAGTCATACACATTTATCTCTGAAATGATAAACCCCACACTGAGGGTTTTTCATTGTCTTGCAAATTTAAATTACCGTAAAACAATTTGTAATTTTTATGACAAGCAAGTTTTTCTAAATGTGATTTCCATGTAGTCCCCATGATTTAGAAGAATATGTTCAAATTTGCCTCATTTACGTGCTTTAGCTTGTTGTTCTCGATTGACTCAATTTACATTCAGTACATCCAGGTGGCAGGATGGGACGGTGGAGAAAACAACAGAACAGTAGTGAGCTGCAGGATGCAGAACCCATCATTATGCTTTCCTCACATCTAGCCAACCAGACAGGTCACCTCCATGGTGTTTGAAAGCTGAAACAAAGTCCCATCGGAAATGTAGATCTTAGTGAAGCTCCAGGCATCCAGAATTGTGGCTCATGCCCTTTACTGTGACGGTCACATATATGAAGAATAAAATATAATAATTGAACTGTATTGACTTAATTGTACAATTTTATGCTTTATTTTGAAAATGTATGGCATGGGCCCAGGACTCCAGTCTATTTCAATTCAGTCAAACACACAGTTCAGCCAATGAGAGGAACCCAGAGCACCGTAACGCTAACAGGGGCCAAGTGTGAAAACTCCACACGTCCTGAACTACATCTGAACTGTCTGCTTAATGTTCAAAGCCACTGGCTATCGAGCAGCACCAGACCTCTGCACCACACCACTGTGCCACTCTGGCAAGCAAACTTTTTTGATGGCTGTTATGTGCCGCAAATAGGAAAATGGAAATACTGTGCCATTGTACAAGATTGTAAAATGATGCTAATAATCTACTGCAGTAGTGAAAGAATCATAATTCTTTTTTTTTTCATTTTTAATGGAATGCAAGCTGGTTTTCAGCTGGCTGCACAACTCAGGCCCACATAGATGACAGCAGCAAGAGGGAAGCGCAAAGCAGGTAGCG
The DNA here is from genome assembly GCA_018136845.1 of Heterotis niloticus. NCBI lineage: Eukaryota > Metazoa > Chordata > Actinopteri > Osteoglossiformes > Osteoglossidae > Heterotis > Heterotis niloticus. Next base: position 4,043,812 of record CM030891.1, on the reverse strand, counting down.
CAGCTAAAGCTGTTTGCTAAGTAGGGAGGTCAGCTGGACCTGTCTGTAGGGATGGCACTGGGTTGTAAACACTGCTTTTGAAAGACGTAGATACACACTTCATGTATCTTCACCTCTTTTTACTGTCACAGTATCGCGATCCCAGCTACAGTTTAAGCGCCACCGCATTCGTATCGGTAGATCCCTGAAAACCCATCACCCCGGTGAACTTTAGCATCTGAAGCATCTAGGTGCCTCTTCGACTCTTACACATTGATCATTTGCATAGATGCTGTCCCAAGGATGCAGGACGTTCCCTTGGCTTCGTACCACCGCCATCTCCCCCACCTCAGCTCCGGGATGTGCCCATGTGATGCATTGCACAGTTTAACCAGATCTTTTCCTAATTTAAAATCTTGCGCCTGGTATCACATGGCATTGCGGAGAAGAGGGAATTTATGGCGGTACCTCTGCCTTGCCAGACACCGCAAAGTGATTCACAGACAACTGCAAGTCTCGGGCCTACGATGGTTCAAGGTTATTTTTAGCTCGGGGCCAAATCTGTCTGACGTTTCAGCCTGCCCGTACCCTGTAATTCTGCATAATATTCACATCCTTTGATACATTTCTGTTAACATTTATTTCCTTTGGCCACATGCGCTCAGACAAATAATTGATTGTATTTCATATTCCGATAACCCCATTATCTAGAAATCAAGAAGCCGTATCCTGCTCGCGCTCGGGCTCCGCGTTTCCCCGACGCAGCACCGCTCAAACGCGCTTCTTTGTTTGCTCGTGCAAAAATCTGACACGAACATCTTGCGGTTTTATCGAGATGTTTGCGATCGCATGTGCAACCGGCTGCAGCGACATGTTCAGTTATAGTAGCTTTTACCCATTATACTTTCAGTCCATGTAAATATTTTTGTAGGAATAAGACATGTGTCCCCTTTGCCAAAAATAATAATAGCTCTAAAGTATATATATTCACATTGTATGCTTAAATGTACGTTCGGTCTTCAAGCGTCACTTTTTCTTGCCGTCTTACAGCCTCTATTTGTTCTTTGCGCCAGTCAGTATAATTTAAGTCCTCATTTTATGCCGTAAAGTTATTCATATTGCCGAAGCCACTTTTTGTGGAATTTATTTTTACACCCTTTTCTTTAGAGAGAGGGACTTTCAGAAGGTCCTTCTGTTTTTTATTCTTTCGAAATAGTTTCAAGCGTCGTTTCACGTTTTGTTCCTCGCAGGGTTTGAACCGCTGTGACCTCCACCTCTTTGTAACCGCCATAAGGCCCTGCTTGTGGCGCGCGAGTGCTCGAAAGCGGTGGAAAAGCACACGATGGGGTGTGAGATCCGAACTCACGGTGCAGCTGGTGTCAGCTTTCCAGCTTGGTGCGAGGAAACTGATGTTTAAACATCTACAGCGGGACAGCAGCACCCTGTTCATACGGGCCAGGGAGCATAAACACTGTGTGGCTGCTTTCCACCTGTGATTTATTGCATAAATTCTAGCAGTCACTGTATGTACAGGTAGACCTCGAAATACGAGTGTTTGACTTACGAGGTTTTGCATCCAGTCGTGAAACTATTGAACGCCCCTTTCCGTGTTGCGACCAAATATGAGGCAGATTTTTCATAGTCGCACGAAACAAGAGCCGACCGTGGGAGAATTTTCAAATTTTGTGCCGTGACGCTAAATACGTCTCGGATTTGCGAGATTTCACCTTACAAGCCAACTTCCTGGACCGCATTATGCTCTTTGCACTCATCCAAACAAACTAGAAATGTTGAATTGTCAACAAGTTTTTAACTGAACTCTGCAGCCAGTGTTTACAATACTCAAGGATGAAGGCAAAGGTGCATTTATTATTTTAAGAGTCTAAGGTGTTCAAGGTATAAACACTTTGCTTGGCAGTTGATGCGCTATGTTGGCATTATGATGACATTTGCATCTCACACATGTTTATAAATGAAGGATGGGCAGACTCTGATATAAAGTCATCACTTGAGTTATAAAGACTTTAGGCTTACAAAGAAAAAACTTGACGTTTGAGCTGATAAACTGAGATTGAGGTAGTGAAGGACACGCGATCTTTGCATTTGCCGTTGAGCTCCTTGCCAGGCCACCACCTGGTTTTGATGCATACCAGAGTACAGGGCTCCTTTGTGTATGTTCTAGTAAGATGGGCCTTTCAGCACCTTACAGCTTGAACACTTCATTCATTTTAAGAAATATGGAGTCTTAACAATGGAGGCAGCTTTCTTTAACTCAGGGTGGGTTCACACTTTAGTCGTTTGTCTTGTGTTTTTGAGTTCAGAATATTTTTGCACTGTGGTGCTGTTTGCGACCAGAGGTGTGTAGCTGTATTTTCTCAAGATGTTTTACCAGCAATCTGGAAACCTGCTGAGATTTGATTCAACAACCTTGAGGTATGCATCTTCAATTCATACATGAATAATCACCAGATATTAAAACAATATATATTAGCATTTTGCTCTACAACAGCTAAAAGGTTCTGGATCCAGAATTGGTGTTCCTCACCCCACAATCACATAAGTGCGGAGGAAATGCTAGAATGATGTTCTATTTGAATGTTATGGTGGAGAATGAACCTTTTCCTAAACTATACGAGTTGGATGGACTAGATAGTAGGTCAAAATCTGCCTGGATATGGCAGGGCTCTGCTTTACAGAGTGCTGCCTTAAAGTCAAGTGCTTGTTCTCAGCAGCTACTGTATCCCTACTATTCAAGCCATTCGTGCTTCCTGTGCTGCTGAATGACCGTGGTTTAATGTTGTGATGAAACACGGTCCAATTCTGCACTTCCAGAAGCTACTGAGTCCACCATATGCTCTGCCGGACCTGGGATTCTACCTGCTCTGTAGGAAGCATGTTCTACTTCTATCCTGTCCTCATCAGAAGTCCTGGCTTCTTTCCAGTTTATTCCAAAGGTGTTCAGTGGGGTTGAAGTCAGAGCTCTGTGGAGACCACTCCAGTTCTTTCACACCAACCTGGGCAAACCTTGTGTTTATGGAGTTTGCTTTGTGCATGGGGGGCACAGTTACGCTGGGGCAGGAAAGGAGCTTCTTCTTCCCCAAACTGTGGCCACAAAGCCGGAAGCACACAGTTGGCTAGAATGTGCCTCTATGCTGCGGGGGTGTGACTGAAACAGCGCAGTTCAGTCGTTATAAAGGGAGTCCACATACTTTTGACCATTTGACCTTGAACCTTTAAGCTACAAAACCCAAGCCTCTAGGCTTCTAAAGCACATTACTCTACCCATATAGGGTAATGTTGCTCATGCTCTGAGCTGCACTAAGCCACCATCTTTTTTTTGAATACCAGAACCTCATTAACCAGAAGTGGTCAGACAGTTCATGGCAGGATACCATGCTGATACACCAACACGTTAAACTGCCCTGGAAGTTCTGACTTATCTACTGCCCTTGGCCACCCTTCAACCCTTTCAGGCTGCTATTATACTATGTTCCTAAGCTGTTCACTGGTTTCTCTAAGAAATGAGTCAGATAACTCCTATGCTGAAGTAGAATTCATCAGAAGGCTTTTCTGTCCACAGTATCAGAAACATGGCCTTTTTTGGCTTGAAACTCATCCAATCCTAGCTGATAAACCTGGAACATGAAAAACGACAGCAAGAATGGGATAGGAACCAAGTTCCTTAGACTGAAAGGAGACAGCTCTAACCACAATGCTACCTGCTACCCTCACTAATAGTAATACCTTTGGCGCTACCATACAATAGCTCATAATAATATTAATACTTGCAACTACAGACCGTCCTCCATTTTCCTGACTATACTGGGGAGGACTTGTCCAGATGTAGCAAAAGTCTGGAAAACTCTAACGTAATTTTATTTGCTATGTTGTTGTGTAGTACCCCACTATGTACTATAGGAAGACTTTTACACCCTATACTGTATATATTGGCATATATTTTACACCCTACTTTTACACCCTAATATAATGTGTGATGAACATGTAATGTTGCCAGCAACATAAAACCAGTATTGTGGCTGAAACATACTTACAGTACAGTGAATTATAAGCTGAAAGTTGAGAATAAGAACACCAGTACAGGGGGCCTAGGGGGCGCGGCGGCACCGGCAGGACTCTAACAACAGGGACTGTTGAATGGTCCCTTTTTGGGACACAGCATCAACATTTAGGAAACATTATTTTAAGCATTAATTAAGTTATTTCCTCAGAAAAAAAAGTTAAAAAATTTAAATATTTATATTTCCTTTACACAAATTATACTTTAAAATGGGATTTTTAAAATATTTATTATTTTTCTAAATTTTTCCGAGAATATTTTTGCAAAGCGGTTGTAAAATCCAAAACCCGTGAAAGTCATGTCCACTAAATCGAGGCTGGACTGGAGATATAGCTGTCAACAGTCGTGCTGTATTTACTCCAGAACTTAATGCTTTATATGTTTCGTTAATTTTTTTTAATCTATTCATAACTATAGTATTTTTTATTATTTTTTTTGCAGATTTTTTCTTCTTTTTTAACATGTTTCAATGTTAAAATTCAAAGCCCTGGAGAAAGAGCCAACAAACACATAATTTGCATTTGCAGAATGGAGCAGCAGTCTTAACACTTGGAATGGAATTGAAGGTTTATGTCCATGACCAACAAATGGTACTGAGGCAAAGACCAGAAGAAGTTTAAACAATTTATTAAATAAGGCATTCTTGGAGATGGTATGAAGCCAGAACATAATGCATGTCATTATATGACCTATTAATTTTATACTCATGGAAGTTTAATCCAAGAAGGAGCAAAATATTAATAGGGAGTTAGATTTCTATGCTGGAAATAAAAGGCAGCCAGATGAATTCTGTAAATACTGACCGGTGTTGATTTACAGCTGTTGCCCTGCGTAGCTCAAACGAAGCCTTTGATACTACATTAAAAGAGCATTTTTGGGAGACGAATTTTGCCAGTTTTATCGTCCGTATCTATAATTCTATAAACATGTGCAGGATTTGTTTGAGGCGTGTTAAAGTCGTGCGTTTCACAGTAAGAAAGGTGAACCACAGTAAATTACATCTTATCGTGAGATGAAAATGTTAAATACACACAGATCAGAAGAGCCTGTCAAGCATTTGTTTTAATTTTCAATATTTTCTGGCATCTTTCTGCTGAAGGTCTGCACATACTGGTATTTTCACATTCTGGCATGCCATAAAACGGCCTTTTTATTTATTTGAACACTTAACGCTTGCCAGCTTGGAACGCTGTTTAGCGCTTTTGACTGTTCGGTTGCATTTTAAATTTTTGCACGGTAATTTTGCCTGGAACAATAAAGGCTCCTTTTTCGATTCCTCGGAGATGTTGTTGATTGGTTAATTTGGCAGGTTTGTCAGATAAGTCCGTGCCAAGATTTTATTGAACGTCTCAAATTTTTTCAATATATTTGTAGGCCCAAAGAAGCACACGTCTTTCCCATTGTGATAATAACTGTGTTGGGCATTCATAGTGTTGCTGGATACTAAGCATAGTCATAACATGCTTTGCTATAATTTAATGTCCCTGCTTGTTTTTACGCCTACTTGTGACCTCTGAAACATGAACGATGTCACGTGTCAGCATACCTTGCACTGCTGAGAAAAGCAAAGATGGGCCCAGCAAACAGCCATTTTCGCCTGGATACATTACTGCTGCCATTGGCAGGAAACATGCCTGGGTAAGTATTCTGGTTTATTTTCTCACCAAATACTGTACAGGCCCGGTGCGCATTACAACTTGGAGACTTCCTGTCAAATGGAACAATTCTGGTTAAATGGGTTTTTTTTTTTTTTTTTTTAACTGGCAGCAAAGAACTGAAACTATCAAGAAAAGGTTGCACAAAGCATTGTTCTGCTGCTCCAGCTGGGTATTGGGTCTATCAGCCTAGGGATCTGTGAGAACCACACTGGTAACACCCGTGCACTTATGAGCCCTGCCAAAGAGGGCAGGAAAGTAAAGAAAAGAGCATTGATGTGAAAATGACGGGTGTGACATACACTGTATGGCCAAAAGTATGCGGACAGCTGAGCTTCACACCCATCCGTGCTTGTTGAACGTCTCATTCCAAACCCATGGGCACTAAAACGGAGTTGTTCCTCCCTTTGCTGCTATAACAGTCCCCATTCTTTTGGGAAGGCTTCTTACCAGATTTTGGGAATCTGTGCCCATTTGGACGCAAGAGCATCGGTGAGGTCGGGAGAGAAGGCTTGGCTTGTAGTTGGCATTCCAGTTCATCCCAAAGGTGTCCAGCGGGGTTGAGGTCAGGGCTCTGTGCAGCCACTCAGGTTCTTCCACACCAACCTGAACAAACCATGAGTTTAGGGAGCTCACGAGGGGGGCACAGTCAGGCTGGAGCAGGGAAGGAGCTTCTTCTTCCCCAGACTGTGGCCAAAAAGCTGGAAGCACACAGTTGTCTAGAGTGTGTTTGTGTGCTGCATGGCTTCAGCTGAAACAACTCAGCTGGATTATTAGTAGGGGTGTCTGCATACTTCTGGCCATACAGTGTATCTATTCCAGGGATTATAAGGATCAGCACCAGGGTTCAAAACCATCAGAAAAGAAATGCTGTTCTGGTTCCACTGCATTTACTTTAGTACATGTGAGAAAAGAGAACTGATTTTGCTGAAATCCTCACTTTCAGCTCAAACCATTCATGCTTGTTTATTTTGACTTCTATCATGCATAGTCCCTGTTTGCTGTCAAAATTACAATGTTAGTCTCACCCCCCCACCTCCCGAAGAACATGAGAAGTGCTCTAAGCTCTCTGTTTTTTATCCAGAATTTTTGCAGAAATTGCATTCAGATTTATTCACTTAGCTGGCACCTTCCTCCAAAGCAGCTTTATTTACCCATTATGGAGCTGGGCAGTTTTTAGCAGATCGGTTTCCAGGCCACGTCGATCCAGGGTACCGCGTCAGGAGATGGGACTCGAACCTGGGTTCTTCAAGTGGAAGATGACGCCTCTTATTGCTAACCTGCTGCTCCAAATAGGCTTAGTACAGAAACGCTCCGCGTTGGCCGGATGAAACTGAGGCCGAAGGTGAGCACAAGAACTAAAATTTCTGCTTGACTTCTCGGGGAGCAGGAAGGAGTTTCGAAAGAAGCGAGCCACCGAGACTGCGAACGAGTCGTACGTCATCACGGAGATTCTCGCTCCAACCTGGGTTTCACGTAAAGGACCACACAAAAACAAACAGTCACTTCTTAGTCACCTTATACCGTTAATATCTGTATTCTTAAAGAAACAACCTAATGGGGCAGAAGTGGGATTCCCGACTGCTGGCGGGGGTGCAGGCGCCCTGCGCCGGTGGCGCCTCGGCCCATACGGTCCGCTCTCACGCAGCGTGCTGCAGTGTACCTTGGCATGCTGGGAAGGTGAATTTGACCGACTGCAGCAATGTCGTTTTTGGCTCACTTGCTCGCCGGACTTCTGGCTGCCGCTCACCCTCCAGTTTCCTCGCGTTAGTGCTATAACAGATTCGCTTCTCCTCTTTATTTGTCTTTTGCCCAAGGAGAGTTTAGCTAGCGTTTTACACATCTGTTTCCGTGCTCTCCTGCGCAGCAGTGTCTCCTTCGCACAATAACGCATTTACTCAGCACGCTGTGAAGGCCTGGATCACGTACTGGACAATGACAGGCCTGATAATTTTGCTCTTCATGCCAAAAAACCTGCGTGTTTCAGCAGTTTTGGATTACAGGGAAAACATTTTATTGTTTTTGTTGAATTAGATTCTGCAAAATTACAAATTGTTGCACAATTGCTCTTGGATGGGTTCGAGAGGTGCAACAGACAGCTAGAAAAGATTTTTAATCGTATTATTGCTTGCCATAGTTATATAATCACAGTGCACCTCAACAATATCGTATGTAAGCAAACTACAGCCATGCATGGTTCACATTTAGTTGTCTCTGTGCAAATTCAGACCATTTGCATGGATTTTTTGGTGTACATGAGCACAAGATTGGCTTTCAGGCTATTATTATTATTATTATTATTATTAATAATAATAATAATAATGCCATATTTTCATAATGAATATGCTTACATAATAATTGGGCACAAGAGAGTGTGTGGTACAAAATGTTAAAAGTAAATACGTTCAAAACTCATGACCGTAACTCCGTCTTTAACTACTAGTGTGTCTAGACTTCTCTCCTCTTCACCCAGTACTCAGAATGTATGTTTCTCTGACTTTTCAGCCATTTAGTCTCCCTGCATTTATTAAGATTTTACAGACGTTCACAAAAACTGTTTCTCCACCTGGACTCCCCCCCATGCAGTCTACTGTATTTGCACTGTTATTATGTATCTGCATCACATGTGCTATATAAGTAGCACAATCGTTCCCAGAATCTGAAATAATTTATACCAAGAAATTTCATTTCTTTGTTTCCTGTGTCCTTGTTGTGTAGTAAAAGCTTGTAATATGGCTCAGAAATGACACCGGTGGCAAAACCATGTTATACTACGCACGTGTGCAGAGCATCTTTAAGATAGGCTGTGTCTTCCTGCTGTTCCGCTGCCTGTTTGAATGGCTAAACCCCACGAATCCTTTTCCCTTTAAACTCTTCCCTTTATTTAAACACTTCTAGTAACTTGACTAAACCACAAAAATAGACAAATGTTACCAGCAGTTTCCGCAACATCCGAGTAATGGAGAATTTTACAAGGAACGTTTTTGGTGGCAGGAGTAAATTTCTGGAATAAAAGTAAGAAATAAAGGCTCCGGTGCCATATTTGTGGTTGCTGTTAATAGCGCTAGTTTTGTTATTAAACGGAAAGTTAGCAGTCCATTTGGAAACAGGAATCACCCGCCCCTTACAGCAGCATTAGGGAGGGAGAATAGAGACAGACCGCCGGCGAGGTAGCTGACTGCAGTACCAGGAGGTCTTCTGCAGAGGGAGTCAGTGAAACACTCTGATGTTCCCTTCTTGTTCCCCCATACTGTACTCTGCCACACTTTGCTCTCCACAGATGAGCAGTAGATATACTGTAATAACTACCTCCTCAGATGGGATGAAATAAAGATATTTAACTGGTTCTTTAGCGCTGGAAGTGTAAAAATAGTTGTTAGTGCTCCCTGTACCCTATCAGTCAATATAAGCAGACTGTTAAGTATTAAAGTTTGAATTCCTTCAGTGAATAAAAGATGCTAGGAAATATTCTGGTGTTCAATATATATGCATTTTTCTTTAATAAACACATGTAAATTTCATACAAACGGCAGGAAAGTTGCGCGAGAGCTGACTTGCAGTACAACTTGGTGCACCCTGGGTGATGAAACGTAGACATGAGGGTTATTATGAATAACAGCCATGGACTACAGCAGGGTTCCACTGGGGAAGCAGCTCAGGCGGAGGAGGTGGTCAGTTGGGGACAGAAAGGGGCCCCCGGGAGGTTATTAGAAGGGAAAAGTGCCAGCGCTCCAAAGAGCCAATGGTGGCGGTGGGGGTACTGTGCACCCCCTTCCAGCAATGGGTTCAATAGTATAACTGCAAGTTTCATCTCTACATGGGGTTTGAACCGGTGACCATGATTCCCAACTATTTTTTCTATTAGGTGACTTCTTTTTACCAATAACTGTAACTTTTTTCCCAAAATTGTTGCTGTACTGCACAAACTGACAAAAACAGCGGTCAGAGCTCAACTGCATTGACCTTGCTTCAACCTTATTTATCAGCCATACAGGTATCAGGTTGTGCGAACGAAGGCTGACGCCACTGACCTTCCCAAAGTCAAACGCCCTGTGCCCCACTCAGCTTTTCCCATTATATTCCCAATATTATTCACAGGCATGGAGTCATTTTTTTCACTTATCCAGTTGACACGCAACTCATTGAAACCAGATGAAGTGTTACCGAGTTAGGAACACGCTTAAGGGTCACACACACATTCACAGACACGCACTGGAGAAGGCCTTTTGCGCATACACACCAAGGGAGCCCGAGTCTGTTCCTTAAAGGCTGCATAACTGCCACTTTTGTGGCTCAACGGTTTCACTCGCCGCTTTCCAATCCATTTTGAATGTTGCCTTTTTAATAGAAAAACCAGAATTTAAGTCATGACACAGAAAATCGGAACATTTCTTATCAAGATTCACAATTAAACTGCTGTTAACTACCGTCTGGATTTAATCTGCTGTGAAGAAACCCGGACTTTGTAATTTTGTTCCAGAAAATGGTTAAAAATAATAAGGCATTACTGTTCAGTCCGGCATACCTGAGTGACCCATCAGCTGTCCCGCTGGTTTTTTCCAAGCACTTCTCAGAACCAGTTGGCATCCTACAATCTGGCATGATTCATCCTGATTTACAACTTTGTCTCCATTTTGAGACATAAGGTTGTGTGTTCTTAACTTTCTCGTAAGGTTAGGTCTTACTCAGATGGCTTAGTAAGACCAGCAACTGATCTTTAAAAGCAGCGTTGATTTTTATGAGCATCTGTGCAAGTCAAAAAGCCGTGGCCAATTCTCCTCCACCTAAATGCACACCCTGCTGGTGTGATGTTAGGTTAACTGTAAGTCCACCAGGGCTTTCCACACTGATATCTACGATGTAGCTCATGCTTTTCTCCAAAGCAACTTGAAATGTTTAACTACCCACTGCGATTTACCCATCTATACAACTGACCAAGGGTGCTACAGAGGGGGTGGGATTTGAACCTGGGGCCTCTACACCCCCTGATGCCCGCTTTAAACAGATAAACACATCTGGACCTGAGTTTTCCGCTGCCCATTGGCACTAACTGGCATTCCTGGCAGGGAGCTCTTTTTGCTGTCTAAATGAGGCAACTGGCTGGCAATTCTTCTTCTTCTTCTTCTTCTTCTTCTTCTTCTTCTTATTATTATTATTATTATTATTATTATTATTATTATTATTATTATTATTATTATTATTATTATTGTTAATTTATTTTTATTATCATTATGTGTTTCACTGATGCCTTTATTCAAGTGTGCTTCCAGTGATAAGTTTGCACACAAAGACAATTGCCATGAGCTTACCTATTTTAAGAAAGGACATTCTTAAGCACTTTGATAAAGGGTGGTACAGAAAGGTGTGGGATCCCAACGTGTTCTGACGGGAGGATGGCAGCCGTAACCCATATAACGCAAGCCGTCTTTGCTGATGCTACGCTGAAACAACTCCATTGAATAACTAAGCAAACAACTGCATCTGAGTCTTTTATTGGGTTGTCTGAATCTGACCCTCTGCTGCTGAGACGCAGTCATGGGTAATGTTTAACTTTTTCCAAAATTGCACAGAGTAAATTCATTTGTGTGGTGCTTTTGTGCTCAAGATCGGCCTTCAGTTTTTCAACTTTAAGCTGTGGCAATATTTAACTTCTTACTTCTTTTTACGGCTCTGTGGATGCGTTTCGTTTCCCTTGTCTCTCCATTTTTACAAATGCCAACTGCTGCATATCCTGAGCTCAGTCGATTGGGTTAGAAAGCCACAACATGTTCGGCTCTAAATCCATCTATCACCACGTCCTTATGGGTTCACAGCAAGATAAAAGGCTGCAGATTTTGCGTTTTGGCTCACGCTTGAAAGTGCTTTCCTGTCTTGGGCTGGAAGAGGAGGCCTCCGTGGATGTTCCTGTATGACTTGCCATGCGATTCTCAGTCGATACCACCGCCATGCTGGTGCCCGTCACACCCATCGGCTTTCATGAACGAAGGCCCGGGTGGACCCACAGTGGGAACAGCAACAATACCACAGGACACCAGCAGTGTGGCCATATCAGGAGTGCCCTGGTGCGGTCCTGTCGGAGCGATCGCAGGCGTCACACCCCAACCCCCCCCACCTGGAGCCGCAGTGCAGCAGCTCCCTGCCAGTGCACCATGAGTGTTTAGTGGCTGTGGAGCTGCCGTCTGCCCTCCTCCCGTGAGCTTCACACTTCATTTGTCCGGATCCCTCCCAGTGGCAGCAAATATTTCACCGGGACCGGCGGCCAGGCCAGGAGCATAAATCAAAGTGGAGGAGCTCCGGCTGTAGGATCTTGGGGGTGGGGGGGGGGCACCGGGGTCTCTCTTTCCACATCCCCCTGCCCCAGCTTTACAATTCAGCTATTGCGAATGAGGGGGCCTGACGGCTGTGTTTGGACGTGGGCCAAAGTGCTCGGGACAACAGGTTACAGACTGTCGCTAGCTGTGACATTATTCACGAAAAAGGGCTTAAGTATGAAAAACGGTCGCCCCGCAGAACGTTTGGTGAAACCCAAGCCGTCGTATTTTAGCAAAGTAGAAAAATATAGGAAATGATGCATAAATCAGCGTTCCTCAAATAAAGATGGAGAGGTGAAGGGGAAACTGTGCAGGGTCCTTGTTTGTCTGGGCATGAGCAACCCTGCGGCATTGAACGGTGAAGGAAAGGACCTCGCAGGATCAGGCAAATAGTTTCTTACATCTTACGGGGACTGCACGCTGCGCACTCTTTTTCGCAAATATCGATCTTTTTACCGACGGCTTTAGAGGTTACGGGCGAACTTTGAGAGGTCGTATGATATACGGGCATTTATTTTATTAGTCAGATGAGCATAAAAAGTGTCATTAATGTGGAAACTACTATAAGCTATCTTTAAGGAGTGTTTAAGTACAACTTTTCTTCCGCATTAAACGCTAGAACGTTCTTAACTACAGATTCGAGGATATAACTTGTTGCACAGCTGCGGATTTTGCAGGTGTCCTATTTTACTGCTTTGGAATATTTCAAAAGATTGAACAACATGCAGAGCTGACATCATGTCGACAAAAATGTTTACAGTGAAAACAGCTTTTATGCTGTTCAGCGTTCATTTGTATTTGTATAATTTCGCTGTGTATTTGCTTAGGTTGGAGAACAGACAAACCAGTCCAGCTACGCTACAGAAAGCATTTTGAAATATTCCCAGCATTCTGGAAACGTCCATCAAATAGTCTTTCTGTACGGAGCGCCGATATTTTCTGTTATGTTTTGAAATAATGTAAAACAGCCTTCGACTCACGTCCAGCTCCACCGAGCGCACTAAGTAGGTCTGTTGGTGGGGGTTTCCTGTCAAACGATCCAAACCAAACACCAGTCTTAGCTGAGCTGTCAGATGCCTTGTATTCCTTATTTGTATGGCTGAATAAAAGAGAGGTTTGGTTTAAGGGGGCTAACAGGTTACCATACCCCAGTGGGTAAGTGTAAACCTTACCCAATTAATATATACATTAGTTCCATTATTTAATATTAGATTAGTTTTTATGGCAATGAGGGGTCAAACAGCAGAGGCCACCGCTTGTGTAGTGGTTAAAGCCACGGCTTGGCAACCGAAGACCATTCCAATCCCTACTCCCTTTGTAGTACTCCGAAGCAAGGTACTTTACCCTGCATTGCTCCAGTAAAAATTTCCCGGCTGCATTAGTGTGTAAATTATTGTTAAAGGATAAGTATAGGTTGTCTACTTGTATAACTCACCCTAGACAAAGGAATAATGTAAATGAAAAGCTAAAGACAAAGGTTTTACTTATTCAGTTCACAGGAAGATAATTGATAACAAATGTCACGTCAAACACGGTGACAGCCGCGTACTCGCGCTGTGAGACCGCTGGACGCATTGAAAGGAAATCTATAAATCGACCGCAAACTTTTGGAAATGAAGCTGAGAAAAGTGCGCTAATGTTAAGAACAGGATACGTAATGATTATGATCCAATATTGCAACCTGTCCTCCCTTTACCGACACAAGGCAATGCAGGCAAACAAGGTCTGGGGCGAAACAGCCGAGCACCATCTTGCAGACCGAATGGCCTTCGGCGGAGAGCACATTACTATTCTCTGCCTCTCTTTGATGGCCGCGCTTAATTTTGCAACCTGGGTTAAATTCATCCACACCATTGCTGCATGGAAATCACCTGAATACACAGCGAATATTTTCCTTGGCGTGCCGGACCTTTATGAAAATAGAGCAGGCCGAACTTGGCTAAGACGCCAATCTCTTCAATTGTAAAAACTAAAGAGTCTTGTGTTTTTCACACTGTTACTCAGTACTCTGGTTTAAAGCAAAAAAATAAAATAAAATAATAAAAATAAAAAATCACTCAAACCTCCATCACTCAAATGGAAAAAACAGAACGCTGTAATTCATCAAAAAATGATTTCTAATCTAATTCTATCTAAAAGTAATAACAAAAATTTAAACTCCGTAGGGTTGTGCATATTTTTCTAAAGTATATAAGGGAAGTACAATCCAATAAAATCCAGAAATACAGTCAGCATAATATTGCCCAGACAGCAATTAATATTTAGGGTTAATATGACTGATGCTGTTAATGTGGATATTATTATTTCATATTCAAATACACTCCCATTAAACCTTTGACCAGGAATATGAATGCTGTGGTGAGCATTACATGAACACTTCCAAAGTTTATCACTTAATATACTGGAACAGTAACAGTAACAGCACATATTCCTGCTGTAAAAGCACCAAACAGAAAATATCGATTCATCTCCTCATTTATAACAAAAAATGCCGTTTTATTCTTAGAAAACCAATGTTACAATCTTGACAGAAAGGCAAACAATCTTACTATTCTCTGCTCGACATTTAGTCCCCATCATGTGAAAAAAGATACAAATGTACGTGTCACAAATCAAGAAATTTTAAGAATCAATACAACTCAAACAACAAATCTGTACAGTATGTGCTTAAAAAGCGATGAAAAAGTACAAAAATGAGTGTACAAAAGTGTACTTTCTTTGTCTTACAGCAGTTTGCAGGGAAAATGGGAACAACTGCTATAGAATAAACGCAGAATGATAATGCATACAAAAGTGTGTAACGCATGAAAACTGACTGCACGATTTATATGGAAACGTCTTTGATTTAAAATAGACAGTCGCTGCTCACGATGTAGTCATCATCTTGTAAACAATGTTCAGCAAATTTTCACAGCCAAAAGAAACATTTCCACAGTAAAGTACAATATGGGCCAAAAGACATATTTGATCGGCTGTACTGTAGAAGCCATATTTCATGCAGTAGCGACTTGGGCGTGAGCAAGGTGTTCTAATCCAAAGGCAAACCGTGTCACTCGTAATTCACTGCAGGGTCCTGTTTGTCGCCAACCTTGTACAAATACAACACAACAGAGCTGGTGGGGGTGGAAGATGCATGCATTCACTATTCAGTATTTCACCGAAATGTCAGGAAGGCACTTTTTGGGTGATGCTCAAACTGCTAAATCTATCTGACAGCTCTGATTTATTTCACAGGTCCACGACAACTGAACTGCCCCTCTTTCCTGTGCCACTGCGGTACATCTGTAGGTCCTCCTTGATGTTGCTCTGCCGCTGTTCATCCGTAAAACTTTATCTGCCCAGAAGTTGCTGCTAATATTCCAGCTAGAGCAAACAAAATACAGAAGTGCTTCACACTGACATTCAGAAAGTGTAACAAGATACCCAGGTTGCTGCCTGCAGCCTTATTAAATTACACTATACAGAACATTTTCTAAAAAAATGCTGTTTCATATAGGAATACAAAAAAAGAAACATTTTCGAAGCCCTTGTCAACTGTACATTTTTTTAAAAAATCACATCAAAATATCGTACCGTTCATTTTAAATAGACAACCTTTCATTGCGCCAGTACTGTTTCTCAAAGGACAAACTGGAGTGTTAGCATTAAATGCAGCCAAGCAAAGACTCAAACTTTTCCCCCGTTGGATGCCCCTACTTCACAAAAGAAATAAATAAAAGCAAAATACATTTCAAAACTGTGTTACAACTGCATTAAAAATGTACACCTTCTTCAAATGTACTTTGGGGAGAATTTAGTTCTTGCAATAAATAAAACACTTTATTAACAGTTTTTCAGAACTTTAGCCAAAAAAACCCTTAATGTTTAACAAAACTGAAAAAAGTACCCGTTAGTAAGATATGCCAATTAATAATCAGAAAACTTTTTTGAACAAAACAAATATGTTTTTTTTTTTTTTTTTTGCGAGTGCCTTTCTTGATATGAAATCCTAACAAAATATTTTGCCCAAATTTCAGTTTAACATTTGAAATGTCATGCATGTGTGGGTGTGAGTGTGTGTGTGTGTGTGTGCTTGTGACTTTAATGAAATTACTTATTCCATTATTTCTGTATGATACACACACACGCACGTGCGCACACGCACACACACATACACACACAAAGAGTAAATGCGCTGAAAAGGACCAAGATGGGACTTTGAAAATCTACACCTCTTTACATGTGTATATCCTTCACCACCTGCATGGTTTGTAATAAAAGGAGTTTAATTTTAGGTTTATATAATGCTGTAGAACCTACACTGGTACAATTTATGAACTTATGGTACAATTTCAAAATATTCTTAAATAATATGCATTGCAAAATCCATAAAATGATTTCAAATAAATGATAACATTTATGGTTAGTTTTTTTTTTTTTTTCTGAAATCTCAACAAAACAAGAGTACCACATTTATCTGGCAGTTAAATACAACGTGCTCGCAGCCTTGCGACATACATCTTTTTCATTATTATCAGTTATATTTGTAATTTTCTTAACTTAATACAAGTCAATAAGCAATATTTCTTTGGGTACTCACAGAATAAACCTTAACTTTTAAATTACAATATTAAATTAAAAGATGCTCCAAAAATATTATTCAAATGTTTCAGATTCCACATCCACATACAATATTAATTTATGGCTTTATATTATATTGCTTCTCAGTTGTCTTGAATTTTTAGCTAAAATTTATCATTTACATTAACAAACAATAGAAGAGCATAAACACTGACAAAGGGAAAAAAAATGCTGGTACCACTGCATGTAACCACACTTCACATAAATATAAAAGAAGCAAAGAGTAGCATTCAGTGTAACAGGATAATTCAATTACTGTAAAAACTGTTTTAGAAAAGGGTCCTATAAAAATATATGTCCATTGAACTACAACAGGAATCTTATTTTTGCCAGTTCAGTAATTTGGTGACCATCTTGCCCTGGCCACAGACTCTGCAGTGGAAATAAAAAAAAAAAAACATTTTAATAATGCCTCTTATTCTTTTTTACTTCTTCAAACTGCTCAAAAAACAAATCCAAGACGAGTACCATGCCGGATAAATATTCACTGGAAGAATATGATTTGATCTGAGTAAATCTTTCAGCATAGAAACATTGAACAGTGCAGTGTATTTGCAAAAAAAAGAAACATTATTTCCCGTGAGAATTTGTGCTTAGAAAAAAATAAATTAAGAATAAGACACTTGTCTTGACTCCAGTCTTCTGCTCTTCTTAAACGTGAAAGAGCAGTTAACTCCATTGGTGGAACCCGATATTTTCAGTAAGGCCGCCACACGGATTCATCCATCCGGCCACTGGAGTTCAGCACGGTCGGCGAGCTACTGTGACTGCCATCCGCCTCCACCCCATCAGTCTGGTTCGGGAGGTTAGGGTTGATCAGAGAGCTGCCCGTGGAGGCGCTGGTGCAAGGGGGGAGCATCCGAGAGGGCGAGCGATCCCCCCCTGACACCATGGAGAACTGGTATGACCCAGAGGAAGCTCCATAATAAAGATACGGTGTGCTGCTGGTCTGGAAGGGCCCATTCTGATTTTGGGTGGAGCCGGGGTACGGTGGCGGCAGGTAAGTGTGGTAGTGGGTGGTGGTGGACATACCCAGAGACATGCCTGAGGTGACCGGGGTCGGAGTGTAGGTGAAGGTGGCCGGGTAGTGCATTCTGGGACTGGAGAAGCGACTCTCCGCAAGAGAGGAGAGGCCAGGAAACTGGCGCTCGAACTGCCGAGGATCCGAGAACGGGCTGAGATCCGAGGTACCTAAAAGGCAAAAAACGTCAGAGTTAAAACCAAATCATTCAAATATGTTGGCCGTAACTTTTTGCATTTTCCCCTTCAAATCCATCAATATCGCATTCATCATGGCCTTCTTCATTTACAAATGGTTTCAGAAGCGTGACAACAAAGTCACCTTTCTTCCACAGCCTGTCCAGTTGCCTGTTCACTTTCAAGCCTGTCTGTGGGCACAGTTTCGATCTGCACATCAAACTGGGATAAATTAGAAAAAAAAATCCCCGACTCAATAATAGTGGCAGATTTCTGCACGACAGTTACAAATCCATTCCAGCTGCTTGTATAGCCTACCCCAGCAGTCCTTAACACTGAATTTGCCGTGGTCCCACCAGTAGTCACAACTACCAAAACTTCCCCTAAATGTAAAAGAACACACACATTTTACCTATTGAACAACCACCCGTGAGTTGCACTCATTCTAATATGTGCATAGGCGTACGAAGTTGTATGACTCTTGGGGGGGGGGGGGAGATAAATCGCTAGTTGCACATATGGAAGCACTTTTGGGAGGAAAAAAAGGTTTCCATGCAAGGAATAATGGGCCAAGAGCATCCTCAGATGTGGGAGCGTGTGTGCGATTAGACAGAGAAACCGGCGTGATCGGCTGTCTGACAGCCTTGCTAGGAGTCTCAGATTGTGAAACCCATCAAATTAAGAAAAAAGCGAAACAGACACTGAACCGGAGAAGGCAGAATATAGAAACAAAAAAAAAAAAAAAAAAAAGGCGACTTCATTCCCGTCCTCCTCTCCTCGTCCCTCCCCAGGATCACCGTGGTGGAGGCACCGAATTCTTATCATAAATCATGAGGCGTCTTCCCTGTTTCCATGTCTGCTGCCTTGCGATCCGTGGGGCCGTGTTTATGGGCCCGCGAGCGGCAAGTCGGCACGCACTCAGTAGCATGTGCAGTCAATTAGGCCTGTTCCGTCTGTTTGCTCTGTGAGATTTCTGCCATTTAAAAAATAACAGGAAATGGTTCTCAAGGGAGGACTGAGGTCAAGGTGAATTATCCTCCTTGCTCAGAGAATCACTCGATATCTGCCCGCCGAGTGTAAATCACTCCTGTGCTTCATCGTGACTGAGGAAGTGCGTTAAAAGTTACGATGCTGTCGCCTCCATACGGAGGTTCGCTTCTTCACCGCGGTTACCTTAGCCAGTCTGCTCTGTTTCATCCTTAGCTCACACTCGGCGACTAACAGCTCAGCTGCCTCTGCCCTAATCCCTTCCTTCTGCTTTGGCAGCTTATCTTCCCGTTTCCCTAAATCTTCCACATGTTTATGCAGCGCTTGGTTCGGCAAAGCGTTCGGTTCCCTGTTGTTGAGTCAGCAACCTGTACCATTGCTCTGGTTCCCCTCACGTGCTGACAACACTTATCAGGTGTCAACCCTCTCTGTTCAATGTCTTCTGTCTACTTCGGTGCTCTCGGTGTCGAGTTTCGGGTTTGCCCGTGATGTTTAGTCCATGTCTCTGAGTCAGGCACAGATTCCCCGACTGGCATTGACACGTTGTCAAACCCCCAAAAGAAGAGGGAAGTTTAGCTCAGCTTTACTGGTACGATATCACACGATAATTAAAATTCATGTAAATATGTTCAAAATATTCCAATAATGTACAGCAGCTACTCATAAAAAAGTTAAAAGGAAAAAGGGGATGGCCAAGAAACAAGAATCAACTTTTTTTCAGCTTGTCAGCAGGAAGTTCAGAAGAAGAAAATTTCATACAGAACACATGCATCTGCTGGGGTGGGGGGGGGGGGGTAAAGGGCTCATTAATCCCCAAAAGAAACTTTTCCAGAGGAAGTCACATATTTTTTTTCCCTAAATATACATTTTTATGTTCCCACTACACTGCTGGCCACCTGCAGCATAACAGCTTTCCACCGACTCACTGTGAAACACTTCCAGATGAGTAGCAGCAGTCTTAACATCACTTGGCCCAAAGAGCAAAAAGCAGTAGAACCAGGACCAGTAGAAGATGTTGTGGCCTCCTGTAGTCAAGAACTGAGCACATTTCAGCAGAGGGATGGTGTGACTTGGCGAGGGCTTCAGGCAGCTGTAGAAGGAACCCATTTCCTCCAAAAGTCCCAATCGGTTTATTGCCAAGTGGAGGAGCATGAAGGCCAAGTAAGGGCGAGCAGCTGCAGACCTCTGCAAATGAAACCCAACTCTGGGCAAAGGAGAGCTCTGTTAGGGCCCAACAAGGCTAATAATTCCAACCACTGTCTCATTTGTACGGGAGCAATAGAATTAATCCATCTACATTGTGAGTAACCAATATGGAGACCTGAGCCCTTGGCTACTGGGCCTCGCTGACAGGCTGGAACTGCCAGAAGCCCTCAGGGTCAAAGAAAGTCACCTGATGATTACTCTCTTGGCCACAACCACAGACATTATGAAAATTCATCAACCGGCTCCCCTTTCACAAAAGCCAAAAAAAATACCGTATTTGCAGGCGTATCTTGTAATGGGTAAGGGTTGATTGACAAGTCAAACGTCTACAGAAATAATGAAAAAACAGGATGTCTTCGAATCAGTCCGTTTGTCAGTTGGGCTGGGTCTGTAATTAATAATATTTTTCTTTTTTCTGGGAAGAAATGGTAAAGAGAGGACATTGTGAGACCGAGGCCTCGGGAAATGGACTTTTTGCCATGGAACTGGGCACCGCGACAGGCCAAACAGCAACGAGACGTTTGAGAATATTTCGAGGGGCAGACAACCACGTGATATCCCCACCCACCCGCGTGGAAGCAGGAACGTGACATTAGGATCATGAAGAGCATGCGTCCCTTTGAGGAAGAACAAAGCTGGAGGTTCTCGAGATGAAAGCACGATGGAATCTTAACTAATCAGTTCCAACAAGGCTTCTGGCTCAGCTTCAACATGGCCAACAAGCAGCCATACTGCGCAGTAATTCAGCCTTCTGGGCTCAGAGTAAAGAGCCAAGGGTGTGGAGCAGGGAAGAAAGAGGAAGAGAACGGCATAAAGCAAAACTGGCACTGAGTCAAGCAGGTGCACAAAAGAGAACTTGTTTGAGTTACTGCATTAGATCTTAAAAATAGTCTTTGAAAAAGAGACAAATTAGATTTCATTTTCAGAAAGGCTTGGTTAAAAACACACTTTTGTGTCCTCTTCATCATCCTAAGCAGTATCTCTACCTAGGCTGCAAATACTGAATATATTTAGACTGGACTCGGTATAAGAGCTAGAGTGCCGTTTGTCATTTGTTTGAATATAGATAAAGAGATGTTGATCTCCTTTACCTCGCTTGGCCATAGCACTCAGATGCTGCATATAACCTTTTTACGCCACCGTTTATCATTGTGTACACAGTAATATCAGCACCCTCTATGTGTTCTGGAAAAATCAAGCACTTCATAAATTAACACTATAAAAATCTTATTAATAATACCTTGAATAACAGTAAATGAACACAGAAAACAGTCTATTTTATGGCTAACACACACATACATTTCTCTTTTCTGTTTTTAAAGTCTCAAATTTTTTTGGAATTTTTACAAAAATAGTAAATTATGGCAAATAGCCAAAATAAAAGAATGCTATTGCAAAACAGCACTATAAGAGGTGCTACTGTATATGCCTGCTTCATAATTCAAAGGCAGTTGTCAGTCGAGAATTTGGGAGTAGCAAATTACTCAAATCTCTGTTTCTTGTAGCAAATCAGGGCTACAACCAGATCTCAAAGACTCCTCTACAGTGTACTTCTATCTATGGTGACATCGCACATGGACTACTGCAACTTCGTTCTGTCTGGTGTTCACACATCTATAACTTACAGAATGCTGCAGCACCAGTTGTGTTCAACCTGTCAATCTTTCCCATCCATTCCTCTTAATTCTCTATTGGCTTCCTGTGGCTGCCCAAGACAGACTTTAAGACTGAGTATGGCCTACAAGATAGACAAAGGGTCAGCACCCCCAACACCTACAGGACCCGCTCACTCCCTACACCCCAATATGGACACTGAATTCCTCCACTTCCGGCTATTTGGCCACTAAATGACTTCAATGCTGTGAAATGAGCTCCATCTCTCCCTCACAACAGCCAAATCCCATCCAGCACTGAGGAAGCATCATAAAATCCATAATCTTTGGATTTGTTTTGCTCCCAATGTCCCAGCAACTATCTAAATTTGTACCACACCTTGTGCCATGACCATCTACGCTTGCTATTTCTGAGTCTCCTTTCTAAAAACAGTTACTTGAGTAATGCAGGACAGCGAAACAAAAGGATCAAACCGCTTTCATAAATGAGCAACTGTATCCGAAGTGCTTCATCTATCGGTGAATAAACCCCTGATTTTTTAAATACCCTGAATTGTACATAGATTTGGAAAAAAGTGTGTATTATTAAATGTAAAGGGCTGACAATTTAATAAATTATTTGCCTTTTTTATTCGACTTTAAAACCTATGGAAAAGGCTAAACTCAGTCAGCTGCAAAGAAAGCACGGTGGGGCCCGGGAGCGGCGTTACCTGAGATCCGCCGTGGCACGTCACTGATAGAGGGCAGCCCCGTGGCCCGGGTGGATGACAGAGGGGCAGTGGAGTGGATGGAGGGGGAGGTCATCTGACTCAAGTAAGGAGTGTACGGCTGCTCATAGGACCAGGGCGGTGATGGCTGGGACTGGCGGGCTTCTGAGGGGACAAGGCAATTCAGAGGTGAGGAGAACAGCAAAGCCCAGAGGTTCACAACACTTCCACTTCCCCCTGCTGTGCTATTTACGCCCCACATAGCAAAAGCGAAACGCTTCAGGCCGAGTGTCTTCTTCAAAGGGACAGCAGATGTGCCCCACTCAGATGCCGAAGCTGCAACCTTATGGGCCTCATGGTGTTTTGGTTCTTTTCATCAATCTGTTGTTTGCTATATTCGACAAATGAGGAGGCTGCCATTGTTCAATATATGAGTTTTGCTTGACAGACATAAAGTGAAAATGGAGTTGATCGGATATTTCTTGGCCATGGCGACCTACGTGCTAGGCCTAATTCATGGTGTGATTGATCTTCATCTCCTCTGCTCTGGCTGAGATTCTGTCTACAAACATTTTAAAGAGTTGAATAACCGGGTTTAGCTATTTAGGTCCCTATTAAAATAATGTCAAAAAACAAATATAACCTTAACTTGAAACACTGTAGATGGCTATATTAATGCCAAGTGAGGTGTGTGGGTTATTATTAATAATATTAACGCCCCAAAACGTATAGCTTGGAGTAGCGCCCATTATCGACAGGTGTGAGAAGAAAGCGGTAAAAACAAACTGGGAAAGGTGGGCATGAGCCGAAATCAGCTTTACGGTTTCAGAACGTGGGATTCGGTGCGTTCACTATGCAAATCGAGAGCGTAAACAGCACGTGAGCCAAGTCTTCTTCCTGTTTGCCTTCCACGCTCATAAACAAAGCGTCTGCTCCGACGGCATTTCTCCTGGAGTCCGGCCCAGGGAATGGCAAACAGATGCGTTCATCATTTGAATAAAATGCATTTGTGTATGTGCATTCTGTTGCTTCCTCAGTCAGTTAGCACTGCAACTAGAGGGGAAAAAACTGCCCAGAAAGTCACAGAACATGTAATATTCCAATTTGTGCTCTAGACCCATTCTTGAGAAACGGAGTTCAGTGAAACTGCATCATGAGAGCTCATAAATACATCATTACAGTATTGCATAAATGGGGCTTGAAAATCACGCACAGATTTGTTGCACCTTTAATAACACAAAGCAGTGTATTTTACAGATCACTGTTAAACTTGTAAATTTAAAAAAAAGTTTAAAAGTAAATTTTTGTGCGGAAGGTAAACTGCTAGAATAAAGGAACAGCACTATCAAAGGTAGCACTAGCTGAGGTATTAGTGTATAAAGTACTTAAGTGCCCCCTTCAGTTTCCGAATTTACTGACGGATTTTTCCGGTTTGTGGCGCGCATTCGTGTTCAAACTACCCGAAAATCTTCTCTTTAGGCACTCGAGAAACTTGCTTCTTTACACTATGCCATTTTAAATACATAAGCCTGAGAAATATAATTCCACACAGCTGCAGATGATAACCAGTGATGGCAGAAAACTATTAAAATTGCTCGCTCTTGATATTATCATCATCATAAACACATCTTGCATTCTGCTAGCACAGTATTTGTGTATAATTCATCTGACTACAGTTGCTAATGCTGTATTTTCTTTCCTCCCTTTTCCTTCACAAGTTGTGCCACCCACAATCATCATCATTATTTTGACTATTGCTACAAAAATAATAAATGCAAATATACAAAGTGGTGTGCAAAATGTATACATCCTTATTGTATGGTGGCTATGGTTCAGATTGTGAAACCCAAGTTCTTTAGACCCATGCATGTGATGCTCTGTTCAGTCCAAGCCATCCACACTCAACTTTATCGCAAGTGAGTGACCTCAGCCTCAAGGAATCTAACAAGCAACATGGGCCGATGCATTAAAATAAACAGTGCTGTTAACAATACTGCTAGGTTACTATGCCTGTAGGGCCTATCGGTTGTATGCATTTCAGATAAAAGTGTAGAGAAAACACGCCCGTGGTTCATCGCGTAGATAAGAGCACCACCTTACCAGATATCTGGGTTTGTCCTTGAGGGCTAAAAGGGGTGGGTGCTGCGTTGAGTGACGGACGGGGGCTCTGTGTTGGCACGGTCACCCGCATGGTGGTCTGTCGGAGACGTTCCAGCTCGCTCAGCCGTTCGGAGAACAAGCCAGGCTTCGGTGGATCTTCCAGCTTCTGCCTGTGCCCTGCCAGGTTAACGAAAATAATGGCACATTTTATCTCCGAAACGGCAACATAAACGTTAAATCTGCGACACCATTACAGCAATGCACATTGCTGCCATTGTTTAGCACTTCCCATCACCCACGACGGTTCCATATCAGTCCTTTGCAACAATATTAAGTAACAATAAGGATGTAGCAGTCATCACCACCATTGTTGAATACTTCCTATTACCAGGGACATAAAGCAATAAAGGTGCAAGAATTACATTTAATTGTCATGGGAAGGATATAACAGCCATTACAGTCAGATAGTTGCTGGATTGTTTAGCACTTCCCATTTTACCATGAGTATCTCTCCAATGTCAAAAACCATAGTTACATAAACAGTACGATGGAGTACTCATCCTCTTTCGTATTATTAGCCTTTATTTTGCTGATAAGTTCCTCCAAGGTGACCGATTATGGGTTTTCTTGTTACTATTGTTATTATTATTATTATAATACACGTTTTATTACATACTATCTGATTTTTATTATGGCACCGAGAACATTTTTTCTCATTTAAACAGCTTTCACCAAATTTTTTACCATGGTAAGTACCTTGAATTTTGGACACTACAACAGGAGTGTGTGACACAAAGCTGGGTTTGTGTTGCTGCAAAGCAGCAGCTCCAAACCCTGTATGTCTTGGTGCTGTGGCCTGTTGTGTGTTGAGTAGGTCTTTTTGAAAGAAGGTCAAATATGTGACCAAACCCACACCAAAATCCCTCAGAAATCCTGCACTGCTATCTCATGACAGCTTCTATTCAGAATTGTACATCCTTTTACCAGGAACTACGGCACATTTGGCCGATAAATGCTGAAATACAACTGATTCGCCGAGCCTGGAGTTCTTCCTCTTTTCCGCGTGGGCAGCGCTAAAGTTTAATTTGTCAACCATGTCATCAAAATATCGTTCTGAAAACACAGCACGGCAGCTGATAAACTATCTGACCTGACTTCATTTGTTTCACATTTTGATCTAAACAAGCAGAGCAAAACAGGCAAAACCGCGGTAGTTATAATGCATCTTTATCTACCAAATTGATCCTTTGCCAACACAGATGACTGTGAGCCTAGGTAGTTAGTGTTTAACTGTGTAGTGCCCACAGTTCAGAAACAATTTGCACTTTTCGTTCAAATATCTTGAATCAAATCCAAAATGAGAATAAACCTGGCTTAAACATTATCAGCGCAGATAATGGAAGTGGGTCTATTGGATCAGTAAATAATAATATAAAAACACAAAGTGTTCTGCTCCAAAGTGCTATACGATTATCCAGTATTTATTTTCATTTAAAGCAAAATAAGAGTACAATGGCGCACTGAGTAAGGGACTAATGATAAAAGGTATGATCATAATAAGAACAAAGTAAGCCGCAGCCTTGGCAGAACTGTAACAACAAAACAAAATATGTATTAAAAAAACATACAGGTTCCTGGTCTCTCTTTTCACCTGAGTAGGCCTGCCGGTCTAACCACGTGAATTGTTGCAAAATAAATATCAAACTGCAAAGCAAGGAAAACTCCCCATGATGTTGGCAGCCATCCAGCTGGCCAGGTGAGCAAACCACCCAGGTCCCGTAAAACCTGCTCTGAACAAACACCGCATATGCAAAACCTAGGTGGGGACACTTACAGTACAGCTGACTTTGGGACAAGTGCTGTGGATGGATTGATTCCACATGCATGTCAGCGCAGCGGAGAAGTCCACTGAACTCTCAATGCCGCAAAAAAAGAACCACTTTTTTTTCTGGTAATTATTATTTACACACTTTTCTGGAGCAAGGTACAACACTACAGGTGTACACTCAAGTACTTACAGCAGTTTACACAGTTGGGTAACTTTGAGATATGTACCTTATTTCAGGATAGTATAACGGGAACAGGGATTCAAACTGACATCCTCTGAATTCAAGGAAACAGCTTAACTGCTATGTCACCTGCTGCCCGTGAGTTTAACCTGCAACGGAAGGCCCCTACTGTGAGGGTCTGGTGGAACCGGTATCCAGAGAAGCAGTTTATCATAAGACTTTATAATCAATAATTTCCATCATAATCCTGATTTTTGCTATGGATCGGTCGCATTTCCTTCAGGTACTGGAAATGGAAAGGTAATAGGGGATGGGCCTATACTGGAGTTTTATTTGGAGATGGGACACAAGAGAACAAATAAATCTGAGTATCGTTTGTTGTGTTTGTTGAGGTCATGGAATTTAACCCTTTTCTCTCCATGGATCAGTCAGTAGACAATGAGGTAACATGAGAGAGCTTAAGTTTGGTTCGGAGTCTATGCCGAAATCACAGGCAAAGTAAAAAACCCTTGGATGGGACACGAGTCCATCGCAGTCGTGCTAAATGCTACGCTAAATCTTACTTATGGAAGGTTTCAGTGCTTGCAGGATTTCCTTCACAGTTCTGATTTATGGCTAAACCAGTTCTGCTGTCATTTCCCTTTCGAAAAGACAGCTGGGTTTAACATGACCAGACAGGTATCACAATGTAAATATTCCCTCAATGAAAGGACTATAGTGTTTGTCCACTTTTGCGATGGTTAAGAGTTCCGCAGATTCACACTAAACTCTTGGTGGCAAGAGAGCTGCCGCTACACAAAACACATCAGTTTTTTGAAGAAGAAGGTAATGAACGCCTTTCGGTCTAAAGATGGAGAAGATCCGAGACAGAGCCTTCAATTGAAACTTTTTCAAAGAGATTTTGCATATTTGCCGGAAAATGCTTCTATGCCCACAATGCTAATCCGGGTACGGAAAAGACAAAAAAAAAAAAATGGAATTATTAATTTATTAATTCATCTATTTATGCACTGTTGATGCTGGATATCATAATTATTTTTTTAGGTCAGTCATTCATTCATTGTTAATAATGTATTCTCCAGTAAGAGAAATGGAATTTCGCTGTGCCTGTAAAGTAACTTGAGCTGAATTGTGCGTGTGCGCATGTGTGTGAGGGAGAGAAAGAATCGAACCCGACTGTGGCCCAAGGCCAGAAGCCTGTGTGGTCTCTGGTTTGAGCCAGGCACCAGGAAACAGAACCAGGCCAGGAGAGGGTACACAGTCAGTCAGCATTTTGCAGACAAAGCCTCAGCAGCCTGCAAGGGTCACAGAGGCAAGGAGAAAATGGGACATAAGTAATTTTCCACGGATTCAGTTATAAGTGCAGAAAGTTGCATATCTTCAGCTCAGTCGAACACGTCCACCTGAAGCCACTGATCCCTTCGACATACAGTACTTGCCTGGTGTCTGAGGACGTTGCCTTTGCCCAACCTACACAGTCATGTCTGTGGATGTATGGAAACCTGACAATGTGTTAATGTGGCCTTCAAGCTACGGCACACAAACCCCCTTTCATGCCTCATGTCATTCGGTGAACAAAGACACCTTTACAAGGATGTAATCGTTTTCAGCTATCATCTCATCTACCATTAATATAAGACACCCACTTAAGTGTGCACTGTTACAGGAAGTCACATTACACAATCTTGCTCTAACTCCTCTAATGCTTCTGCTGGTTTAGAATAAATATTTGAATTGTATTGTAAATGTGTATCTGTTTTTCTCCAATAAACAGGAAACCAGAGAAACAGGAATGAAGGGGGCCATGGAGAGGGATGAGAGAGAAGATGGAAGGTCTCCAAGACTGGTATAGCAATGTCATTTATAGTCCTCTGCAAACTGACAGCAACAGGTCTGGCTGTCCCCTTAGAGGAACCGGCACAAGGGAGAAACGAACAGAGCAAACACGAAGCCCGCGTTTCAACGGCAAGCGCTGCGCTTTCCTCGGCCTCTGCTTGCATTCTCTTACAACGTACAGTACCAAACATGAGCAATACAGTATTCTGTATTTTTAAAAACGGCCTAAATTTCTCTCCACTTTCTCTAAAGACTGTACTCTTGTGGTTAAACTCTGGATCTAGGTGGGGACCCTTTGGCCCAAAAGTCTCATCCACATACGGTACAGTCATAGCTCGCCAGCGCTGTACTCAGCAAGCCTTTCCGCCCTTATGTTTTTCTGATTATAACTTTTTTCCAAAACTTAAGATGTACAATTTTATTCTACAAAAATAAAATCTGGACATTGCACCCCGGTTATAACGGCTACCATGCCCATCCAGTAACACTGCGCTTTTGTCTACTGCTGTGTAAAAACATCCTCTTAAACGCACCCTTTCCTAAAATGCACTGCTTATTCAGTCACAGCAGTAAGGGTTCAAACTACGCTATACAGTGTACAGTGCAAGGTATATATAGTAGTAAACAGGCAGGACAGCACATTTCGGAGACTCTGACTAGGGCTTGGTGGTTGTCCCCAGTTGCGTAAGGTTGACCGATTATAAAAGAAATATCAGTGTTGATGGGCTTCTCAAGCTTAACAGCATCACGTCCAATGTGCCAGAACTACAGGAAATGAAAGATTTTTATTGCCTTTTTTCAAGCCCTTCCCTCCAGAATTTCAGGCTACTTGCAAATACATACACGCACCTAATAGAGCGGAGACTCCCATTTCAGGGTTGGTCAGGGTAGAATAATATGAACTTATTAAATGCAGTACTTCCACGAATTTCATGTCTTTAAATAAAATAATTTGTTTCAATGAATTATTGCCTGCGTAAATCTTTCTTTCAGTCGCCGATTTTTAGAAAATGTTTATCCTTGTCACGGGGCCCCTGCCTAGTTCTGAAAAAATACTACGCACATCCACTTGAAATGCGCAGTAGGCAAAAATCGAATTTTTACGTTGTTTTCCAACGCAGCAGTGAACGTGCCTATAAACGTCACAGCGTCCGCTTGTTAGCGCTGCTCTGCTCCGTCCTCGCTGAGTAAAGACACCCGTAAGTCACACTGGCAGGCGTCTCGAGGAGCGCTGCCCGACACATAATCGACTGCTTTCATCCCATTAAGCTAAGATGAAAGAAGGGAAATGGGCTGGCTCTTCCTCACTGTAGCTGTGGCGACCAAAACTGTTGGCGGCGCTTAAATTAATAACCTGGCAGTGTGATATGGAATGCACACACCTAAATTCATTCCAGAAAGACAGCTTCCTGTAGGACTGCATGAGGGTGGGGGAAAAAAAAAAAAAAAACACACTAGATCTAATGCCCAGCTGACAGTCTGAATATTCGAGCAGAGATGATAATGCGCTTTAGCGTAAGAAAGCATGAGGTGATGATAATAATAACAACATGTGTTCATAGCTGTAACCTGAAGCACATCCAGAGTTCCACAGGATTCAGTTACAGTGGTTTTCTATTGCTATTTGAGGGGAACCATTTCAGGGCACGGAAATCTGATCACTGACATAATAAAAGTAAAAATACAAATAATAGTTTATTAGAAGATGGCATCCTCACACCACTGGGTTAGAGAAGAATGCGCGTACGGCACCGCAGCTCTGATGGAGGCCTTCAGCCAATAACCGTGTTTCACTTCAGCTCCTGGAGAACTGTTACCGTGCAGACTGTGGGACTAGGACAGCCGCTCACCTAAAAATACACGGTTGTGACATTTCTGCCAGTTCTCCTTGTGTGCCTTGGCTCCTATAAAGCTCATATAATTGTGTGAGTGGTTGTTGTGCCTCCAAGTGTATATTTGCTCTTGTTCTGGGCAAAAGGTGACACTGCTTTCCTGGAAAGGAGTGGGTGGACCTACAGCACAGAGCTTGCCTGTTTCTCATCTTCCCGTAATAAATATGAGTGTAACATGTTGTCTCCATGACCTGGACTGGAGAACATTCACACAAATTCTTGAATGTCTTCCCCATGCAAAGCGCATATAAACCTTACATCAAACATGGGAATGCCACAAAAAACAGTGGTTTTGTTTTGTTTTAGCAATGCAAATACTTAGATTTATATATATATATATATATATATAAAATATATATATGTAAGTAACCCATTATACTGCTGTCTGTAGCATTTTTATATCCATGTTCAATCACCTCATATTTAAGTTTGTATTCACAAGAGGTGCAGCCACTGGCCTCTATGAAACTTTGCAGGATGTCCACTGGCTGCAAGCGAAGGGGGAGAGTGGGGTCAGCACCATCTGTGTCCTCTGAAGTGGCGTCTATCCTTACTGTTGGACTGGACTCTGTTGCTGCCATATCCCCATATCACATATTCACCCCACATAATTCCCCAAACCCCTGTCCCTTTTTAGTCCCTTTTTAGTCTGACTTGTACTTAAAAACTACTTACACATTATGAATGCTTGACACAATTTTTTCCTGCTAACCGGTATATTTAAAAACTTCTCATCTATAGTCCTTTAAACCCACTACAGTGTTCAAACTGTAAGTGAAGAAACTTTGAGTAATCCACTGAGCATGAGTGAAGGGGATCTGCTGCAGCTTTATGTTCAGTGTGCTGATCAGAATGGGTCAGTTCTTATGCATCCTCCAATCTGTTGAATATGTACTGAAAACCCATTTAAAATAATGGGAAACAGGCCCCATATTTAAATCTTTCCTGCTTCCTGGGGTATGACTGTATATGCAAAAGTAGGTTTTGAAAAAGATGGCTGTTGGAGTGCCCAGAAGCTGGGACTGAACAATGTTTTAAAACAGGTTTATCTGAAAAACCAGCTACAGCTTCTAGTAAGAGGACAAACTTTAATTTCCTCAAGCTTCTATCTTGACCAATCATGTCATGTCAATTTCAAAGACAAAATTTTAATAACCAAAGTAGCAAATTCTGTACTTTTAAAAATACTTTATATGAATGTTAATATTCATTTCATCATAACTTTTAAAATTCGAATTCCATTATATTTCTTCCCGACCTGCCCACATTTCAGAAAAGAAAAAAAAAAAAAAAAAAAACATGCTGGAGGAGCAGAACACAGAAAAAGCTTTCAAAAAAACTGGAGCACTTTGGATCTAGAGATAATCTTGCTACCTTCACTTACTTCCATCCATTTTCCTTAACCGCTTTATACTGGTCTGGGTGACAGAGGTCCGCGGACTATTCGAGAACCACCGAGCTAAGCTCACCAAGTTGAGAAACCCCACCCTGGACGGGATGCCAGTCCACTGCAGAACCGATGTATACGGTATATACACTCTCATTCACCTACACCGAACTGTGTCTTGATGACCTACGCGATCCAGGTTTGTAAATAAGGGCTTTGGTCCGGGAAAAAGAGAAGAAAAAAAAGCATGTAGTTAAACGCAAGCTCCAAAATTTTGCCAGAAGTACGCAAGGCCATGTGTTAATCCAGCTG
This sequence comes from Heterotis niloticus, assembly GCA_018136845.1. Classification (NCBI taxonomy): domain Eukaryota; kingdom Metazoa; phylum Chordata; class Actinopteri; order Osteoglossiformes; family Osteoglossidae; genus Heterotis; species Heterotis niloticus. The sequence continues at coordinate 4,011,923 of CM030891.1, read as the reverse complement.
TGATCTGAGACTTCTGCTGACTACCGTATGACTGTAAGTTCACTGGCACTGAGTAAAGATTGAGTTATTTCTGGGATGAATTACAGATGCTGGGCTTCTACATCCTGCTCAAGAATTTACAGTTTAAATCAAGAGGTTTTTTCTTCAGCAGTACTAGATGTACCTTTACATGCTGAACCTCCGCCTTCTGTTTGGTTTCAGAATGCTTTATTTTTTACATTACTGAGTAATTTGCACATTTGCCGGCACCCCAAGCTCTTTTTCTGCGGTCTGACCACTATAAAACAAATACTGAAATCTCTTTGAAAACATTTGATTCAAGGAGTCACGTGTCAAGCTGGTTTTGGAGACCATTGGGATGCGCCGATGGCCGCGTTCGAGATGAAGGAATGCGTAAACAGGCGGCCGTGCAGCGCACTCGCATGAGGTTGCACAACGCAGATGCCTCGGCATGTGTCATTTCCTGCTTGGCCACCTGCCTGACTCCTTGCAACGTCTGCGCTCGATGCGTAGCAGCAAGGCGGCGACTCTGGGGTCCTGCCACGACTGCTGCTCATCCCTTACACACTGACCTATTCATCTACAGATGTGGACTTTGGGCAGCGTGAGCGGTTTCTATTTCCAGGCATAGCCGTGCATGGTCTCCAATACCAATAGCTGGGAAGTCATATGTGAACAAAATGAAATGCATTCATTAACACGGGGAACTCTATGATGAAAGGAAAATGTTAAGAATGAGGAACCCCCGCAGATTAATTTTAAGCTTGTTTGGAAGTCATCTAGTGCTGTTTCTTTTAGCGGTAGATGATGAATCCGAAGCGAGCGAGATCAAACGCGGGTGATATCAGCGATGCCACGCGGCCCCTTTAATCCAATAATGAAGGATGATCATGTGCTGGTGTGAACTGGCTCCAAGCTTCCAGCACCAGATGTGTTTATTGAGTACAGAAGAAAAACTTGTTTGTGATGTGACTGCATTAAATTTGCAGCCAAAAGTAGGGGAAAATAAATATATATTTTTTATGAATATAAAACATCTGGCAATAGTTCCGCGCCAAACTGGTTGGCATTGAGTGATGCTTTAAAAGCCTTTTTCCCCCCCCTCGATTCCACCCTCACATATTCCCCACCGAAATGAGTTGATTGTAGTTCTACGATAGGCAGCGTAACATTAAAACAATATTTTCAGAGAGTACGCATGCCGTGCGTGCGTCCTGCACATACGGAAGAGTGCGGCTTGTGGCTGCGAGGGGAGAATTCAGAAACTTTGAGTACGATGGACCCCCCCGCTAGTTTGGCACATTACTGGGTTAATGAGTTGTCATGAGGAACAGCGTCAAGGACGTCTACGGCAAAAAGCACGGCAAAGACAGTCGGCGAGGAACATTAGCTACAAGGAAATACACTAAAACCGCATGCAACAATGAATACGTGTGGGAAAAAAAGGCTGAAATAAAAGCAGAGATTAGCAGTATTAGTAGTATTACCACATAGTATTGTGGTTAGTGTTCAGGACCTGGGCTTGAATGCCTGCTCCTGCTGCCATACCGTTCGCCAACGTACTAATCCTCACCTGATACAGTAAAAACAGGTAAATACTGTAGTAATTAGGTTAGTGCACAAACCTAAAGCTGTAAGCTGTTTTGAAAAAAATAACAATATTTTCACAGGGCTAAACATGGGATTGGATATGGGAGTAAGAGGTTGCTTTAAAAAATTTGGTTGCTCATAAACTCATAAACTAGTTGCTGTAGCCCATTGCGTAAGTTTTCTGAGCAACTATTTGCTTGTATCCCTCAATATATCAGTATAGCATTCCCTTCTGTGTTTGCTGTCATGTACGGGAGATAGTTTATGTAAGACGAGGGCTTTTAAGTGCTGTGGTCTTCATAGATACATGATCAAACATTTGAAAACAAGTGGTTTGCATGTATAGATAAATATGAATGAATGACAGGTGCTTTCCCACAGAAGTGGAAAAGATGCCCAAGCGGTGGCCACAGTCATGCGAGTGATGAGTTCTTTACGTATTAGCGGTTGAGAGAGATTAAACTGTTCCTGTTCACCAGAGCCACGTCTGATGAGGGTGAGAGTCAACAAGCAACTTCTGTCAAGAAGCCAGGGAGCCCTGCTGGCGGCAAAGGTAACGCGTCTCTATAAATGTCAAAAAAGTGCCATTCCGATGCCTCTCGGTGCCGGCTTTCTATTTGAATGCGAAAAGCTTAGAATGCGCACTATCCACCTTGGCCTTCTTGACAGTACAGTTCAGTCCCACTGCTGGATGAAAATGAAGGGTGACAGAAAAAGCACCTGCCCTGGGACAACCTAACCACAGTCATTACCGTTACCAAACCACAAAACTGAGCGGGGAGGGGCACTAACTTCTCGGCTCGCGTGGCCCATCCACGGTGACCTTTATGGCTCGATGGTACGTGGCCACTTGCGGAGGGTTGGTGAACACCGTGATCGTCAGCGTGAAGCTCTTGCCTGCAAACACAGAAAAATAGATTCCTACAGTCAGGGTGGAGAGCATAAACACTCAATCCTCAGAAAGACTGCAGGTTCAACACAGCCATCGCATTGCCAGTACAGGGCTTTATATATGTATACGACTGCATTTTTTAAGTTATATTTGAATGTCATTATTTAAATATTAAAATAAGGCGGAATAACACACACGATGGAAAATAAATAACAAAGATAAGAAGAACTATTTTAGCAATATGCCATTTATGCCTTGAGTAAAAAATTACAACTTCATATTTCATCTTTTAACTTCTTATTCACAAATACATTTATTTTTTTCTTATTGGCCATCACCTGAACATATTATTGTTAGATACAGTATTTTAAGTTACCGGTAATCAATATGTTGGGGCAGCAGGTGGCATAATGGTTAGAGCTGCAGCTTGGCACTCAAAGTACTTTTGGTGAAGACTCGGTCAAATAAGTAAATGTAAAAGGACATGAGATTAAAATATAGAAAGTGTTCCGTCTTTTTTATTGCAGATGTCATTTAGCTTTCATTAGCAGAGGCATTGCTCAGTTGATAATTTTGCCAGATTATATTGGGTTTATTTCCACTGCGTAGCATCTGCAGACAGCTCTGTGGAGCATCTTACTCAGCAGTGACGTTGAGAGTGTGAGAACCAGCTTGCGCCCTTTGTTGACAGCTGTAATTGCATCCAGGGACAGGAAAAGGTGGGCGGCCAGGGCCCTGGTGAATGGGGGAGGCGACCAGACACACACACACACACACACACACACACACACACACACACACACGCACCTCAGCATGTCTGTCAGCCTACAAAAATGCGGAAGTAGAATACTGGTGGCTCTGCTAGTCTCTACTGTCCTTTATTGCCTTGTTGTTCGCATGTACCAGTTACTACCACTTAATGGACCAGATTACTGACCTTAATGACCAGTTTATTCAGTTAGATGCTGCATTTTAGCAAATGAAACTTTAAAAAGCTATGTGCATGCTACTGGTTGAAGGCCTTAACCTGCCCATCTGATCTTTATCAACCTGCAGGCTTGTAGCAGAAGTGCGAACAATTCAGCTCAGGGGCCCAACGTTGCACAAGAAAATCCCTCCAGTTCTTCTCATTACTTAAAAAACGAGTTTGCGAACCTCTAAATCTCAATGTCCGTGCGCCATTAATAGGTCCCCGCAACGCTCGGAAGTTTTCTCAGAACTTCTTATTTAGCTTTATCATCTCAACTGGCTTGTGCTATTTTCATACAATGCATGACTAAATGCAAAGCTTACCATGCAAGGTGTTTTTTTTTTTTTTTAATCGACAAAACAAATTTATTCTTGTCGCCGCAAAGCTCCATCCTGTTCTCCACCCTGAGTCTACAGCATCACAGTGATTCCTTTAGTAAAACAACCATCGCATGCAGCGCTATTCTCCATCGAATTAAAGGCCATAAATAAAATTTTGAGAGCTCTGCAAATGTTTTGTCGCTTCGGAAGATTACTTGAATTAATAGCAAAAGCAAACTTGTCTGCGCAGAGAAGTCCTTCAATACGATCGTCTTGGAAAGTTGGACTTGTTGCAACTTTACTGTAGGTGCCATCCGAAATTACTCTCGATAATTATAGCGAAATTGTTTTGTAAATTTGCCCAGAATACCGGCACCACAGGTTAGCATGAAGCAGCGCTGGCCTTTGTTATTCTATATCGAAAGAATCAATCGGTAAGTGTGAATACAGAACAAGAAACAGAAAACAATGCTGTGTTTTTCGTTAGAACAGGTCCCCAACATGCAAATGCTGGAGTGCTGAAGGACAAAAGTGTGAACGTGCAACCGTCCCGGGGAACAGAGGGGTAGCGAACGTTTTTCGGCTGCTCAATACGTGACTCAGTTGCAGGGATCCGGAGACGGAGGCAAGTCAGAACTCGGCCTCGTCTCCCTGCCCGCTGTGCCTCTGGCATGGGGCTGCCGGGGACCGTGTCTCTGCAGCTCCCTTCAAAAGGCCTGAAGAGAACAGGACTGCCACGGATCAGAGGGAGTGGGTGGATGGCCTTTGGATGTAATTGCTCTCACATCAAAAGAGGCATTCTTCCGCCCTGCACACACTCTCAGTCTCACACACACACGCGCGCACACACACACACACACACACACACACACACACACACACACACACACACATCTGTGCTGCTAGAATCCATTAATTCTGCTGTCAGGAAACGCAACAAACACACATGCGGACCGCGGCCACTTTGCGACCGATCCGTGACCACTGTTTACTTTCGGATTCACTTCAAATGCAGTTTGCCATTGTTGTCGGATCTATTATGTCTTCACCTCCACAACCGTGTGTGCAGGAGAGCTGGAGAACTCAATACATGTAAATGGAAACTTAAAAAGTCTGTAACCACAAATGTGGTCCTTTATATACATGTGACCTTTGTGTACATAAACACACACATCACAAGAGCACGAGTCTGAACTAATACTGTGTGTGTCTTTGTTTGAAAATGTGTATGTTTTTTAAATATTTGACAGAACTTTGCCAAAGAAGAAAATGTGAACACACCCTTTGTTAAGGGGGAATATTTTCCTGGCAGGTATCCTTATTTCACAGACCATTATAACACTTGGCATCTATTGTTATTCTACTACAAATTTTTGACATACCTGACACTTAAAGATTTTGACGCATTTTTAAAACCAAATATTTTTGAAGCAATTCTGCGTAAGTGCCTCGTTCAAGGGTACTACAGAAGGAGTGGGAATTGGGACTCAAACCAGCAACCCCCAAGTTCATGTCCCATACCTGCCTCCCCACTGCTTCTGCGCACGCCTGCTTAGCTGCTTTGTTTTTCCTGCAGTTTATTAGGAGCTACAGGTCTAAGTGTACTAAAGAGCAAAACCACATAAAGAGGATAGTGTTTCATATGACCACCTCTCAATACTTTTACCACCTGCCCTCTATCCAACCTTTCTGAATAGAGGCACTTAACAAAGTTATATATTTAACATGTCGTACAACTAGATAGATATATTGTCTGCGGCTTCATTAGACACCCAGATTTGGACGGACTTTTGTAAAGGAAACAATTTAAATGTTGTATATCGTGGTTTTGCTAACCAACAGGTATAGTATGAAAATAAAAGTGTTATGGACATCCTTCCATGTCTGTTTTAGATTTAAATAAATAAATAAATAAATAAATAACGTGAGGTTTTATTATACGTTTAATATCACCAAATCGCTGAACATTTGATGCATGTGTCTGTTATTGCCAGCACAGCCTTTCATGAAAAGAAAATTAGATAACATCAAATGTATGCACAGAACCTATTTCCAGAACCGGCTGTTCATATGATCAAATGGCACTCTTAATGTTATTCAGCGGTGGGACAGGAGTTTCCCTCATAAGAAATGTGTCTTTGAATATTTCATCATAAACAATGTACCAGTTTCATGAGGCGCTTCCTTTCAGCAGCAGCCCAGAGGCTGGACTTAACTCTGAGGCTGTGTCCGAATATCACATGTCCTATAACCCTGGTCCGAACGTCATGCTGCACCATAAATATGCATATTGCGTGCTGCAGATGGTAACTGTAAAGTCTTTCTCTAAATACTTGCATTTACCCTACCATATATATCCTGCTGCATCCCCAGCTATCGTGTATCAAGCACTAAATTTGCAGTCATAACTATTATAGTCCACGGTGTGACAGAAGCCATTGGCTGCAAGGGCCTGCAACACACACCGCATCCACTTCTGAAAATCCCCTGTATCCTGAATTTGCACACATACCAGATAATAGACAGTAATAAAATAACATTACTAATACAAACTATTAATGCTGTGCATAGACACACACCTCTGTGCATAAACATTTACGTTTATTCCACATTTTACAGCTATTAGCTATTGTAACACCTATACTATACTTAGTAACATAACACAACCACAGATACAGTAATATGCCCTAGAGGTTCTGGTTTTTCTGAGTTAGGCTAACTTTGAAGTTCTACATCTTCCTCCAAAGGAAGAGCAACTGATATCCTTTAATAAGAGAGCCTTTGTAAGTCAGATCTGTGACTCATTAGACTACAATTACTTATGAGAGACAATTGTTGTCATTTCATATACGTTGCTCTGTATGATCTGTTTCTTAAACTGTGGGGATTGGGAGGGGGTTAAGTACTGCCGTATAGGTTACCATTTAAAAGTGTAAAATAATACATTAAAAAAATCCACTTTGATGTAATTTCTCCACTCCCCCTTCCCCCTTATCTCCAATCATCGATCTACCCTTTTCTTTAAGATAATTTTTCTTTAAAAATATCTATTTTGAAAGAAAAAATCAATTTTACTTACGCACAATACAAAACATTACTCATGACAATATACACGACATATGACAAAGAAAGGGCCTCGTATAATTATTTTTAACAAAAGCCGAAATGTAATTCAAAACCCTTTCCTTAATAATAGACCGCTTTGTTATAGAATATCAGGCAGAACAGTCATTCTTATTATTATCATCACTTCTTGTTATTGGTCAAAAAGCAATTTTTACCTTATCTACGTTTAATTTTGTATTATTTGAAGCCAAAGGTAATGTCAATATAAAAAGAAGACACAAAACCAAGACTCCACTCACCTCTTCCGCTCCGCCCGACGAACCTGAGGTCATTAAAGCGAGCCACTTGGTTCTTCATGACTGCAGAAGCATTTCGAAGCTCTGCCGAGTAGTTCTCGTCGTTTCCGGCCATTACTGTTACAACCGTACCATCGGGCACTTCTCCTAGAGCCACCACCTTTGCAAAGATGGGCATTGTGTTAAAACGGTTGAAAAATAAAAGAAAACAGTTGTGTTGTTCCAGAGAACTTTGAGTAGAGGTAGAGGTAAATACAAAATAATTTACATGGTCCAGTTTGGGATCAGATTAACTCCTGGAGTTGGTTTAATTCTCTCTGTGTTACCATTTATGACGCAGTGGATGTATTAGTAAATTATTAAAACACAAGTAACGCATTCATGAGAAAAGTATCAGCTCACTAGGTACCGGCCCCTTGTTTTGTTTTATTCATGAAATTGTTCTAAATATAGCGATCTGTACCTCGTGTGCTTGCCCTCTGCTGCGCTGCGTATCGATCGGCCGAGGCTTCGCATTCTTGAGAGATCATCATATACTGTACTATCAACATTAATGCTGTAGTAACTGTAACCGATAGACTGTCCTATACAAAATGCAATACATCCTTGCTTGAAATAATACTAAATAAATGTTCAACAAAAGCAACGCAACTGATCGGTAATAAATAAATGCATACATAAAAGTTAAGAATCAAAAAATAGTCTCTGTCTAACATAAACAGCCCCTGCCTGTGGGCTTACAATAAGTAGAAGCAAAAGTTAATATGCAGTACAAAGGTCAGTATCCCAGGAGGTGGAAGTAGACTGACCAAAGGAAAAACTTGTACAGTTAGAGTTACCACTGTACCATGCACTGTTTTTAAAGCAAACCCTTTAAAAAGAAAATTCTGTGTGAGCCACTGAGCACGCATTCCTGCCAGGGCCACCACTGAACACTGGCACCGCTATACAGGGACCGACAGGGTAGATTAATTCATTCACGTAAAAGGAAAATACAGTTACCACAATACACTTGTTTATGTATGAATGATATACAACCTCCCCCACAGTAGACAAGAAATGTCCAGTTTCTGTCCACAGTTCACAGGTTCAAAGTAAAATGCTTAAAAGCCATCCCTTGACTTTCCCTTTAACCCAGCATCTTACGCTCCATTTTTAGATCTAAAACTACCAAAAAATTCTGTGCCGCAATTCTGTGGTCGTCATTTCGAGAAAAATAATTTCTACTATCTTCTGGGTGGGGGTCATTTAACTTCTAAAGGACTGAGCTTTCAGAAAACAATTTAAGCAGTCAGTGACTGGGTGGAAACATACTTAATCCTTATTTTCCCCAAAAAGTACTAAGGCACAAAAACCAGCATCTGTTCTGTGAATTGCGGCAAACTACCACTTCTCATCAAGCACATATATTTAAACGCAGTTTTGCAGTATTGTGGACTATGCTATGATATTCTGAAAATATTTGATCACATTTGGATGCTTATTAAGACCAGTGAAGACAAATGAAGGGAATATGAGGTCCAGAATAGCAGCCATGTGGACACAAGGTTCGGGGGGAAAAAAAAAAAAAAGTTAAAAATCCTAAAACCTCCCAGAAAGCTGATAAAAAGGAGATCCCGTGCTGGGCACTCGTATTTTGCTCGTAATAAAAATCCTCGTCTTTCTTAATCCGGGCACCCGTGTGGGAACCATTAAAGATACATGTGACAGCGGCTATGAATAGCGCGGCGCTCTCGGGTTTCAGGTGTCCCCGCGGCGCGACACGCGTGGGCGCCCCGCCACCTCCACCTCCGCCGCACTCATCCTACTTTATGTTTGTCCGCAGCGTTCAGGATTCACCGCTCCATGGTCGACTTTTTCAAGCTTCACAGCCAAATAACCACTGGCCATTTATAAACATAACGTTTTTAATAAAGGAAACACAAATACAGTAGAAAGCCGAAATAAGTCAATTGTGGCTCATCAGCAACAGCAAAAACAAGATAATAAATAATAATAATAAAAAAATAATAATAAAAATAGTAATAGTAATAATAATAATAATAATAATAATAATAATAATAATAATAGTTGGTGCTTTGTCAGTGTCTTCAAGCTAATTTCAGTTATTCACCCATGTATACAGCACGACGTTTTACCAGTGTATTTCGGGGTAAACAGTTTACTCAAAGGTACAACAGCAGCACCCCACTCCCCCACATAAACTGCCATAATTCCGTTGTGCTTAAAGAAGTCATTGAACTGTCAGAAGTTTCTGCGACCGCTGTCCGTGATGCTCTCCTTACCTTGAAGGCTACCGGCAGGGTTTTGTTGCACCTCCAGTGGGACGGCAGCACCGAGCACAGGAAGTTGGGGCTGTCGGTGCGGACCAGCTCGGCCGGGTGGTCCGCGATGATCTCCACCATCGTGCGGTTGTCATGCTGCCGCAGGCGGGGTAGCGCCGCCGCCGACGGGCTCTCCTGCGGTGCTCCGGGAGGGTTCACCTCGCTCATCTTGCCGGGGATCGGCTGGAGGCTGCTGGTCGGGGGGCTGAACCTCCGGCTGGCGCTCGGGTCTACGGGAATGCGCATCACCACAGCGGCGTGTTAGTGGGGCGCAAGGCTGTCTCTGAGAGTCCGCGGTGCGCTGCGCGCCTTTTCCGCCGACAGACAGAGTGGGAAACGGGGAGACAAAAGTCCCCTCGGACGGCGGGCGGCCGCTTGCGCTTTCAGTGCGCAGAGGAGTCCGGGTTCTGCCGCTTAAACTGGGAGGACCGAGATCGAAGAGCTCGATTTCCCATAAATATAACTCGAACGGCGCTAACGGCGAAAACGCGCGTCTTTCAAAGCAAAACAGCGCAAAAGTGAAGATCCTCGATCTCTCAGGTGTCTTAAAACTGCTCTGAACTGACACGACGTCTTGTCCAACAAAGAAATTTGGATTAAAAAAAAGAAAAGAAAAAGCAGCCGCCGGTGTCTAAAATAAATTTACTTTCGCAAGATTTCCTCCACAACAGGGATCCAGACGATCATCATCAGAAAAGTCAAAAGTCATAAAGAAACGATGTCTTGCGCAAAGTAACGAGCGCTCAAAAGTCAGTAAACGTGGTTATATATATATATATAAAAGAACAATAATAGTAAAATGAATACAAAGCTAAAACGGTTAGGCGAAAAGGAAAACCGAATTCAACACAAGGATGGCGGTATTTTCTTTCAGCTCGGTCATAACTGCTGCGGTCCTCCGTCAAAAGTGCGGTTTTTTTTGCAGAGGGTTAAAAAGTGATCCGCAGAAGTGCGGTCGGTGGGGTGAAGCCGTGGAGAAGGAAAAAAAAAAAAAAAAAAACACCTTTCTGCGTGTGTCCGAGAGAGTGTGGTTTTTTGGTGTGTGTAGGCAGGTCCTGAGCTGCTCTGGTTTTTGTGGTTTATATATATATATTTATATATTTATATACACACAGTGAGACACACAGTGGCGAGAGATCATTATGCTGATGAGACACGTGGTGTGGAAGGGCAGGCATCGCACGGCTTTTAAAATAAATACAGGATACGCCTGTCTTTGCGAACTTTCATCTCATTTATCCCTTTGACAGAATCGTAAGCTCCAAAAGGCACATTTTCATTAACCCTGCGACCCGACTTTAAGAACGCGACAGTGACAATTTAGAAACATTGAACAGTCTTGGAATTTCGAGCGTCGCTTACGGTAAAGCTGACGCGCGGGCCGGGGCGCCGAATATTCCCGACACAGCACGAAGTCTTTTGTTTTGAGCCGCTGAGCACTTTTCTTTGCCCGCAGCGCAGAAACGTGTCGGAGCGCCGGCGTACCGCGCTCTTCCCAGAGATCTCATCCGCAGCAGAAGGGCTCACGGTGTCTGCGTTCTGGAAACATAGCTTACGGGCAGGTGGCGGGCGAAGGCGCGAAGGAGCCCCGGCGAACGGGCGAGCGAGAGCGCTAACTTGGGGAAGGGGGCAGAGAAGGCACACGAGGCAAAAAAGTAGCAGGGCAGAAAAAAATGAATGAGTCACTTCCTTTGGTGTGAGTCAGGTTTAGGAGAAACTGAAACACGTTTTTTTTTTGGTCAGACGGGAGAGCTGTAGCACAACTGATGCCTGTTCTACGCAGCCTATCCCGCTATTGCCGTAGTTGTAAGTAATAGACATATCTGCATATATATTACATGCTAATAGAAGATATTAGGTAAAGATATGGGATCCCTTAAACAAAATTATTATTATTATTATTATTATTATTATTAGAAGCTCCCAAACTAGTAGCACCTCTATGAATAAATGTCAATGGATGAAACGTTCACCTATTTTATTTCTCGGCTCAGTCTTAAATGCGCTTGCAGCGGTGTCTGACTATAAAACAAATAAAAGTTTCGGCATTTTCACATTTTTTTCCTGAATGGTTACTGCGGAAAGCCGCTCCTGCGTTAAATAAACGCGAACTTCGGCAGCGATACTTGAAGGAACTGGGTCGTCCCGTGTGGTTGTGCCTACGCGTTTTAGTATGCGACGCAAAAAACTACAAGTTTAGGTTTTTAAGCGAGGGGTACGGGTTACGTAATGCCAAAGAACTACATTTCCCAGGCGGGTTTCGTCTTTCCGCTTTGTGACGTTAAATGTAGGGGCCGGTTGCGGCTTTTGAGGAGTGTAAAGAAGTAACTGAACAGAGCAAGGTAAGGAAGCTGTAATTTTTTGAGATTCAAATTGTCAATTCTTACCTGCCTTGCATTTTATAACAGTATGAAGTGCAACAACCTTGTGTGAAGACATATGTAAAGTTACGCGTGTATGCAAACAGTGGCGTGTGAAAAGAGCGCGGAGGTCTGCGTGCAAGTGACGTTGGTGTTTGTTTTGTGCGTGGTGAGGTAAAAAGTTGCAGCTCCTTTTTGAAAACATCACTTTCTGTTAAACTCGTATTGTTATAGTTTCAAGCTCTGGCATGTTTTTGTAAGCTGCGTGTGAACAGAATAAGCAACAGGCTGATGGATGGAGACCCCAATAATACAGTAGATAACCAAATAACAAAATGTTTATGAGGTATTCAGCGAGGGTCAGTGTGGAGGGAATCGTGGGATAACATTATTATTATTATTATTATTATTATTATTATTATTATTATTATTATTAATAATAATTTATTATTTTATTTATTAAGCTTACAATGGTTTACACATTTCACAGCAAAAAAGGGTTATTGCAGGAAATCAAGGTGCTGCAGGAGGAGCAGGATTTCAGGTTTGAGTGAAACATCATCTTGGCAAGGCAGGAGTTTATTGTCATTTCGTCCATCTACACAGTACATGGCGAAACGAGACAACGTTCCTCCAGGACCAAGGGTGCATCACAACAACACAACACGGTATAGCAGGACAAAGGAATATAGTGCAAATATTACCAAGTAAATAATTGTGCTAAATAGTATAAATAGGAAAAATTACAGTGGGGAAGCAGCTACTCATCTTAAAGTTTAACAACAATGTAGCCATAATGCAAAGGTGTCAGCCAATAAAATAAGTCTATTGAACAACTGATTCATTTATTAATGCTTGCCAAAAAAATTAACTTGTATTTTGTCATAGATCTGTTTTTGTTAACCAATAGTTGAGGTGTATTGCATGCTTATTCTTTAGAAACTCTTGTTATAGAAAGAATGCGTTGGACTTAGTGGCTCATGATACTGCGTTCTTTTTTTAAGTTTTCCATAGACAAAGATGTTTATCACAATTAGCTGGATGAATGTATTTATTATGTTTAAGACTTAATTTGTGGAGCAATATCTGGAAAACATCAGGTATCTAATTGTTGATATACTCTAATGTAGAAAGAAAAAGGTAAGAGTTCAGTGAAACACATTTTAAAAATAGACCGCAGGGGCTAAGATTTTTAGACATAAGTTTGCTGGTCAAGGTCTGAAAGGTGTGCTTATACTTTAACTTATTCACGAAATTCCATTATCATATATACCGTTGTAATGTGGCCCAATTTATCACTTCTGAATTGGCGTTATGAAAATGGCAGTTGTCTGCCTTCACAAATTAAACTGAAAAGTACAGCTTTAAGATTGCATTTATTCGATTTAAGATTGCAGTAAGACATTCAACTTTATATGTTCTGCTATTAAGGAGTCACAAAGAATGAAGCTGGAAGGCATTTGCATTGTGGCTACTTTGCTGGCTATTAGAAAAATGAACAAACCATTTATAAACTTTCACTTAAGTTGTTCTCTAAAGTCCCCCCCCCCCCCCGTGCCAACAATTGCTTATGAAGGTAAACCAATAATTTTAATGCTAAATTACTTTTCAGTGCAGAGTTTTGAATGAGATGACCTGTCTGTATTGAGTATGGATTTTTTTTGTAACAGCATTTCAGTCTGATACTTGCGCATGTTCATTTTTACATTTTTTTCACTGTACAGGCACTTAATGTGCTTTGAAATTATAGATGCCTGTGTCCAGGCACCCTTTTCAACCTTCAGTATTGTTGGACCTGTTGCAACCAAGACTAACTAAATTAAACTCTGTGTATATTTTCTGTATTGCAGCCATAAGTATGTGCTTAATTTTATTTTTAGCGAGTAACATGCAATTCTGTCTTTGTTTTGTTTACGAAAACGTATTAGACAGATGAGAAGCAGATGCAAAGCACTACTGAATACAGTGCTAATCCAAAAGAGATTACAAAATAATAATGATGATTTAGACTCTTATGGGATTTATGGGTCCTCTTAAGAAAATTATTACACCAATGTACTTCCAAGAGTCATTATTTCCACTAGTACACAAATCTGATATTTTCTTCCAAGCTCTTGCTGTCTTTGGCCATATTGATCATCTTCCATTGCATGATGCATTGAATGGAGTTGCAGCACATTTTCATTTCTGAGATGAGAGGATGTTATTATAAAGACCGATACACTATAAATTATAATGTGTTCTGTTTAAAATGTTTCTAAGATGTTATTTATTTCATTTAATGCTTTTACTCTCACCTTATGAAAGAACACAAATAACACAGTAAATTTAATAATAAAATGACACCCTTGAGGGTTTTTAAAAAACTTAGTTGTACTTCACACTGACGTAGGATGAATTATCTAAAATACTTGCTTATATCAAGCTAAACCAAAAATTCAGAGTTTAGTTGTTCCTTGGATTTCTGTAAACCGTGCTGCTGCAGTCCAGCAGTGAATCATTGCAGGCCTGGACAAATTTATGGAAATGCAGTGCAACCATTTTTCTTTTGGAATTTCTGAAAAAAGGAAAATGCCAGTAATTCTGTTTGACTTTTGGCAAGATGGTTTACCTAAATAGCATTTTTGGCAAGCAATCACGGTGTAGCAGTCATTAAATGTCAGAAATTTCTCAAATTTTTTTATTGCAGATTTTGTGATGCAGGGTGCCTAGAGTCAAATTGTGACAGCTTTCCAGAGAAGGGGTTACCAAAGACTTTTTTTTGTAACAGGTCCAATCTGTTTGACTTCATTTCTACTTTTTACAGTTTTTTTGATAAGTTGATAAAATCTGGTTTGACTGAGACGATGCTTCTCTCGATGCTGGGGGGGGGGGCTCTAGCAAGTTGACTTTTAGAGAAAATATTAAATGGTCAGTTGGTAATGTGGAGTTTTGCTGATGATGTCATTAGCAGTAGTAAAAATGATTGTCAGAAACTTGTACTGCTGCCATTAAATAAAGAGACTGGGGAAAAAGCTGCTCATCTGAGATGCAGCATCTTGACTGTCACTGTTCAAAATTTCTGCCCTGTGTCATCACTGTGAGTTTTTCTAACTACAGAGAAAAACACATCAGCCAAACCGAAGGCCAATTTAACTGACAAGCGTATTTGTTTTTAATGGAGACTTTTTAACATTTATCACGATAGCGGGAAAGGCACTGAGGAACTTTCCAAAGGGCTTATCAGTGTGGTTGCTGTATATGGGCCAGTGGCAGTTAGCGGTGTTTAGCCAGGTGTTTCAATGAACTGTCACTGCAGATGAGAAAAGAAAATGTTTCACAGAAAAGCTTTACGTCAACACGGGGGTGATAACAAACGTAGAGGGATGACTACTGTAAATAAGCTTCTGCATCACACATATGTAAAGGAGGCTGATGATGACATTTTGGGAGGATCATGTCACTCACACTCCGGGGTTGTAAAATCATCCTCACTCTCAGACTGTGCTGTAGATGTGATAAAAAATACTTAATGTTTCCAAGTACCTGGTTAACAGGTATACACAGCAATACCGATTTAGTCTCTTCACGTCCGAGATGCTCAGAAAAAAATCAGAAAGGCTGTGGATAAATTTTATCATTACAATAATTTGAATTCCATGCAATGTAAAATTAATATCTCATAACTATTTTTAGATGTTTGGGGTAAATTATGCAAAAGCAATTGAGCGTTTTAATCACTAGATTTCTTGAAAATTTTGAACTGAGTTGGCTTAAACTTAAAATATTATTTTGGTTCCTTTGGGCTTAGGCTTGAAGTTGTTAGATTTAAATGAGTCGCATGTAAAGATTCAAGCCAATGAACGCTCCATTTTACCTGACTACAGAATGTTATGGTCTTCACTATGTTATGCTGCATGCCAACGAAGTTCCCATAATTCATTGCTGTTAACACTAACAGAAGGTTTGAAAAGATTCATTTGAAGGCTAAAGTTGTTTTTCCAGCCTGCAGCAGGACTTTTCTACCATTTTTCATAAGTAAAGCTGTCTGTATAACTGTAAAACTTGTTGTTCTTGTTTTTTTTTTTTTTCTTTCCTTCTTTTGGATGTTACTTTAATGCTGTCTGACTTGTGTGCAACAGATGAGCATGAACGCATCGAGCCCCATGTCCAGTGGTGCCGCGTCCGGTGGAGGAAGACCATGTGGGAAAGCCACAAGCTTCGTCCCTGAGCTTCAGAGTATGATGTACGTAGGTTTCAATTTGCCATCTTCCCCTTTACTTTTACTCATTTCACTCAGCATCACTTGGAACTTTAATTGTTTTCTATATCCAAAGCGAATATATCTTTGGATTTCAAGCAACGTTGAAAAAAATGCGAAGAAAGTTGGTTAAGACTGCTTTAAATTGAAATCTTGCATGCAGGATAACTTTTTACGCTGAAGAAATACTAACATTTGCCTAAATGCAATGTCTCCTAAATATACATTTTAAATGTAAGCATGCCTGCTGCAGATGATGCAAATAGACAGAAACCCCCTTCACGTCAAACACTCCCGTATTAGTGTTTACAGTGGTGTCAACACTGATTGCTGAGATGAGGGAACTCCAAGTCGGTGGTCCCCTCTTACCGGGAGGCAAGCGCTGGCCACATCAGAGAGGGGAAAGTTCTCACACGATTCCAAGTTGCCATATGCCGTCAGGACGTTTTAAACTCGCTGCGGCTTCAAAGCCGTTAAGAAATACACGATCCGAAAATCTGGGTGGTGGCAATCGAGGCCAGAAAGATAACAAAGCAGTGCACAACCCAGTAACTGTTTTTTTTTTTTTTTTTTTTTTTTTAAAAAGAACCTAATGAGGAGAACATGAAAAATAAACTGTCTTTTCATCCTGGTGGTGGCGAACGGACACAGACAAATAAGCCATGAAATGATCTATACAGATGAATGGATGCAGTTGTCTTGGTTACCATTGTTTATGCTGCTTCAAAGAAATGTTAAGTGTATTTTATTTTGTGTTCATTCAGAATTATAGCTTACCTGGTGGAATGTGTTGTGCTGTTTATCTATCTATCTATCTATCTATCTATCTATCTATCTATATTTTTTTATGTTTATCATGGCTAATTGCATACATAGTTTTGCAAGTAAATCCTACAAATCCATATTTTAAATTTAATGTAACATGCTTCATTTGAGATTGGTATTTATTTTTTTAAGCAAGCGATTATGTAACAAACTGAACAAGTCCTTTTTTGTGCTATCCCTACAAACTTGTCTTTGTCGAAACGAAGAGTACATAAACTTAAGATCCTGGAAAAGGCTCTTTTTTTTTTTTTTTTTTTACAGTCCTCTATTTTGCAAGACACTTAATTATAGTTTTATGTGAGGAACGTTCTGATGGAGTCTCAAAGCCTTCCAATTTAGGAGATTAGTTTCCATCCTTGGCAGGCCTTTTCACGGCACAAAACGATGATACAGAGAAATTCTACTCCTTACTTCATCTCAAAGGCCGCAAGAAGCGTCTCAGCTCCAAATTTGCCTGTAATTTCGGCTAAGTGTATAATTATTGTTTTTCATTAACTTGTTTGCGACATCTACAGTCGCAGGAGTCATGCCCCTATTTCTGTTTTGCCAGTGGACCTGAGATATTGGCAGAGGACCTGGCGAAACTATTCCCCAACATAACATAGGTTAAAAAAGTAAAATGCATTCGGAGAGGGTGAGGGGTGCCAGCATGAAAGGAGGAATGAAGGAGCGTTGGTGACATTTATTTTCATTTAATGAGGCAAACTAAGGAGGAGGTTTTCGAATGTGTGTTTTTGATGATGTCTGCTTTCAGCATGTTAAACTCGTGCCAGGAAAACCAAGGAGGAAAATGTAAAGACAATTTCCTCTCGCTCTTATTGCCATGACTGTCTGCCGCCATCTGCCTTCACGGAGGTCCTTAATTGAGATCACTTGTACTTATAAATAGCAGGAAGCTCTGTGGCTCACGGAAAAGAGAGGGGGAAAAATGGAACTGTAGTGTGTGCCCCTTGAAAAGCTACCGTTTTTCCCCCTTCTTCCCTTTTAAATGATCTAATTGGAAATGTGTCTTCAATCATTGTCTTTACAATGCTGATCATCAGGTTTTGCAGGCCATTAGTGATTCTCTTGCCTCATTGCTGTTCGGGATCCTGATTTTTCTTTTCCCTTCCTAAATATGAAGAAAGGACGAGATGATCCGTGCTTCGATCTCTCTCCATATTGACTCGAATTAAACTCAGGATTGACATGGATTATCATCCCTTTGGAAGTAATTCATATATAATTTAACATGACTTTAGAAAGTTGTCACAGGACTTTGTTAAGCTGACAGAATTTGGTATTCTGTTTGTAATTTAGTTTGTGTGTACTTTAGTAGTCAAAGGATAAAATGTATACTCGTGCGCGCGTGTGTACATACGTGTATGTATAAAAACAACTTGAAACCTATGAGTGCAGCTGTTCCTATTCAGGGAGGTGCCTGTGATTGCCTTTGTCAGCCATGTATGAAATTACTGAAAGCTGTCAGGTATTTTGGTATTTTTTGGCTGCTCACGATGTCGCACGGAGAACAAACAGCAAGTTGAGCCTCGGCCGCACTGAAGACAGACACAGACGCAGGCCATTTGATACGTTTGTTTAAGAAGGGGCTCCTCGTTTGAATCGGCTCCCCAAATCTCCCGATATGTAATATTCAAATAAGTGCTTACTTTGGAAGGGGAGACGCTGGACTCCACACATAAGGTGCTAAAGATAATACAGACAGTTGGAGAAGGCCAACATTCCGCTGTACACTTTTCCTTCCTCTGTGAGTTTCGACGCGCCGACATCCTTTCCCTGAACTGCTTGTCCGTTTGAAAAATATTTATAGTACATCTGTAAGACAAGGAACTCTCTAAAAATGAGGACTGTCAAAAATTATTTATGACGCAAGTTAAAGTAATATCATATTTATGGATGGATGAATTTGCCAGTTTTCCCTCCTTTTTTCCGCCTCCTGCTGTTTTTAAGTCCTCCTGGTTAGATGCTGCAAATGGAAATAGTAAGTCCCCCCTAAAAAAGCTGTCCGGATTTATTTTTAATAAAATTGTTTCTGTTAAGTTGCTCAATGCAAAATACTGTGTGGATAAGAGAACATAAATTATTTATTTGAACATGGTTGCGCGTGTGAGCTGGATCAGCTCTTATAAATTTGACTAAATGACCCCTTGGTCAGGCCTTTACAGCAGTTTTGTGGTTTATCTGAAATCATCTCACTCTTCTTTAATGTGCAGAACATTGCATCATTGTACAAATAGATATTGCAGATGTTTTAAACATCATAAGAACATCATCGATAGCTGTTCAGTTTTCTGTAATAATGGGATGTTGCTAGCAGATACTGAATTAAAGTCAGGACGTGTTAGAAACAATTATGTCCTCATCCCTGAAGCACATACCATGGGTACGCTTAGATTTTATTATTTTATTATTCTAGCTTTTTCTTCTGAGCTGTTTAGATTTTTTTTAACCTATTTATACAGCTAGGCAACTTATTTTTTTCTTTGTAGCAGTTCAGGCTAAGTGCAGAGGTACTACATCAGGACATGGGATTTGAGCCTTTTTTTCTTCAGATTGAAAGTGAAATATTGTAAAGCTTGAATGCTTGAAACATTTGAAAACTTGTGTTGCAATGCACAGTTATGTTCTTGCTTTTCATACAGAGACCCTGGGGAATGTCTGCGAAGTAAGGTGCGTGTTTTTATCTCGCTTTGCTCGTGTGGTGCTAACGTGATCAGCACTTTGACACCAGAGGCATACTGTATTACATCCTCTTTATCCGCAGTGTTCAGCAATTTCTCACAGAAAACTGCCAATTTGCTTTTCTCATGTGACAAAATTGGCAGCGATGTTCTTAGAAAACAGTGTGTGAACCTTGGCTATATTTATTTGAGGCCCAGCATTAATGTTGTGGTGTGTGTGAGCATGAGTCCACACAGTATTCACACACACACACATTTTTGTGGCTGCAAATTACCCACAAATTTTTTTTTTTTCTTCCCCTTTTTAAATTTTTCATTGAAAAAGTCTTTAAATTGGGGGCCCATCAGAGTCCACTGAGGAAGTCAACCCACATTTACAAGAACCTTTAAAACGAAGAATTAAATGTGAAGAATAAAATACCACACATGGCGATCAAACCCTACAGGCCAGTTCTGCAGTTGTTATGTTTTCTGACAGTAATGAAACCTGAGACTGTTAAAGGACTGTACAATTGTTGCTCAGTACCATACCACTAGTGATGTTTTTGATGATGGTTTGTTCTGGAAGTTGAAACAATAAAACCAGAGTTGTTTGTTATAGAAGAATAAAGAAATACGCATGTTTTTTGACTGCATAACTTAGTATGTAAATATGAAACAAAACAAAGAGAAAGTGATTATTGTGATAAAACTGGCACGGGGTAAAAATGGGGTAAATTCAACTGGATTCCGTATATTTCATCTTGAGAAAGGGCTCGGGCGCTTAAAGATATTGGATTTTTCAGTGTGCCTTTTGGCAGATGCGTCGACGTTTTCAGCAATTTTTTGCGGTTCGGTGCCGAATCTGAAACCCTTTCATTAGCCATATTCTCTCTCACCGGGGGGTTTAAACATATGCACATAAATGGCGTTTCATCAGGACTTTGTGTCATTGGTAATTACAGTGTAGTTATAGCAATATATTTTTCTATATGCATCTCCTTGTTATGACTGGCTTCTAGCAGCCTGTGATTCACAGTAAAGGGAGCTGCGCAAAGCAGCCCTGCCGCTTTCCAGCTTATCGCGGCCACTGTGATGTGATGGAGAGAAACCAGCTTAAAGGCCAAAGGTTTGGAAACAAGGCCAAGAAGCACACTTTTGACACCGTCTGCATGGGGCAGTAAAAATATCACTTGGAGAAAAAAG
The DNA here is from genome assembly GCA_018136845.1 of Heterotis niloticus. Lineage (NCBI taxonomy): Eukaryota > Metazoa > Chordata > Actinopteri > Osteoglossiformes > Osteoglossidae > Heterotis > Heterotis niloticus. Next base: position 3,991,174 of record CM030891.1, on the reverse strand, counting down.
CTGCATGCTGGACCAATAGGATTACAGTATTTTTAGAATGTAAAAGTTGTTGTTTTAAGTTAAATATAAGTACAAATTCATTGCATTTATGCAAGTGTTGTAATTGGGATTGACTGAGATTTCGTGTTAATTTAGAACAAGTGTGGAAAGAAGTGGAAGTGACTTTGTTGGTCCTCTGAAAAAGGGTAAATATGACTAGAACAAGTAATGTAATAATTTAAATGTTCTTGTAATTTAATTTAATTTTCATTAATAAGTCACACCATAAATATGAATGAATAATCTGACCTGTTAATTTGAACGCTACAATTTCTGTTCTCATCTCTATATATTCAGCCATTTTTGCCTTAAAAATTACCTTGATTTGCTTGATACTTTTACCCAAAATTAATATCCAATTTATTTATTAACTAGCAATAAATAGAATGCTTGTGCTATTGAAGAAGAAAAAAATGCATTTGATTTACTGCTGTGGAGTCTTAATACAGGGCCAGTTCTTATTCTGTTGCATGTACTTGCATGTCATCATTTTTTAAAAAGTTTTATTCCCTTCCGTTCTGCTTATTTATATGAATCAGAAAAATGTCACTGCTGTCCAGCTTCCCTCAAGATAGGTTTCAGTCTCAGATATGTCTGTCTGCACAATGAAATTATCAGGTTAATTAGAAATCGCGGATAATAAAGAAATGCTTAAGGATGAAGGATAAGAAAAGCAGCGCGGACCATCGAGGGCCGTGCCGTACGGCTCTCCTCTCAGTCAGAATTACGATCTTCGCAGAGTCTTTTTCCTCAGAGTCCTCTGACTGTTTTTGTCGGGCTCTGTCGAGAGTCAAATTGGAAACAAACAGCAATAATGAGCCGGCTCTCGGACGCTCTGGTTAACCAGACTGTAATTTGGAGCCTGAAAAGAATGTCTCGTCGCTATTGAGTATTTGTTTACCAGAAAGTTAAACTCCGGCATTTCTGCTGAGGCTGCATTGTAAAAGAAGAAGAAGGAAAAAAAAACCCAAAAAAAATGAGGAGGCCGCTTAACCCGCAGTGGTCCTTGTTGAAACCGTAAAGGATGCTAGCATTCACCAAAGAGTTTGAAGATGATACCATTTCTGACCACGTTCGATCACAGTATAGTAATGGCAAAATCTTAGTGTAACTCGGTGCGTCAGTAATGCATTGTATGCTTCTCCTTTAATGTTGCGTTGCATCTTTAAAGGGATTGCACAGGTATGAGCTCCCGAAACAGAATCCAGGTACCGGCCTTCTATTTTTGGAAAATGAGCTGTCTCAGTAGAATAAAAAACACTGCGTTTATTTCTTTTAATCTACTATATTTAAAGTAGAGTTGTTATATGTTGTTATACAAAGGTAACCTCATCATCTTGGAACTGGTTTGGAAAAAATAAAAAGAATTGCTGTGAAGTTTGTGCATCGCTTATGTTTTGTATCGCTTCCACACATCTTGCCTTCAGCATATGTATCAGACGTATGACTAAAAGTCTGTTGTTTATTATATATGGTTAACTTTCTTATTTTTAAGTTTGTTGTTGAATAGGTGTAAATTCCACTCCCCCCACTAGTTAATGTTCTTGGATCTCTCTTTGTCTGTTTTTGTTTTTCTGTCTCCTTTTCTCAATCATTTAGGGTTTTTTTTTTTCATTTGTTATAAAATCATGTTTATTAATAAGGGCTGCTGCAAAGGTGGATGAAAGCGCAGACGCAGCCCTGGCCTTGTTGTGTGGAGTATTTGTCAGCAAAACAGCAGCCGCCGCAAGTGTCCTCGAAACCTCAGTGCTCGCAAAGCGTCGCCTCCTGCTTTCCATCCAACTTACTCTTCTTCTTTGTAAATAGCTCAAAGATCACAATTCCACACAAGAACTTACGAAACAATGAATTTGGGCTTTCATTTAGTTTTCACTAAAGAGCGCATGTATTGTTTCCCAATACTTTTGCTTTTGGAAAATGCCTACTTTACAAAACCTTGGCACATTTAAAGCAAACAGGCATAGGGGAGGTTTAATAGGTACCGCTGTTTCCTTTGGGAGCTGTCCCTTATTAATTTTGCAACAATTTTGCTATTTATCTCAATGAACCGCATTAATGTTTCTTGTACTGTGCTGTACAGAAAGACCCTGCAACAGGGAAGCCGCTTTGATTTAATTTCAACCTTTGTGCTCTTGCTAGCAGTTAGTAGTGCAGGTGAATTTTGTTAGATGCTGGGGTACAATATTTTAATAATTAGATGGCAGTTGCATTATCTTGTTTCCTTGTTTTTAAGGACAGCGTAAAATCCCTAGAAATCTTAATTTTTCAGACTTTTGGCAAGCACCCAAGACCAGTGCCTGTTCCGGTGGCTTAGAGACATTTGAACCACTGACATGTGTTGTTCAAAAATGCAGATGAAACCTTGTCCTTTTTTAATTTATTCTTTTATTTCCTTCTGGGATGAGCAGGATCTTAGTGAAATCCTTTATGTCTGTCATACTCGCCTTTCACATTTGAATTTATAAATTGGTGAATTTGTATTTGTTCATCAGTGTTAACAGTGAGACATTGAAAAGAAAGGTAGCCATATCTTGTAGAAGTACTACTCACTTTAACATATGGTGTCAAAATGCTATGTATGAAGAAATATTGACTGTTTGGACTAAGCTCTGTGAATATAGGTTGTACTGTGTAGTTTGTTGAACAGCCTGCTCACCGGAACAGGTTACGACCGTTAACTGAGAAGCAACTTCCATCATTTTCTATTAAAGGAAAGTCAATGCAGCCCTCCATCTTCATGAAATCTTTTTACTGTTGTATCCAGGATTCTATTCAGTGTAAGTTTACCCCACAGTATTTACTAGATAGGTGGGTTTGCTTGGGCACAGCTCAATTTTACAGCTGTATTTGGGCTGTCATCCCTCATCTGAAGCGGAGTGAACAGGAGACAAAGAAATCTGTTCCCCCGAAGAGGCAGTTTTTTTTATTGCCCTGGGGTGATAACAGGACCCAGGATTACTCACTGCCTTGTTCTCGCCAAAAGCTATTTCCCTAGTTAAACAAAAGACACGGAGAAATCCACTTCAAAGCCTAATTCACAGTACTATATCATTGCACACGCTTGTCTTTTCTCCCCATGGCCTTGGACTTTGATACACATTTTTATTCTTCATATACATCTGTGCATGTGTATGAGAGAATGCATGCGTGTAAGCATTTCACTTTATTAGCCTTATAATAATAGTTATTTGTTCCGTATGGTGTGATGTTTAGTAATGTGATTTTATTACTTGAAAATTTCCTTCCAAGTCTGAAATCCTGTAATACCCTTGAGTATTCTAGTTTTAAAAGGCATTCTTATGAGTCTCATTATCTAATTTTTGTCCCCTTTAGAAGATGTTTTTAAATTTATTTTTCAAACTTTACATGTTTCAACATTAGTCTAAATTATTTTAAAGGGCATACTTTGATTTTAAATTGATTCTCAATGTTTCAGTGATGACTTCTGCTCACTGTGGGTGCATTAAACCAGAAGGTTTTTTTTCGCAGTGGTCATCTTTGAGTCAGATTACTGTGAAAGATTTAGAAGCGTTTGTGTTGAAGGCCAGCAAGTTCCAGTTTTTCTCAGGTGTCGTATGTTGACTTGGTGTCTCATCCCAAACTCTTATGCCGCATGGTGAATCACGCCTTTTGTGTTTGTCTATAAGGTGACCAAGTGACAAGGGGATTCACAGGTATCGCATCAGTAAGGTCACTGCTTACGTCCTCTCCTGGGACTGTTTTATCAGCTGCTCTCTTTTCCTCATTCACGTGTGCTGCTCAGGCCCTGGGGGCCACAACTAAAGCACAAGAGATACCAAATGACATAGACTGTCTAAAAAAGAAATTATTTATTGTTCTGTATCTTTTTCCAACTTAGAATTTCTAAAAATGGTCACTACGCAAACAAATGAGGTAGATACACTACCCGGCCAAAAAAAAGTCACACGTTCTAATATTTTGTTGAACCGCCTTTAGCTTTGATTATGGCACGCATTGGCCGTTGCATCATTTCGATTAAGCTCATGCGATGTCACAACATTTATTTCCGTCCAGAGTTGCATTAATTTTTCTCCAAGATCTCGTATCGATGACGGGAAAGTCGGACCGCCGCGTAAAGTCTTCTCCAGCGCATCTCAAAGATTCTCAATGGGCTTAAGCTCTGGACTCTGTGGTGGCCAATCCATGTGTGAAAATGATGTCTCTCTCATGCTCCCTGAAGCACTCTTTCACAATTTGAGCCCCATCAATCCTGGCATTGTCATCTTGGAATATGAAGAAAATATCCATTGATGGAAAAACCTGGTCATTTAGCGTATTCAGGTAGTCAGCTGAGCTCATTTTTTGGCCACATATTGTTGCTGAACCTAGACCTGACCAACTGAAGCAACCCCACATCATAACACCAAGTTAAATCTAGGTGGTGATTTTTTTTTGCCCGAACAGTGTATGTCCGCTATGGAGTTTTCAGCAAGGCCTGATAAAATGGAAACTGAAATGCTGAACAGAGACAAGAATTCAAATTACCGCACAGCTGAGCCAAAAACTTTCCTGCACTTTATTACCGCCAGTTTGATTATGGGATTTACAGATGGGCATCGGCATTCAGGATTGTATCACGGCAACCAAAACTCATCGCTGTCATTTTCCTAGCAGCTGTTCAGTTACCGTCTCTCTTCATGAGCAGCATGCTATGTGGTTAATAGCTTTTTTTTATATATGCAGGAGATATTGAAGGTGTAAGTGAGGGGAGAAATCTTGCCAGGGGAGCAGTAGCATTATTGAATGGAAGGTGGTTCTGTTCATTCCTTACGTTTTTACATTCACTTTTCACTTGGTGTGTGTTCCTTAGTGTGTCATACTGTAAATATTTTCACAACTCAGACCAAGAATATCCAACATTCCTGTGAATTTTAAAGCCATAAGAGGCAAGTATTTGGCTGAATTCCCCTTCTGGGCTGAACAGGTAGCCTTGTCAGTTACCGTGGTTTGGGACCGGTCTGTTAGGGAGCCAAAATAGCTGGCTGAACCTGGACCCCCCTGGTGCAGTCGTTGATGCTGTGCCTTCATTGCCAATCTGGGCTGTTTTGACATTCCTGAGGCTTTCCCTGATGGCAGACTGTTGGCTGCACTTCCTCACCATGGTAAACAGAGGGTTTCGCCAGTGTATTTCAGGCAGCGGCCCCCATGATAGCTTTAACTTTTTTAAAATTTTTAAAAAAAAAATACATTCAAACTGAGGTGGATGGAGTTAACTGCCTGTTTTTAATTTTTTTTTTAATTGAATTTAAAATGTAATTAAAATATGTGTTCTCCATTTTTAGTTTTAAGCTTATTTTTGAAACTCTTCTGAAGAAGATACGTTCCTCATTTTTTACAGAAAAATTCTCTGAATTTAAGAATTAAGATTAATATTGAACAAACTTAAGTTAAAGACTCAAGTTGGTTAGTCCAGAATAATTGTGCAACTATGCCCGAAGCTGTAATAAAAAATAAATATAGCTGCTTTTTATTACACCCTGACACATTTAGTAAATTTAGAACATTAACCAGTGTTAGAAATTATATACTTTTCCTTGGTCAAAAATAATCATTAATATTTCTGTATAATCTCTTATCTTCAGCATTTTTATTTCTATTTATTCCTGTTTATTGTTTCCTTTGGTAGATGTTTTCCCCAAAGTAGCAGTGTTCGGTTTGTGTACAAAACTACCTACAATAATTTACCTTTTTGGACAGTTGGATAATTTTTACTGCATTGATCTGGGGTTGGTACTATGGCTGAGGGAACTACGCATTTTGTTGCATGGCATACTCAGTTGCTATGTACTTGACAAATAAACTCTCTGCTCTCTACAGCAGGAGTGGAGATTTGAGTCCGCGTCCTTTGACTGCAACACAACTGGTCTCACCGCTATGCCACCTGCTGCTCCCAGTGTCACATGCTGCTATGAAAGTTATGATTGCAATGAAAACACTGTTGACTTTGGTTATGAATAATTATCGTGTTTGCCGGATGTTTTTTTTTTTTTTTTTTTTTTTTGTTCCCCTCTTCCCTTGAATTGTTTTTCTTATTTGGAGCCATTCCGCCCCCAGCGCTGGGTTCCAAACAGCGGCTGATTCCAATATACGTTATGTGAAAGCCAAAAGATAAATGTGGCCGGTGCCTGGCTGGGTCGGGCCCTGGGTTAAACCCTGTTCAGGATCTGACTTTGGGCTCCGAGAGGAGAGACAGAGAGTGGTGACACACAGCCCTTTGAGTTGCAGGCAAAACAGGGTTGTGACACGTGTGAACTTTGTTGGCTCTCCCTGCCATGGGCCGGTGGCTGGAGGACATTGCCTGTTCATCGACTGTTTTTTTTTTTTTTATTATTACTCTTGCATCTTACACACTCGAGAAGTTTAAATAAGACAGATAGATAAAAATAGTTGATTTACAGCGATTCGGTGGCTGATTTAGTGTGTGTGCGCTGTTATGTGGGTGTCCGTGTCACGGTAGACCTGTTGCCTTGTAAAAGTTTTCACCCTTTAGCAGCTTCAGCGGTTTTTAATTTATTTATTTATTTTTAAAGCATTTTCATAAGAGCGTTAAACACTCTTCAGATTAGTTTGAGACATCCACAATTCTGTTTGCTACAGAAACTTCTGGAACTTCTATCTTCTGTACAAAATTTCAGGGGCAGTTACTAAGCATGATACAATTACTGCTTCATGAAAACTGAATTTATCAGTTAATTTTTTATGATGTCTCTGGAGTTATTGGTTTTAAAGAGGTTATTGGTATTATGTGCCAAAAAGTACTAATGATGCTGTTATTGTTTAAATGTTAAACTTCTTGTTTAGCATATATTGCTAAATTTGTGAAGAATCCACAGTTAAGTTGCTTTTGTTGCCGGTTTCTTTATTGTAAGACAAGTAGGAGATGAAAATGAAAAAAGTGTTTCTTAATTTCCTTTTGGGTCAAAGTGAAGGCACAACAATAACAGTAATACATCTGACTACAGCACATATTCTGTCAGATACCATCTCCAGCTAAATGCAATTAAGTTCCTTTCAGTTCACATTAAATTTTATCTACAAAAAAAATAAATACATGCACATGTCTGCCGCTTGTTCTCCTCAAGTAAAGAACTTTATGAAAACGCACATATTATACGAGATGGTTGAAGCAAGACAGGAAAACCTATGAAGTGACTGTCTCTTCCAACTTAAAATTGTTCGTTTGCAAAAATTAAGCATTTTGTTCCCAAACTGCTGTTGCAGCACGTAAGCAGTGCGCAGAACAGAAGAGAAAAAGCAACTACCTTCTTATCCCTCTGCATTTGTAATCTATATTGATAAAGAATTCAGCCTGTATCTGATATTCAACGACTGCCTTTGGGATACTAATCGAGTTTTCGGAATCTCTACATCCATCAACAATATTAGGAAAACTTGCGTGCATATTTAGACACAAACAAGCAGAACAGCCCTTCGGAAATAAGCGCGTGTAGTTGTTACCCTGAAGAACATTGCTGGTTAAAAATAACCCATTTTCCAGTATAAGCGGCATTAGGAACGTTGCACAGGTAAAACTGTTTAATTGTTCCTTTCATCCTTCTTGATATATATCAATTGACGGATTATGCATTTCTCAGTTTTGAATCTTATGATATCATAATACGTACATGGCTTCGCATCCGCTATGTATATTTTATCAAAGGTGTAGATTATGATCGTATACATCTATTGTTCAGAGACCTTTTATTATATTTTGTCATGTAAAACTCAAACTGAATTGACTGTTTATTTTCTAGTCCCCTGGCGGTAATGGTTGCCGTTCCAGTAGGTGCGGCCGAAATTGCACGGACCGTCCAGGTGAATGAGATGCCAGTGTCTTTGCAGGCTGTAGCCATTACCGCTGATTGAAATAACTGAAGAAAAGGCGCATTAAAGAGGTATAAAGGATGTGAGAACGTCAGTTCATTTGTATGAACCTTCAAGTCTGGTCTAATCAAGCAGCACGGCACTTCCAGCTGTTGCCTGTAGACACGAGGCATCCGAAAATGTGCTAGATGAAAGGGCCGTGAGGCTGCCCCCCTCCCCGCCGGCGTTCCGCTTGCCCGACATGTGCCGTTCTCTTTTGTCGCACCTGACGCGCGCTTTATGTGTCATTAGCTGTAGTAGAGTAGCACGGATCTCTTTGAGCGTCCCGCTTGGTTTCGCCCCACAACCTGGCCACGCAGGTCCAGGTTCCTTCATTGATTTAGTGTTTCTTTTTTCCAACAGAGTCCAAGTTGTGATAACAAATTAAGGGAATTAACCCACAGTATTCAGGCCTCTCGGACCACCGGCGGTAGAAATGAGAAGCACATGGACTTCAGAGCGAGGGAGTGAGTTTGTAATTGATTAGTGATGGTTTGGGATGGCGGGGAGCGTTTGTACAACATCTGTATTCTTCTCGCGAAGGGGTGCAGATGTTATGAGCCTTCGCAGCTCCCCCAGGCAGAGGCATCTCAGGACTTATCCATTATCGGCTTATGTTCTCTCTCTGTCCTCCATCCGCAGAAACACTCTGAAGTGTGATTAAAAACATGGTATGGCTGGCCTTACGCACCGTTTTTCGAGACGAGTGTGATTTTTCTCCATCAGGTCATCTGCTGCAACGCACGTTATTTAAACATGGCTGTGCTTTGCAGATATTTTTAAAGCTGATTTATTGCCACCTTCCCAGAACTTAACAGTAGTCAGTTTGCACATGTCAGAATGTTGTGATTTAATAATAAATTATATGAAATTTTTATACATTTTAAACCTCTATTTTTAAGGAGTAATACAAGGTCTGCTAATGGGTTCTGACAATAAAAAATATAATATTCTTTTATTAGGCAGAAATTATTGTTTGGTCTTGTAATGCCAGTTTTTAAATTTTTTTTTTTTTTCTTTGTTGAACTGAGTTTAAATTTTTATGTGACGTTTGTACTTTTTTGGAGTAACACAAAAATTGTTTGGCTGGAAAATATCAGCTGATCTTATAACATCCAGTAGAGTATTTTGACATTGGATTTAGGATTTGTTTCGTGTATGTGTGTGTTTCAATGTAATTCTAATTTAAATCTGATTTGTATTAGAATCTTTCTGTAGGTCTGCAGTGTTGAAAAGCCGTACTATATGCTTTTAAATATCCATCTGCTTTAACAGAAGGATTTGTTGAGGAAGAAATGGCAGGAGGTGTTTGCCGTTTTGTTGTGTTGGAATGTTTATGCATCGTGGCGCTGACAACCAATTAAATAGTGCGGAGCGGGTGGGAGACGTTTGTTTCACCCACGCCGGGCTCCCCTCTGCAGAGCCTCGCCATTCTGGTCCGGCGTGACCGCAAATACAAAGATCGGCGTAAATGAAGGACACCATTGTAAGGATGCTGTAAGTGCAAACTCTGATTTATGTGCTTTGTCTCTTAGCGCTTCTTCTCCAAATAGCACGTTGCGAAATAGTGTTTTAGCGACGCTGACATCGAGCTCAAATCCTTCATTTTGTGGTAAACCCACTGTGGCAAGTACGTCAACCTACTTATTTGAGTCTTTAGTTTTAACGTGTATTTATTTATTGGTGTTCTTACAAGGATTTTTATGATTTTAAATTGTCGTCTTACGCCTGATTGTCTTCTCAAATTGGCCTTGTTATTAAATACGTTTTGGGTGACGTGGTGGCTGGATCCAGTGCCTTGGACTAAAGGGACCCAGGTTTGAATCCTGCTCACGCTGCAATATGCTTGAAGAAGGTGCATACCCTAGGTTACCGTGTTAAAAATTGCCAAACTGTTTCGGTGGGTAAATCATCGTAAGTAACGTAGGATTGTAAGCCGCCTTCAAGAAAGTAAATGCTCAGTATTAGTAGCTTTGAAAATTCAGGTTAATAAGATGCTGCTGCTGTATTAGGAGTGCTGCCCAGATGTATGCCGCATTTAAAAGTGTCAGTGTGGGATGGAAGCGGCTTCCTGAGAAGGTGCGCACGTGTGCTAAAGCTGTGCTTGGCTTAAGGTCATTTCTCTCAAGTGGCCAGAGCCACTGTGAGAGAGCAGCTGTAGCCTGACATCGGGTTCGACCCGCAGCCTGCGGGACTCTACCGGAGTGTAACCCACAAATCCAACATGAAAAATAAAACAAGTCATTGCATTCCTTCAGCGCTGCTTTCTTTCTGTTCTCCTTGCACATCTTGTTTCAATGTAAGTTCGCGGATTGAAAGCGGAGCGAATGTTTATTCTCGCAAAATCTCTCCTGCTCACTTTTCATCGTTCTACAAATGTGGGTTTAAGTTGAACAAACATGTCATCTTTCTAGTACGTCCGCATGAATAAACACACAGAATTGCGCTTATTTGCCCCCCTCTTTTTTTTTTTTTTGTTGTTTTTATGTTTTTAAAATTTTGGAGCAGCTTTAATTTTTTTTTTTTTTGCTCTTCACAAAGTCATGCTGCTCTGCTTCAAAACTGTCAGTTGACTTGAGTGGACACACTGGCTTAAAAAATCAGAAATTGATACCCGGTCTGAGGTAGATTGTTTAGCATGGAGAAGAATGATTTTTAAGAGGACTTACCCCAGAAAAAGTTCTGCTGACAGGGAGCCACCGAACTGAACAGGCTGTTTGATGCCATCGCCTCTCTTGAAGGTTCTTCCCAGTGTTCTTGTCCCTTTGATTTTGACAACCCGTGAAGTTCTATACTGTGAAGGCAGACCATATTCAGGAGGAAGAAATTTAAAAAGTGTTCACAAAGTGCAAACCATGCATTTCACACATCCAGGAGGAACGAGCGGGGATGCCGCATAGGTCTGTAAGCACTTATATGGGATGCTCTGGTGTTTGCAGGGTAGACGGGGTGTATTTAGTCCCGTGTGGTTAGAAAGTACTTACGGACTCTTTCGGTCGCTGAGGCTGGAGTTGACCTGCGCGGATTAACCATTGACACGCCGGCACTCTCGCTCCTGTCGTCGCAGCAGAAAAACCGTGCGCACCGCACTTGTGGTTCTGTGGTTGTTTGTGGGGAGAATGAAAGGTTTCGCGCAATCCAAAAAACGCATTAGCTTTAAAACGCTCCCTTTTCCCCCCCTCTCCCACGTGCCGTCACTGGAGAGGCCGGGTCATGTGCTCGTGACATCAGAGCACAGGAGCCCAAGTGGGCCGGCCTCCCCGGCCCCAACACCGCGTGGGGCCCTCTTCCTGGCACCCACGGGGGGAGCGCATCTTTGTACTTCTTGTGAGTCATGAAGAGGGGCGTGCAAATGAAAGAAACCTCAATCTCATTCACAGTCTAAGCAGATGGAAAGCAGGGCTTTTTATTCTCTCCTCCTCTCTTTTTGTTGAGTTTTTTTTTTTTTTTTTTTTTTGTCCTCTTTGATGCAGTATTTAGGCCTTCCTGGTTTATCCAGCTCCTTGTCGTATCGGCGGGGTGTGCGGCTGGCGCCCGTGTCTGTGCGAAACCTTCAACAATGCGATGAGTTACCTGCGAGCTGTTTGTCAGGGCACCGCGGGGCCTCCTACGTTTTACTGGACACGTGATTATTTTTACCCTACTTTGTTCTGATCGGTACCTCTATACCACGTTGCCGCTGCGTGTCCGTGGCACAGCACCCCTCTCCTGACCGTCCTGCGTGCATAAACTGCTCTCGCAGAAGTTGACAGTGACAGGGACGCCCCTACAGGACTCGCGCCTGGCTGCTACCTTGTGCTGCTTTTTGCCCAGCTGTGCTTCATCTGCCAAGCTGGAATCAGAAGCTGTGATTCCTCAGTCTGTTTCACGCGCCACAAAGATCCTCTTATTTGGCAACAGGGCAGCTGGCCTGTGATCTTTTTCCCTCCGACGTTTGTACGGCAAAATAGGTATCGGTGTACGCAAGCCTTTAATTGTGCACATTTTGTTTTTCTCTGCAGCTGAAACTCAAACACAGGGTGGATCTGCAGTCATTTTTGAGCTTGGTTTTCAGATGTAACTGAAATACAAGCTGCACCACCTGAGCACTTGCCGTTTTCCAAACCCGAATTTGTATTTTCGATGTGACGGAATCACGGCAACAGTCACGTTTGAATCCCTCTCTCGAGAATGGAGGCGGATATGTCAAGACAGAATATGCTTGGAGAAAACCCACACCACAAACCCGTTATAATAATTATAGTTTAATTTTGTACGGCTTTCAGCGTCTTGTTGAAGGCTCATCAGTCCTTTCGGGGTGCACATTGAGGGTGGTGTCAATTTGGGCTAATAAGTAAACCCATATGTCTGCTTGACAGCCTTGCTGTGAGTTTTACACATGGAGAAATTGTACGGGGTTACATGTAAGTTCTGTCCTCTTTGATCGCGGATAAATTTCTTCCTTCGTTTTTGTTTTCCCGGATCCTTTATTGCTGCTATTAGCGTCCAAGCCTTGCGACTCTAGTCATGACCCCTTAAGATGGTTTAAGAGACAGCTGTACTGCTAGCAAGCAAGCACAAGCAAAACGGGATTATTTTATTTAAATTTTGATATGATAGATTGTTGTTAATCTTTTTTGAGTGGCTGTAACATTTGCTGTTGCTGAGATTTATCCATAGTTAAAAAAGGGATGGAGTGTATAATGGCAAGCTGGACATGGCCTGTTTAGCTTTTTTTTTTTTTGCATTTTGCTCGATTCATATTTCCACTGATGGATGAGGAGGGATGTAAAAAAAAGGTGATTTTTGGGAACCCAGTTTTGTTATTTCTACCATACTTTGTAGTATATTGGAAATGTATGTACAGCAGCAAAAGCATATTGAACTTTTGATTTATGGGATTTTGACATGCATTTTCAAGACAAATTGTATTTTTGATTGAAACATATAAATTAAATGTAAAACATAATCCTGGTATTTATCTTGAATATTCTGAATTACGATCTACTGCTTGTTTAGGGGAGGGGGAAAAAAAAACAAGAAGATGCCGGCATGTTGCACATATGAATTGATATCATTGCAAGGAGAATTGTGCTATTAGTATTAAATGTTGCTCTTCTTGATAGAAAAAAAATTGAAGTGTGACTTTCTTTTCTAATTGAAAGCATACATGTTTAAGCTTTATTTTTAATCTGAGGGAAAAAAATCAGATGCATATGTTTTCATTCAGTTTTTTTAGCGTACCACAGAGTACTTGCTGTTTTAAAAAAAAAAAAAAAAAAATGACCCTTCACCATTTCCTTGAGGCTTTTCTGTTTTTATCCTTTTTTTTTTTCTTTTTGAACTGGAGATGGATATAAAATCATGGAAACTTCAGCTCAATTGGTTATGGAGGATGTGGCCATGCTATTACAGGAACACTTTCACCCACAATTCAATGTTCAGTGAACTGCCACTTCATAAAGTCAATTGTAATAATATATCCAAGAGAAAAACTTGTCAAATAAAATGTTATGTATCACCTCCATATGCAAGGTAGGTTTACATGAGAATATTCCATAATATCTATATAGCTGTTTTCAGTCTGTACTGATAACCCTAGGTGTTTATTTGAGTTATTTTTACTGGCGGTCACTTTTCTCAGACCTTATTGCTATGACCATCGTCATGAGTAACAAATATAAAAGGTAATCTTACACTTAAATAACTAAAACAGTAAAATCAACTTGAAATTTCATTTCAGTTTTGCTCATCTCATTCCCAGCACCTCATAAATGTGGTGATTGAAAATTGACTTTATTAAATCGAAAAACTTTCACGGCCAGATTTGATGTTGCTGTCACAACGGACGGAACAGTGGCGGTCCGAGGTCCTGGTTCGTGGACGGCGAGGAACGTCTGAGACGCTGCCTTGCGGTGCACCTTGGTGGTCCTGTCGCCAGGACCCCAGACACTGTGAGCTTGACAGGTGATGGGTGCCCGCTGTGGACTGGCGCAAGCGCTGCGGCTTTTGCCAGCTGAGGACCACACACACTTTCAGACTGCATTACATCTAATTATACAGATGATGGTGGTAATTCTTTTTAATAGCCGGCCATTTAACTTTCCTTTACAGTCGCATAGATGATGGCAAAAAAAGAACATTAATGAATCCCTCCTCCTGCCTTTGACAAGTTTCTACTGTAATTTTAGATTTTGGTATTTTGATATTAGCTTAGCATAACAACCTCAACATAGCTGACCTAAGACTTTACAGGATGTGTACGTTTTGCTCTCTACTGCAGGATAAAATAAATGTCTTTAAGGTTTCTTTTGTCACAGTGTTTTTCCCAGTTACAAAATTTCCCCAATGAATAATCCTCATTTGAACGTTGAGTATTCCAGTATGTACTGTACTGCCGTGGAGTAGATAACATTCAAAGATCTCCTTAAATAATGGGTGACTGGGCTTGTGCATCTGCACAGTAGACGGTGCATGCAGTCTAATGGAGACGCAAATACTTAAATTACTACTTGAAGTGAAATTTCCAGGTTTACTTTGCTGCAGAACACTGAATTATTCTGTAAGATTTGAAAACAGTCACTTATTAAAGTGCTGTATATTTTACTTCATATTGAAATGTCTAATGTGTGTCTAAAATTAAATAAGTTTGGGGGAAAAAAAAAAGCTCAGCAGTATAAATGACATTGGTATTTTATGCAGGACACAGTAAAGGTAATAAACCATCGAGGGATTTTTAAGCAGACTGATACAGGGGTGTGCTAAAAGATTTTTATATTGCGGGCACTTGGATTGTTTACCATGGCATAATCTAAATGAAAATATATTCTTTCCCTTTACAGTCATGCATTAAGACTAACTTTTTTTTCTTTTCTGTCCAGGAATGACTCCCGGTTTCTTTCTTGTGGCGTTGAAACTGCTTTTGCAGCTTTTTTTGGAGTCACAATTTTGTAGAAAAATAATAGTTATTCTATAGGATCGGGGGAATATTTAATACCAGGTGGCATCCTTACAAAGTAAACACCATTTAAAAATAGCTTTTTAAAAGCTGAGATTTCATCAAACTGCAAAATAGGCAAATGGGATTATTAGACAAAGCCTTATTGACGTTATTTTGTTAAATATGATGTTTCGGTTAGGTGGCTGACCATTGGAAATTTAAGCGAGTTCTTTTTCCTTTCCATTTAATCAAGGTCACTTCCAGGGTAAACAGGCCTCTACCTACAGCAGTGCTGAAATACCAAGGGGGTAGGTGTGTGTGTGTGTGTGTGTGTGTGTGTGTGTGTGTGTGTGTGTGTGTGTGTGTGTGTGTGTGTTTGAGATTTTTTAAGGCTTTGGTCAGGAATGTGTTACTTGCTACCAGAAATTATAGGGTGAAATGCCTATATGAGTGTCTGGTTGCCGTAAGTATGACTCCCTTTCTGAGCAAACGGCGTCGCTTGTGTGGCTTTGGCTTCTTACACCACTTTGTATTGTGTGGTGTAAAATTCCCAATTAGCCAGATTATTTACCATCATTGCCATCATTGCCAGGGATGTTTTACTGTAAATTAAAATTGGACAGTACACATATTGATGAAAAATTAATTTATCTCATTATTTATGGCAGGCTTTAGATTGTTAGGGGTACCTTGTACCACCATATAAAATCACAGAGAAGCTGTGTATAATAATGGTTATTATTATTGTTATTGTTATTATTGTTATTGTTATTGTTTGGCCAAGAGTTATGGAATACAGTTTAATGTTTGGATGTTTTGATAAGAAATTCAGCATAACTCCTTAACTGCTGCACCACCTGCTGCTCTCCGGCTTCTGCTTGAGAACATAACACCTGTGGAGTGTGACGCACGATGAGTGTGCTGAACAGAAAGCCACAGCGTAGTCTCCTGAGTGCTCGAGTGTGTTCAAGCGGAGCCTGCGCTGGTTTGGCTTGGGACGCTCAACATCTCCAGAACGGCAATTAACTAAGAGCAGCCTGTCATTTTGTGACCTTTATCACATACTGTACGTTTTTATTTTTTATTTTTTATTTTTTCACAGTGGTGGCAGAGTTCAAGATGGCCGTGACTCACCGCTAGCTGTTTACTGCGCTGTATTAAACACATGGCTGCAGACGCGTGGCCTGTCGGAGAATCACATGATGGCACCTTTTGTACCAGAGTAAAAAACAGTCATTACTCTGCAGAAGACTAAAGTGCTTGCTGTTGTACAACACATGTAAGAAACAGAAGTAGTTATTGTGTATGGTGTCCACGATCACTCTGATTCATGTATTAATCATAGTCCGGGCCGCAATTTATAAATCGGTTAATATTTGGAGGCTGAAAGTGCTGGGGAGCAGCAAGGCCATTACGCTCGGAGCTGAGCATTGTGCGAACCCAACGTCTGTGATGAACGCTGGCAACGCTCGTGAAAAACAGCCATTGTGAGGCCGAGAGCAACCTTTCACTATGAACAATGGGGGAACAACAGCAACTTTGTCAGACACAGTTTGTGGTTTTTTGGAAAGCTTTTCGTGTCAGTTTATTGGCACACTTTTTCTTTTTTTAACTATAGCTATCAGGGTGACTTGTCTTTAAGATGTTTGCAATACAATAAAATTTCAGCTAAGAGAAACTTCAGAAGTCTTAACATAGCTTAAAAGTGAGTTTTTTGTAGTGTTCCTCTGTTAAAGCTTTACATGTCTGTCGCACATAAACAAAAAGTGCTGTGTTTTTATGTGACAACTGTTCCGTTGCTATGTTTTTCTTCCAGATGGGTGACACCACAGAAATGTCTGACTTGTGGTGAGCGCCATGTTTGTTTGGGGAAGTTAGTGGGAAAACATTTAAAATTATACCTTATTATTTGTCCATATATCTATCTTACTTGCTAATTGCGTCTTATCTGTTTTATATGCATTGCTTAGACCTTGGCAACATGTGGCATTAGATTTTTATGCTACATATGTTTACCTGTGGCAGCAGTTTGCACTGTGGTTGGAGCCGTTGCCTGGCACTCAAAGGGCCCAGGATCACGTCCCACCTCCTGCTGCAGTACCATTTAGCAAGGTACTTACCTCGAATTCCTCCGGTAAAAATTACCCAGCTGTATAAATAGGTAAATAAAGCAGGTAGCTTAACATTGTAAATAGCTTTTGAGAAAAGCATTAGCTAAATGAATAAATAAGTAATTGCTGAGTAACAGATGCTTACCCATTTGGATAGCCGGTCATTTCTTGTCTTACTTTAGCAGTTCTGGCTAAGTATTTTGCTCAAGGTTACTAGAACAGGAGGTGGGATTTACACCCAGGTCCTACAATTACAAGGTAGCTGTTTAATTTTCATAATATGTTAAGGGGGGGGAGACTAATGTGTCTTTAGCTAGGGAGCAATAAGGAGTTGTGAAAGGAGTCTTGGTGATAATTTCTATCTGCTCTGATAATGTGCAAATGTCATCCTTTCCACCGAAGGTACTGCCTCATTTTTCGACTTGATCACATGAAGCAGTAATTTTAGAATGGGAATCGTGTACATCTGCAACATGTGCTTTTTTATGTGATTGTAAAATGAATGAAACCAAATTTTTTCAGCAGGCATCAGGCATGAAAAGATGTTCGCACTTCTGCTGTTTTTATCGTTGTGTTTTCAGCTACTTGGACATTACAAGCTGTTTGATAAGTTATTGGTCATTTTTAAATGATCTTTTTCATCAGTTTTTTTTTTTTTTTTAAAATTCCACGTTTTTATGAAGTCACAATTTAAATTTGTTTCCCATCGTCCTTTTGCGATAAGTGTGTTTGATGTTTGCATCATTGCTGGCAACAGTGTTGGCTGTTAAGTCAACTGCATTCTGGCATCTTCTCGTGACTTGGTAGTGGTTATGGAGATTTTCAGAATGAAATGAAACGGTGCAAATAAAACTGAACTAAGGAATATTTAACGTGTTCCTTTTTTTTTTTTTTTTTTTACTTTTAATTCAGTGATTTGCTTTGTTTTGGACTAAAATGCAGATTATGGTTTATATGCTTAATTATGTGGAAGATTTTTAAAAAATTACCCAAAACATATTTTAAAAGTAATTTAGTTTGTGCTGTGCCAGAAGCAGTATTATTACCTTGTTACAGAATACCAGCTCCTCCAATAATTTAATTTTCTAGCAAAAATTATCAAAGTCAGTAGTTGTGGTAGATTTGGAATTTTGACTTACCAGCAAATGTACGTATTGGCCACAATATTTATAAATGTATACATTTTGCATTTTTAAATAATATTTTTTTTCTCATTTCTGCATGCATTTTAAGCCTTGTGCTGCAACATTATTGAGCTGAGGTGTACAACATTTCAGCAGGTAATAACCAAGGTGAATTAATGAATAGAAGATCATAGGGGTTTAAACTTCTAGGAGAGGTGGTGGTATTCATCTGGCAGAAATGCACACAAGGTTACACTTGGAGGAACTGAACTTGCTGACATTAGAGTGAAAACCATGACATCTGTAAATATGCCAGTAGACCACTTGTGTGTCATAAGCAGCAAAAAGAGATTTTGTGTATAAAGAGTTTAAAGACAAGCAGCCCAGGTTTTGAGTTCTGGATGTCTATGCCGGACATGCATGTAGATGGTCTCTCTATGTCTGAGCAGTCTTGGAGCTGAGGGAGTGGGACCATTGACAGTAACATCCTAGAGGAGATCAGTGTTTGGGATGAAGGTCTGAATTCGTTCTTATTGATTTAAGAAAATGAGACAAATAGTCCTCTGAAAGTATTTTCTGCTTTCAACCAATGTCATATTTACAAACTGCCCCTGTGTTTGCTGTGTTGTAGCTATTTTTATTCTTTCTGGCCAAATGTTGTGTCTCTGGAACTGTATTTGAGGGCTGTTTTGCCAGCACTGCATCAAGGACACTTAATAGAGCAACAAGTGGATGAAGGGAAAGTGAAGCATTATACAGAAAACCTGAAATCTTTTGCAGACATAGGTGGGTGGGGGTTTCTTTAAATAAGGATATTTTCCAGGATTCAGGTGACTGGAGATGTTTATCTTGCTAACTGGCTAGAAGCTGTATCTGACTGCCTGTCATGTCAAGCATTTGATGTGAGGCACAACACCCATTAATATAAACAAAGATAAAACTTGGTTTGTGTATGTTATCATCGAAAGTTAAGATTAATGTCAAAGTACAGTCAAGATCCATTTAAATAAATGGGTGATTTATCATATAGTCCTCAA
The DNA here is from genome assembly GCA_018136845.1 of Heterotis niloticus. Lineage (NCBI taxonomy): Eukaryota > Metazoa > Chordata > Actinopteri > Osteoglossiformes > Osteoglossidae > Heterotis > Heterotis niloticus. Next base: position 3,972,060 of record CM030891.1, on the reverse strand, counting down.
CTTATGGCGCATAAACTTGGACATAAGACAGGCATCCCATGAACCTTATTATAGTATTTATGAGTCCCAATGTTATAACATCTACCAGTGAGTGCTTCATTTGCTTTTTTGATAACATGACTTGGTGATGCTGCCCCAATACGAGAGGTATTTGTTAACATTTGTGTGTCTATAAGCATTTCAATTATTTAATAAAGCTTTGTTTTAGTTACTAAACTCTTTGTTGATAACTCTTTTCAGGTGACTTTTTTTTTTTATTTAGAGTGCCTAGCCAGCAAAAAAGTCAGTGTTGTGGTGGTGCTGAAAAGAAAGGGGGGGGGGGGGAGTAAAGATTGATTCAGAAATGAAAGTGAAAATAAAGGATTAACATATAATTGTAATAATGTACAGTGTTTTATTATTCTATATGAACATTATTTTAACATGAATAATGTGTGAAATTAGTGGGAAAATGTAACAAAGCCTTGTTATATAGTATAGTATTTATGCATGTTTGTTTATATGTTAAGGACCATCTGTACTGCGGTAGAAAAGGTCCCCAAACAGCCCCAACAAAGAAAATATATGTTTAAGACCTTTGAGTTCTTCTGCTGGCCTTATGCTGAGATTCGAGGCCTGTGTTTGCACGTGGTAGCTTTCAGAAAGCGCATGCTTGGATGAAGTTTAGGGTCTTTGCCTGCTTTCAGCAGTCTGGCAGTACTCTGAGGTTTTGGCAGATTGTCAGTGTTTTCAGAAGGAGCCTTCACTCTCTGCAGCTCAGCGCATCGTGGGCCAGAAGAAAACGCTCGCTGTTAATAAAAGCAAATAGTGGCTTTGCAACTGTTGGAGAACTAAAAACGATCTAACAGTCTCCTGGCTCCTGATGTTTTGCTTTGAAGTGCAGAGACTCAGCAAGTTATTTTAGATGAATTTGCAAGCAGAATGTGTATGCAACCTTAATGTGCAATTATCAAAACTGGTCTGTCTATAACAATCTCATCAGTATGACTTGTAGAGTCACTTTTTTATTTTTCTTTAAGCCAACCAACATTTTCTGAATGAATATTCTACGAGTACCCTATGCTTACGGGATATGCTCTGGACCGCAGAGACTGGGCCCTAGCCAGACAATTATTGATTATAGATGATTGATGGATGGACGAATGGATGGATATTGCAGAAACCCAGCAAAAAATAGTGGCGTTAGACTGACAACCTGTGCTTTGACAGTTGTGCGTCTCTATCTACAGGTCCACACCTATGGTGAAATGCACATTTCTGTACCCTACACTGTACATTGTGCTGGTGAAAAGCATCTGCTAAATGATTAAATGTAAATTTCATCTGATGCAGAGGAAATGTTACTACTGACTTCACTGACCACCAATTCAGAAAAGACTGTTGGAGGATCATGTTTATCCACCTCAATGGTAAGCCTCAGTTTTGGTTAAACAGTTGTTCTGAGCAGCAAGATGCTTGGAAATTCATTCAGACATAAGGGGAACAGGTTCTATGGTAGTAACAGAGGGGTCGATATCAAAGATTTCAACTCTGGAGCCGTGAGATGACAGATTTACCTGCCGTAGACCCGAGCTACCCATTTCATACACGAACAACAGCAGCCGACACCGATGTCGATACAGATCATAGGGAGAGGTAACCAACAGTAAACTATGAAAGATCCGTGGTAAGTACCAGTGTTTTTGGCTGCTGGCCTGAGCTGCAGCTAAATATTGCTATTAAGTGTTAGCCTTGTTTGGAAAAAATGTACTGGTGTATTGGTGTTGGAATAGTTTAAGACATTTTAGTGGCAGTGGCGATGGGCCAGTTCTGGGGAGATTTTTTGTATTTAATGCTCCAAATCCGGTGGTCCATTATAAGGACTGGGGGACAGGACCTCTGGAAATATTTCAAAGAGCTGGCAGCAAGAAAATGCATAAGTCACGTCTTTATGATTTCCAATAAAATGAAATGAAACACGTAAATATGTCTTTTAAGTTTAAAAGAAAGGGTGGTAGAGGAACACAGTTTTCAGTTCTAGCAGAGAATCATTGGGAATATTTTCATTTCATGCAGTTTTCAAATTATGCTGCCCATGGAAAAGATTGTGCTTTATTTGTGGATTATCCTATATTGTTGATACCATTTAGGCCAAAACTAAACCACCCTTCATACTGGGTCTGTAAATAACAAGATAAGATATCTCCTCCCAGTAAAAAAAACTGCATTTATATCATGAGCCTGTGGATTAGTGTTTATGTGTGCAGGCCATTTAAAATAAGTGCTATGAAAGTGAGTGGTAGTGATTTGGGCATGTGCTTCAACTTTGGACTGACACAGAAGCTGAGGTGAGGATAAAAAAACAGCCTCACATGATTATTACTAGTTAGAATTTCAAAGCAAGGGAATTTATACAAGCTGTAATTCATTAGAGTCTGGTGATATTTATACGGCATTTTGAGCAGAGGACTAAATGAAGATGCGGTCAGGAGGATAAAAGTTGAAGCCGGTTCTATACGCCGTAATCATTGTAACCGTATCACTTAGTGGCATGTATGTGTGTTTTTCTCTTCATTTGTTTTTGGAGTTGTGCAGTTTCTTTAGCCTGAATTGATTTAGTAGGGGCACATTACACAAACTCGAGTTCTCCTTTTAATATTGTGTACCGGTACATACTGTTAACATTGAAAAATTAAAATAATTGAATTTAAATAGTGGTTTCCACTTATTTTCTTCCCAACTCATGGCAGGAAAGTGAACGCCATAATATTAGTAATAATGTGCTTTTGCTCGATGCTGTACATTGGGGGGGGGGGTTCCCTCCCTAAGCAAAGTTTCATATGAGAAAAAACGGCCTTTTTATAACATGTGCACCACAGTTATGTTTTATTTACCAATTTTTTAAAGCAGGGTATTCTTACTATATCAAGTACCTTGATCAAAAGTGCTGCAGTCAGACCCTGGGTATGAACCTGGGTCCTTTGAATGAAGGGAAATGACTAGGTGGCCTTCAGATTGCAAGACAGTGGCCCAAACCACTGTGCCACCTGCTGCCCATTTTGCTCATGTTTACCCACGAGTCTGTTTACCCACGAGGCTAAGATCCACTAAAACATTTCATTCTTTCTGGTTTCCCTGTTTGTAGTTTGTACTGCTGATCTCATTTAGTTTTCACACAGCATCCCATCCCACCACCCGAGCATAGAAAATAATCATTAGTTACAAAAGTCAAGGCGAATAAATGTAAGAAGTTCAGCGTTATCCTTGACGCTGTTATTCCAACGAACGTCTTTTGAAGTTCGGGTCGCTTTTTGAACAAACGCTGCATTTCTGCTGATGACCAGCAGCGTAAAAGTACGTATAAACATCTAGGATCACCGAGTAAGCTTGGTAAGACATGGGAATTGGGAAAAAGAGCTGGAAAAATAAGAAGCAAATGTCTGATCAGAGTTAGAGCCTTGTGGCTATGATCCTTACCAGAGGCCTCGCTTTTTCAGGAGCTCGATAGTCATTTAGCTGAAATCGTCCACATCTTCACCCTTATTTCTGCTCAAACTCTCGGCCGTGAGATATATTAGCTGTTTTATTCCTAAAAAGTACGGATTTGTGAGCATGTTTTGTCATGCGGCACGCTGATGAACTGCAGATTTGCAGGGATATGCGTGTTTCCCGCTGGGATTCCCCTGTCCTGTGGTCTCTTTATGTTTCATGTGCCGTGAAGAGCTACTGCACACGTCTCCCAGCACACGACTCCCATTGCCGATTATTGTATTACAGAAGCCTGTCCCCCCCCTCCATTTTCTCTCATAAACATGTCCCACACTTGCATGTGTCATCCATTCCCTGTCCAATCCCATAAACACATTTTTTTTGTTTGTACGGTATGCAATTTTAATATGCTGAATCATTCCAGAGTAAATTTGCAACTCCTCTTTAATGCTTAATAAACCTGAACTAATTCCCAGCCGTCTTTAGGACTAACAAATGTTAACAATTTGGGAGTTTTTGCCAAAGCAACTACAAATACTGCTGATATAAGTTAGTTTCCCACATGGTTCTATAAACCTGTTTTTTTTTTTTTTTAAAAACCCTTTTTATTAAATGCCACCAAAGTGGATCTTAATTAGCCAAAACCAATGTAAAATGCAGTAATTCACTAAATACTGTGAGATTTATTTATTATTTTTAAAAAATAATTCTGCAACTTTGCCAGTTCTGCTGCTGTCAGCAAACAATATGTAGGGGTTTTTTGGGCAAGTAAAGGCATGGGACCGTGTTTTTACAGTGTGTGCTGTCCGTTTAAAGAAAATGGTGTCAAAAACCTTTAATTTCAGTCGTTGTTTCCTATAAATGATCTGTACCAGAGAAGGCCTACAGGGGACTCCAACCCGGGGCACCATACTTCAGGCGGGTGCAATTCATAAAGTTTTGAAGCTCAGCGAGGTACTGAGTTCATTGCCAGTTTCCATGTCCCTTTAAAAGTGCTGAAGTGTGCATTTGCTATTTAGATTTGCCATATTTGGGGTACATTTTACTATTTGTGGTTTTAGATCCAACCAAACATTGTTGCTATGGTGTAAGAAATAAATGTCAAACAGCTGTACTCTAGTATTTTTAGTTTTCTGCTCTGCCTTTTCATCTGCCCATTCTGAAAATGTAATTCAAAATTGCACTGCATGTATCCTTTTCCTATATGACTGGTTTCATCAAGAAAAAAAATTATATATATTTTACTGGTTATAGCCTGAAAAAATGTTAAGGCCATTCCTGTGTAATGTGCTACAGTACAAATTTCGGTAATCTAATTTCAAAATTGTTGTTTGCTATAAAGTCAGACTTGCAGTATTAAAACACAAGTTACATTACATACACTTTTATATATAAAACTTTTGATATATTTTCTGAACCCGCCTTCACCTGTGCAACACACAATTTAAATGCATTAGATTTACTGCAGTTGAGCACCAATGCCGCGCTGCAAATTTGCATAGCAAATGCAAAGTATGCCCGGTTTTTAAAGAAGTTTTCTTGGCTGCCATATGACATCTTTCTTAAGGGATATTGATGAGAAAAGCTTGTGCAGCACTTCTGTTGTGACAGGATATACAGTTTATATTAACGCAAATAATTTTGCCTTTGGCATCCTGTACATAATGTGATGTCATAGGGCTGTGGCACCTGATGCATCTTTTGCTGTGAAAAGCTGTTGGCCACAGTGTCACATCAGCATGCTGAAGGGGGTTGCCATGGAGGCACAGTGGGTAGCACTGCTGTCTCACCATCGCTCCTGGGCTCTGGACATAGGTTCGATTCTGCGTGTCAGTGTATGGAGTTTGCATTTTCTCCCCGTGTTTGCGCGGGTTTGCTCCAGAAACCTGATTTTTTTTTTTTTGAATCGGAGACTCTAAATTGCCCCTAGTGTGTAGGTTCGTGTGCGCACATTACGTCGCTCTGTGGTGTGGGTGGGCAGATACCTGCAACAGCAAAAGTGTAATGCATATTTGTCATTGTATGTAGCTTTTGGACAGAGGTGTTGGCTACTTACAGTGTAATAGTAATAATATATGAGGAAATGCTTCTTCTTTCTACATCTTAGATGGGCCTACACTGCCTGTCCACAGTAGCGGGCTGTTTTTGTGCTGTTCTGGACGCAAGTCGGTATGAAAAAGCCGCGCCTCTGCCCGGTCCCATCCATTTAACCGAATCGTGGCGGCAAAGTCACTACGGACGGCGCACATATGGAACCACTCTGAGGGCAGAGGCGCGGAGGCGGTTAGGTTAAAATTATAAACGGCTCTTCTCTCAACAAGCGGAGGAAGAGCCGGGTATCGGCTTTCTGTGCCTGGAACAAACTGACGGGCTTCTATTTTGTGTGGCACATGGCTGCTGCCTTTGAATGACTACGGTGTTTTCCACGACTTGTGCGCTGCATGCACGCGGTAGTGTGTGGGATCCGATCCTCTGTGATTGTTCATATGGGATAAATTGTAAATTGGGGCCATACGACCAGACAATAAGGATGTCAGTATAAGGATAAACAATTAGTCAAGATTATTATAACTTAAAAATAACGAATGGCAGAACTGAATTTTTTCAATATGTGCAAGTTGAATTTAGATTTTTTAGTCCTTTCACATGAAATGTGGATTTATGTGTTTTATTAATTTAATTTTATTTTTCACCTATGTTGTATGTTTCATGTCTTTGAAGAGTTTGCATATGCATCTCTAAAGTTCTCATCCCTTCACACTGCTTTCAAATTCACTGTGGTTTAATAGGATTATGCCGTTTTTCAGGGAATTTTTCTTAATCCAGAAACACTCAGGCAGATTTCCTCAAACCTGCACTATTTTCAAAACACTCGGCAGGCTGTTGAAAGGGGCTGAAGGGGATTCAGAACCATTTTTCTTCATAATTTTGAGGCTCCATCTGCAATGTTGTGACTTTGCCTTTAGCGTCCTCGTGAAAGACTCTCTGGAGGCATGAGTGCTCACTTTTAAGAACACGGTGGTTTAAGTCGGTGCCTCAAAGGAGTTGGCTTCAAATCCCCAATCCACCTGCAAGTCCCTTGATTGAGATGCTTGCCCTTAGTTGATTCTCCAATATGACACTGTGGTACAAAGTGGGCAAATCAAAGTAAGTAGTACAGTATACAAATCCATCACTGTAAGTTGCTTCAGCATCATCATTTCTTTTGGCTTTACAGTTAATAAGTATACTGAGCAGGGCACTGCACATGCAGTCACATCTAGATGGATTTAGCAAGGAGAGGAAAACAGTGGGTTCATTCATGTTTCTTTGACACCGATGTCTCTGCTTAATCTCCCAGTGAAACTCCCTCTGAGACCAGATCTCTGTACTTCTGCTTAACAAATATGTAAGCAAGGATTTGGCAAAGTAATTCTTTCAGCCTGTTGTTTAGCTAGTCAAGTAATCCTCGTGTTTTCTTGTATTCTGTGCTGTCAGGTTTATTTTATGAGGTGCTCCTGTCGACAAGGTTACCCTGCGCTGCGTAGCATAGGATCAGGTGTGGTCACATGAAATAGGCCTTTGTCAATTAAGCCCCGTTTCGCACTAATGAATTTGGCAGTGATTTGTACCCGTAGTGGTTGGTTTTGCAAATGCAGAATTGAGCGCCTTTTGTTTTGTGTTTTTGTTAGGTAAAATACTTTACTCAAATATAGAGGATGTGTGCCTGCCATTAGCAAATTTCCCCATGCCCCTGTTATCCTGCTGAGCATACAGGCCAGGTGTTGAGCCATCTGCGGTGTAGGATGTGGTTTCTTTCAGGTCCAATTGTCCCCGGCTCCAGGACACAGGCAGGCTATGCAAAGAGAAGCCGTGAGGTTTTGCCGACACTTTGTGAACGCGTGCCTTGACCTTTCTCCTGTCGTGTTGGGCTGCTTCGGCCCCGTCCTAGAACAGCGTCCGCCTGCTCTGCTGCAATTACAGGTCACGCGAGCTCCATTGTGCTGTCGGGCCCTTTGTGCTGAGACCTGCTCGGTTCTGTTTGCTTTCTGGAGATCTTGCCTTAATCGGTTCCGACCGTGCAGCCGCTGTGGTTAGGATGTGCCCTCCCAAAGGCTGGCTTTGGACCTTGGTGCACTTTTGAGCTCTGGTGGCAACATGGCCTTTTCCCAAGTGGTGCTGGGAGAGCAGGAAACCAAGGTGCCAGTGCCTTTCTCTCCCTCATTTTCAGAGACCGCATGCTGAGCTTCACTCAGTGCATCACGCCAGTTTGTACAATTTGTAGATAGATAGAATCAAGTACGACAATATGTATATCATGCTGCAGAACAATAATAACTGGTATTGTCAAATGCAGTACTGGCTTGATCTGGCTTGCGTGCAAATACATCTCCTTCTACAGCGCCCTTCACTTACCCTGCATTAATACCGTAAAAGTTACCCAGATGTATACAAGAGTAAAATTATTGCAACGAGTAATGGAATTGAAAGTTACTTTAAAGAATAGCGTCAGTCAAATTAATAAGAAGTAAATAATGAAAGTGTTGTGTGGAATGCAAATACTAAAACATTCAGGAAAAACCTGTTCTTAGCTTTTTCACAAATAGTATAGCGTCTCAACACTTGTTTTGTTTTTAGTTTGTTTTTGTTTTATGTTTTCACTCAATAACATTTGGATTTACTGTATGTGAACTGATTCGTGCAAGGCCTTGCATCACAATCCCAAATGAGGGTTAAGCTGGAACAAAAGTGGCATGGCTTGTAATTCTGAATGCTTATTTTATTTTGTATCAAATCAATTTGTGTACTTTGAATAGTTTTTATTTTAGTTTGATCTTGTAGATGTATGGAAATGCAATTTTTTTTTTTTAAAGTGAAAAGCTTTAATGTTCTCCTTTTATTGAGAGCAGCTGATTCATGAAACAATGCAGATTCCTTGCTTTACAAAGACAACTGCGGGCAAACGGTCGTCATTACGGGAAAGAATACGGCTAACAAACTCGCGGGGCTGGGCAACCGTTGCCAGTACTGGGTGGCAAACTTAGGCTCTTCAAACCATTTCACTAACAGAAGCTGTGGGTGATTTTAAAGGCTGTTTGTGCGTATTTTCAAAATTGCCAATACTAACCATATCCTGTTATTGAAGAAACTGCACTTTTACTGCAGTGTATTTAAGGCACTCTGTTTCGCGTCGTCTGATCTTACTCAGAGCACCGGCATTTCAGCAAAAATAAGTCTGCTTGTGCTTTGCAGTGCCGGTGTTACCTTATTAGAGGTATTGCTTTTGTGGTGCGAGTGGTTTGTGGGCGGGGCCTGTTAAGGGCACATGCTAATTCAGCCATTTACTGTGGTCGCGTGTGGGGCACAGCAACGCCTGCATATTGGTTTGGAATTTACGATGATGTTTTTAAACAGCCCGACTCACTGTTTTGGTTGGGAATTTGTGGTCATATTTTGCACATTAATGTACATTACAGTTGGGGACAGTTCTGATGTTTTCAAAATATTATCAAGCCTAGTCACGTCCGCGGAAATGTAGCCACTTGTAATTCGCCACATTGACCATTTTACATCTAAAATGCCCCTAATATGGTTTTACTGTATGAGAGAATGTATGATGTGAACTTAACCCCAAGCGCTTATATTTGCATTGAAATTTCAGTCCCCCCCCCCCCCCCAGGTAAAAATAATTTGTGTGGAAAGTAGCTTCATAACATTGTATTTCAGTGACCTACAAAAGAAACAAAGGCAAGAAGCCAGTTATGGATTTGGGAGAGATTAATAGCTGCCTTTATTTATAAAAATGTTGTGGTTTACTTTGCCATCTCCCGTTGACTTGGCAGCCTTTACATGGGAAAAGGGTTAAAGGACACACACAGTAAAGATTACTGCAAAACGAGAAACAGAATAAAGCTTTAAAAAGGTACTTGTTCTGATGCTGGAAAAAATTAAAAACTGTGCGGGCATCAAACATTTCTGCCTTTTATGAAGCTGATGCGGCTGAAAATGATGTTTTATTAAATTACGCGTACCCTTCGGTGCGTTTCAATTTAAAACAAATAAACAGTGTAAATACTGCATAGCAGGTTTATCGGACTCGGGCGTTTTTGTTTATCTAGTTTGCAGAAGTTGCGAAACTGAGAAATGTGCAAAAACGATTTTGAATGAATTTTAATGTTTAATCAGAGCTGCTCGGGACTCCGATATCAAAAGTATTGTGTGTCGTGTCAGCTCGGCTCCTGCGGTTGGAGCCGAGTACCTCGCTGTGCTAAAATAGAGCCGGTTCCACCCAACCCCACCCTGTCGCTGCGAAAAGCCGTCCGCCTGGAAAACTCTAAAGCTCGTTTGGCGACACACATTGTAAATACATTCTGAAGCGGAAATCGGCCATGTGTATTCTTGGTGTAGCATGTATGCCCGGACTGTGAAAGCAAGTTTGCTTTAATGTGAAGCCAAAGAGGGAGACAGCCATTGTCGATGAGTTTGTAGGTGTCAGTGGCTCAAGGACTGATAGCAGCCCCCCCCCCCCTCCTATTTTTACATTTATACGTATTAATTTATCTGACACTTTTCTTCAAGGTGACCTTCAGTTCAGGGTGTGCAAAAGTGCATTTAGCGACAGTCAGGCACTCCAGTGTTAAGCAGTTGTCTTCACGCCAGCTTCCGCTGCTGATTTTTTTTTTTTTTTTTTTTTTTTTTTTGTATACCATCTTGCCAAATGCTTATTATTGAACATGCCCATGTATGTTGTTTCAGAGTTCATTGTCAAGTAACAGAAATGTTTTAGTGTATTTGTATGTCTGTTTTCTACTTTTTATTTGTCTTATTTTATAGTGAGAATATGGTTTTAAAACTTTGCCACCGAATGTGTAAGTTTAACCACCACGGCAAATTACATATTCTATTTTTTTTCAGAAATGCTTCAGCAGGTAATGGTTCAAATGAAGAAAATTTCTGTCCCGAATGTCTCCAGTTCGAATCCCGCTCGCGCAGTAGTGTCTCGGATCAGATTTAATTCAGAGTTACTTCACCAAATTATAAATTACTCAGCCAAACAAGGAAGCTACTTTGGATAAAAGCTCTCAGCTAAGTACCAGAATAATAATATAATACTATTAATTAAATAACAATTTATTATTATGTATTAGTTAATATATAGTAATAACAATTTCATGATGACACACAGAACTGTGATTACGTCACTTCCATCCTCTATAAGTGACGTTTCTTGGCTTTTCAGAATCTCAAATGGAACCGAATGCATAAGTGTAGTAAAAACATTCACCGGAAGCATAACAGGCCTGTTTTTGCATGTTCTAGTTTATATTTTAGGTCAGATGAACATACCAGCGCGAATGCCTGCTGTAAGAATTCCAGTTATTCCGGGCCTGTGAACACGTGGTTAAAGATCAATTGCGAGGTTTTGTAATGTAATGCACACTGGTTCATCCCTCTGTTACATTTCCTAATCATACTCTATAGGGGTATTAAAGGAAATTAAAAACATTCTTTCTGTGTCAGTTACTGTCCTCACATAAAACTTCCCCCAGCAGTTGTGTAATGAAAAGGGATGTGGGGGAATTTGCAGAACGCCCAGTATGATCCCTTGGCAGTGAAGCAGATGGATATTTCAAGCCGAAACGTAATCGCGTTTCCCGACACGCCGTTTTCTTGTCATTGTTTCTGAACATGTAGTAATGGTTCACTGTGTGAGTCAAGAAACAATAAAAATGTCTTTAATGATGTTTCCCCAGTCATTAAATTGATGAACTGCGCTGTGGAAATTTTCTTTTGTTTTCCACTCTGCTTAAATGTGCGTTGTTGTTGTCAGAAGTGTGATGTAGTGAAGTTGGCAGGTTGCAGATTTGGATCCGTCGCGTAGGTGCAGAAATGACGCGAAAAGGCATGCAGTGAAAGTTAACTAACAGGACTGTGGCCCTAATCTGTGTACTGTGCGGCCCCAGGCCAATGTTGCCCATTTGCTTACTTTTTGCGTGCTTTTGTCGTTTCGTGTGCATTTTCTTTATTTTTTTGTTTTTTTGCAGCAAAGCCACATTTTGGCACAATTAGAATCATATACAAGTATCTTCCTAATGTCATTGTGGTTTTCACACCAGTTATAAACAATTATTGATGAGACAGAATGCTTGTACATGAAATATATTTGAATCACTGTGTAATATGTGTATTCACATATTTATTAGACCCTGATGTTGCTAAATTCTGGTTAAGTATCTTGGCTTTTTTTTTTTTTTTTCTTTTTTTATTTTGTCTAAAATTGCTTTTAATAAGAATTTGGTCCGTGCTCCTGTTTTGCTCAACACTGCAGACAGAGTAGCGCACTTTAGCAAGCAGTTATTACGAAGAAAATCGTATCATTTGGAAGCCGGAAATATCAATATGAAAAGGCCAGACCTGAGGGGACACTTTTGCCGGGCCGTTCATATGGTCTCAATTACGGCCATGTTTATTGCACTATGTATTTGATACATTTTATTGTTTCTTTCCATCCTCTCTAATTGCATTTATCAAAGGCTTTGATGGTGTTCTGCACCAGAGTTTCCTCCAGCCCTATAAACTGAACTCTTATTTTTGGGGGCATTGTTGAGACTATAGGAAAACTTTGGTTCCCCTCATTTTGCACCGAGAGGAGTGATTGATCATTGTCCAGTCTGCCAGCTTGAGAAAGACTGTCGTCTCTATAGTTTCCTGGTCCAAACTGAAGTCCTTTGTGACTAAACAAATGGAACGACTTATGCGACTGGATTAAATTATAGCTTTTCCTCTGGAAGTGATTTGGATCCGTTGCGCTGAAATGCATGTAGGTGAAGAAATGATATGAAACAGGGATGTAATAAAAGTTAATTGACAGGATTATGAGTTTGATCCCTGTATTTTACTGTAACGCACCAGTGTCTTCCATTTACTTCAGTCTTTTAACATTGATTTTATCCTTTTTTCCTAAAATGAGTCAGATTCTACTATTCCTGTATGTCTCACTTATTTATACCGTACAAGTAAGAGACAGTATCAGAGGGTACGTACATACGTACGCGTTCTTCCAGTAACTTAATGCTGCCAGTTTCCGTAGACAATGGCGCCAGCTAAATAAAGAATAAATATAAAATACAGACCTTTGTAAGTGCAGATAGTGTTAAACTTACAGGATACGCTATGTCTGTATTCCATTTATTGAATAACTGCACAACCTCATTTTATGGTGGCATGCTGTGGACTGCAGGAAACGTGACCTAAAATTTACATTTGTTCACTTCATTTGTTCAAACCTGAGTAAAATTATTTTTTCTTATATAAATTTAATGAAATTTAAAGTAAAAAAAAGAATTGTCAAGTCATTGTCTGAGTGGCAGATGTCCTCTATGGAGTGTAAAAATGCACGTCTGCCTCCCGTTTGTGGCGGCAGCGGTGTCCTTGTGACTGGTTTTAAATCTAGTTGAGTATTCCATGTGCTGTGCATATTTTCTTTTTTAAAGCGAGTTTCCTCCTACACACAGGATCAAAGGTGGATGGAGGTGGCCCTGCTTCCTTTGTTTAGTGGTTTGAGTATTTTGGGGCAGTAGTTTAAAAGGGGTCTTTGTTTTCTGAAGACTTACAGCTGTTTTATCTTGCAGTTCTTTTGCTTGGACATTTAATCTGTGTCAAGGATTTATTCCCAATTTAAGACAGACAGTGCATATTTTGTAAAGGGATTCTTTGGATGGAGCAAAGCATCTATGTTACATTTAGAATGTGTATGCAGTTTTCTGTATCACAGCTCAGCTTCATTTCTAGGTGACTCATCACACTTTTTCATTTTTTAAATTCATTTTAATGTGGTTTTATGAACAAAGCAGTTGCTTTGCATGTTTTCTGACAGTTTAAATTTTTATTATACCAAATATTTGGGTCTGTTTTCTTTTTCTGAGAAATTTCATGTCTGTGCTTTGGTGCTACACATGACCAAACAAATTGGTAAAAGCTAAAAAGTGATGTAAGGACAAATAAAGTGGAATAGACTGATTTTTTTTTTTTTTTTTTTTTAATTTTATTTTTTTATGAAACCGTGTGAGGGCGGTGCAACTGGGCATCATGCTAATTATTGTCATTTTGATGGTCTCATCCGCTTTAAGATGAGGGAAGGGGAGACGTCTGCGGCCTAGCTGTGGTTTTACTTTCTATTGGCTGAAACCACTGCCCCAATAACAAACCCTAGCACTGGGAAGGCTTGGCATGAGAACTGTGGTAAAAGTTGATTTTTTTAAATAAAAAAAAAAAAACATGAGAATGAACATCCTTGGAGTCAAAAAAGTATAATAATAAGAAACAAGTCACTGTTACAAACCTAGTTATGCAGGACAGTAATATCAATATCACCCCGAATACCTATTGGTAGTGTGACACCTGTTTAAAAAAAAAAAAAAAAAAAATAGATAGATAATGCTTGTGAATTTGACACTAAGGAAATGTACACTCAACAGCAGAGAGCTAACAAATACAATATATACAAACATTATTAAAGCACAGCTTCAGACCCTTCTTGAGTCCTGAAAAGGATTCAGCAGTTCTGAGGGACAGAAGGAGTTCATCACCCTACATGGGGGCTTGAATGAGACAAGCAGGTGGCCGAAATACAGCATAGTTTAGAGAGTGACATAATGCAGCCAACACAGTCTGAGAGATATAAGCTGCAAAGTAATCAATAAACAAAAGTTAGAAAGATAAGTATTTGAGGTGACAGGAAGAACAGTGTTATGGTGATGTATACTTCAAGAGCAGTAGAAAGACTGCATGTAAAAATCTGAAGCTCACAGACAGGGTTGGGACACTTAATAAGGATAGTTGTTAAAAACCACAGAACAATCTGGAAAATTACAGCAGAATTGAATGAACAACTCAGTGGCCCAGGTTCAGAATATTTAAAAAAAAAAAAACCTCAAGTGTAAGCTTCACAAAAATGCTGTTTAGGGTGGGAGAGCTGTGTGCGTGTGCTCGCGCCTGTGCCTCCAGGACCTCTAATATGCACCAAACACTGGACCTGAGGCAATGGGGAAAAAAGAATTATAGTCTGAGTTGTCTTTAGTCTTTTTTCTACATCTGGATGGGTTTATGGCTGGAGAAAGGCACTTATCCAGCAGCACAACATGGTGGATCCGTAATGGTACGGACAGCCGTCTGGAAGGAGTCATCGGCTGTGATTGCTCTGCACGGTCGTGTGATGGCCAGGGAACACGAACCCACTTTAGGTGACTGTGTTATCCCATTATGCAAACCCTTCTTCCTTGGGATGTTCCTGCATTCCAAAGCACTGGTGCCCCAGGGCACACGCTTGTCATCAGCCTTGTTGTAGAAGTGGGTTTTTATTCCTCCGAGATCAAAAGAGTTTCCTTACTAATGTATGGACCAGTGTTTGGGGTTTTTTTTTAAATTTTTTATTATTTGGCCAATGCTTTTTCCCAAAGCAAGTATTAGTGCTCAGCCAACTTTTAGTGATTTACTCATTTTTATAGCTGCGCCGCTAACTGTTATATTCCCTGCTCTCCCTGTATCCTAAAACGCTCATTTCAGGTATTGTAAGTATAAATAATATAATAAAAATTATAGGTGAAAGTGTTGGCTAAATAAATCAAATACACATACCTTGTGCTTTTCACTGTCCTGATACAGGCAAACTATCCCGTGGCAACTTTGGTAGTCAAGTACTGTGAATTGGTTACTGTATTACTTTATTATTGTACAGTAATATACAATAATAATACAGCTAGCACAGAATCTTTCTTTGGATTTCTTTAACAAGCTGATCTTTGTTCCTTGTTTATTTCTACATTAAATGTTGTATTTTTTTTCCCCCTTCTTCTTCAGGTTTGCTCTGGGAGATGTGCGCAGACCACTTTATGAGACAGCAGCTCTAGTGGAAGACATCGTGCACACCCAGCTTGTCAATTTGGTACAGTGCTCTTGCGGTGGACGGACACACACACACACACACACACACACACACACACACACACACAGAGTTATCGCTCATTTCTTTAACAGCATACACAAGTTGTGATTGTCGCATTAACCCAGTGTTGTTTTGAGAGGCTTTGCTCTAAATTAATGGTTGTCATATTAACCTTGCACTTCTGTGAACGGATGTCATCGCCCGCTTTCTGAATTTGAGGAATCATAAGAAAATTGTCAGTTCCGTCTTCAAATGGACTGTGACATGCAGTGACTTTGGGGATCGGGGAGCCAAGATGATGCAGGTCATCTGCAGTCTGTTCACATTACACCTATGGCCCCATATGGTTACGCAACATAAATATCTGTTGCACACCTTACAGTGCAAAAATAAAGCATGCAATTTTACACAGTAGGATGTACTAAGCAAATAATGTTATGCAGTTGTTAACCGGAATATGAGAGGCTTTGCAAAACAAGCCAGAAGTCAATTTTTGTGGCACTACTTTTAAAGCTCTTTAAAGTTTTAATGAAACATACGATGGTTTATTAACTACGCAGTAATGGAAATTCTGGTAAAAAACCTGTAAATTGATTTTTTTTTTTTCTTTCTAGTGCGGTCAATAACAAAGGTGTTGCTCAACGTATTGTTGTCTGCTTGAATTGTAAATAAATACAGTTTCATATGAAATGGAAAGTTTAAAAACAAATTGGGTATGGCCAATGGAAACTTCAGAGACCGGAGCAGTTAGCACATCGGACCTCCTTGGCCTCTCAAGTGTTTTCTCACAGTTCAGCGAGAGTTATCTGTCAGGGGTCAAGTGGTAGACACTTGACACGTGTTGCTTATTTAACCTTTGACCCCTGCACTAGGCGCTCACCCTCCCTCGAAGGAAGGAAAATGGTCTTCTTACATTTATCATTTTGACCTCTAACATGTGGAAATGAGGCCTCTTAAATCAAGTAGACCGGAGCTTTATGAGCTCAAGGAAAGACACGCAATAACACCGTTGTTTAAGTTTTTAAGCCCCATTTTTTTTCTTGACCTGTTTAATCATATTTTGTTGGACGTGTTTGTTATTCTTTTAAAAATGAGGGCACTTGTAATGATATTGAGGTTTTTTTTGTATGTCTACCCTAAAACTACAAGGTCTTAGCTTTTTTTAGGTTACAAAACCTTTTAAGAACCTGATGAAAACTTAAGACCCCTTTCTAGAAAAATGTTCATGAGAAAATATGCTTTGACAGAATTACAGACTGTCCTAGATGGTGAAAGTGTAGAAATCTATTATTTCATTTTCAACTTTTATTTTGTTAGTTATTGTCAATTTCAATGTGATCCATATAAACCCTAGTATAAAGATTTTCTCTTCAGTGGAGGTGTTGGAGGTAGTAGCTTGGCGAGTCCCAGCATTGCTGAGCTCCTCCCAAGTGCCACCTGGGTAAAACACTGTGCAGCTTCACCCCCTGAACCCTGAAGACAGACCAAATAAAAACTGGAGCAATGTCCTTAGGTGGTGAATAGGACCTTGCTGGAGGTCCTTTTTCTTGGGTTTGAACCCCATCTGTTTCCCAATGATGAAAGCTTTCACAGCTGCTTCACAGGCCGAAGGAACCCGCAATACTGGCGTATCAGGCGGAAGTGGACGGTGCAGCCTTGTTCGCTCCATGTATTAGTGTTAACAGTCATCTGGTCTCACTGTATGTTCCAACAGATATATTCCGACAGAAGTGGCCGACATCAGACAGATTTATAGCAGCGTTACTTCCTATCAGTTGCTGGAGGGGGGGGTGCACTGTTTATTATAAATGTTGGGGAGAAATGGGTTACAGTTGCCAAACTGTCAAGTCAGGAGAGACAAAAGCAGTTTCTGCGCTGCTTCCTGAAAGCCCAATAACTGTTTTATTTTCATGTGTATAAGTGAAAGAGTGCACATACTTACATGTATGCACACATAGATTGGGGTCTACTGTATGCAGGAGAGTCAATAAGGTCTGTGACTTCTTAGCTATACATAAGATTGGGGTCTTATGATTATATAAAATGTATGCTGTATACTTGTACCCTGTATACTTGTTTTCAGTATAGGTATTGGCTTAACTATACTCCTTCTGTAATTCCCTTGGTCAAAGTAGTTGCCCTCAATTAATAAAGAGCACCCTATTTTATATAAGAGTAAATTGGTGTGAAGTTGCTCATCTGACTTTGCAAGTCACTGCAGACAGTTGTGGCACCTTAGGAAAAAATGATTAAGGTTATGCATAAGCAAGTTGTAGATATTCCCGTATCTGTATAAATGTTGACGTCAGCATTGTGGTCTCATTGCATGAAAATAGCGGCAACATTTGACACTGAGCTCTGCTGAAATGCTATTAATTGTGCCAGGTTTTTATTATTATTTTTTTCTTAACCAGTAGTTGACCTTTTTTTTTTTTTTTTTTTTTTTGTTCAACAAGAAATAAACTACATGCAAGTAAAATATATAGAATCTAAAGCACTGTTAATTTAATGCATTTTACATATCCAGCCAGGATGAGGGGTCAAAGGCTGGGAATGCGTTCAAATGGTATGAACCAGATACACCGGTATTTTAAAGCACATGCGTTATAAACACAGCAAATGTTTGTTTTCCAATTCTTTCTGCTGTCCTCCTTCAGCCTCAGAGGTCCTTGTTGAATCTTTTTCTGGGATATGTGGTATTTATTTTGATCGCATGAACTTTTCCTGCGATCCATTTCTAATACATATTTATTTAAACCCTGATCTAAGTACCCCTACAGCATTTCTGCCCAGTAAGTATTACACAGAGTGCCACAGCGATAACCTTACATTAATTCCTTGTTTCCTCTCCCCTAAGTTTATTATTGTTAGCTGCGGCCAGGTGTATCTGTGCCGAGTGGCTCGTAATTGTGTGCATACTGCTTAGGCTAAGACCGCAGTGCTAATAAACTGAATTACACGATAAATTCTTCCCAGATGGTCCTCAAACTTATCTGGCCGTCCTGCCGTCCTGAGTGCAGCGTGGCTCGCAGCTGGCTTGGGACACAGCCGCAGAAACACAAACTCTCTCTCTCTCCTCCTCTCTTTCTTTCTCCCTCCCTCCCTCTGCTACTCACACACACCACGCAGTTTGAATTTTTGCGTTACCGAAAGATGGTCTCCATTCACTGTCGAGGAAGCTGTTACCGGAAACTGAACTTTACATTCACCATAATGTATTTGCCTGTATATCAAAACTGACCTTAAATACTTGAAACATAGGGCATGAAGCAGGTGCACCATGGATGAGTATAGCTAAGAAGTCACAGACCTTATTGACTCTCCTGCATACAGTAGTCGCCAGTTTACCTGAAACACTACACCTACAGACCAGGATCTGTGAAGCATCATCACTACCCACTATGCCACCCTGCCATGTAATGTTTTTAAATCCTGTAATGGCTGCAATTGTTGCTAATTATAGATCTCAACTGAATGTATTTTTGTTAATGTTAACCTATTAATAATTATTTTATATTTTAATACCTGATGGAATGGTGGCACAGCAAATAGGGCTGCTGCCTCATAGCACCTGGGCTGTTCAGGTATGTGTTTGAACCCAAGTCTCTGCGGTGTTTGCATGTTCTCCTTGTGTCTGTGTGAGGTTCCTCTATGTGCTCTGGTTTCCTCCCACAATCCAAACGCACGGTTCTGGTTATGTGGTCACTATCCAGTAAATAGCCCATAGTGTGAGTGTATGTGTGGTCACCCAAAACTGGGCTGGTGTCCCATCTTGTTTTCGTAGCCTAGTGCCCAATGATTCTGGAAGAGGTTTCAGACTGTCATGACCCTCACCAGGATAAAGTAGTAAAAGGTGATGGATGGATGGATGTTGAATTTAGCTGCCTTATTATTCTGATAGCATATTTAAATTCCTAGTTTTTCTGGGAAGGGGGTTTGGTAAGGGAAACAAATGCAGTTAGTGCAGAAGCACAGTAAGTAGTGGAGAGGAAGCAAAAGGCCATGCTGAAGGCTTTAGGTTGTATACAAGTATGGTTCTATGGAGCCACAGCTGTGGCTGGTAACCACAGGGGGTGGTTTTATGTTTCAGATTTACGACTGATGCTGTGCAACGCACTGCAAGCACCCAAGTTCATGCTTATTTCGCTTCACTGAGAGGCGCTACTCACAGCTTCAATGCAGCATCATACAGGTCTTGTTATTTTACCTCAAAGTGCCACCAGAGGATGTATTAAGCCCCTCTTGCCTCTTTCCTGAGCAGGGCAGCCTAAATGCAGCCTCCTGCTGCTATCCTCCTTTAGCCATGTTTAAACAAGCACCGTTCTTTTTCTTCACAGCCACTTCACACACTCGCCCTCCCATTTTACTGCTGCTAGGAAGCTCCAAAGGGGGTGGGCAGCAGCGTGCAAACCTCCAGGTATCACTGCTCATGGAGTAGTGGCCCCACTATTCCTATCATCATCACATTGTTATACCTTTATTTAGCTGACAGCTTAGCCCAAGGCCACTTGCAGTGCTGGGAGATCAACTTTACAGTGATTTACCATTTGTCCAGCAGTATTCTTACTGTGTCATCTTAGGGCAGGTACCTTGATCAAGGGCATTACAGCAGTAATTTGAACCAGACCTCAATATTTGGCCATGACCCAAGACACTGTACCACCCGCTGCCTCAAGGTGCAGTATTAGTAATACTTATAGACAGCAGTGGTAGTTGTTTCAGTTTTTCAGTCAGAAAGTGTATACATTTACAGCACATTATCAGCATGACCATGCTAATATTGTAGATGGCAACAAATCCAAAACGAAACACTTCGTATCAACTAGTGAACAGTAGAAAGTTGTGTTTTCAAGGATCTTTGACCATCCTTGTCATGACTGTATCATCGAGTCTTGTGTCATCATTAGTGGCTCACAAGCGTCTGCGGTCTCAGTGCCTTTGGACCCAACAAAAGAATTGCTCTGGTATTACATGAAAAATATTTTTATGGTGAATTTCCTTGTGGAGGAATTTTATGAGAGCATCTTTTTTTAGTGCGATGCACATCTGCTGTAATTGTAACAGATGCTACATATAGGGTCCCTGCTTTTAACTACTGTGTGCTGTCTGCTTGCTCTTATACTTATTAACCCTGTCAGTTTAACAGTTATAAACTGTCCTTTGTAATGGTGATGCCCTATTTTTAAATAAAAATAACAGTTATATATAATTTACAATAATTTAAAATTTAAAAAAATCCCCAAACTTTATCTTTAACGTTGGTGGATTTATTGTATTTATTGTACAAAAATGTGGGAATGAAGCAGTGTCAGCTTGTGTACAGTACATGGCATATGCTATTGAGTGTGAGAAAATCACATATGTATGCTCTGCATGTGACATCACTAGTCGAGCATCTCTGAATCTCATCGGACTGAATTTTACATATAAAAATACGAAGTGGCTTTTTTGGAGTTTAATGACCTTGACTACACAGATTGAGCTTTGTAGATTTTTTTTTTAGATTTATTTCTTTATTGATCATTTTGGACAAGTGGAGTTGGATAATTTAAAAAAAAAAAAAAAAAAATGTTTAGCTTCCCACTGAATGCCCTTGAAGTGCCACTCGCAGACTGAGGACTGCATTGGATGGAGTGCAGAGAGAATTGAAGGATGATATTAGCAAGACGTGTGCCAGCAGTGCAGTGTGTGTACAGGAGAGAGGCACTTTGCTACCTCAGACAATGAAAGCTTTATACAGCCTTGACAGCACACTGGCTGCGATTGCTGAACTTCGGGGGGTAGGGATTATTTAGTCAGTTACACAATTACTGAAATTGCGAGTGGTTTCATCGTGCCGTTGCTGTCTTTATCCCCTTTGACTGGCACTACTTATGCGATGGATTACAGTGCTTCCTGGCATCTGCTCTTTACCTCCAGAACCATCTTGTCTTTAAGTGTCAAGGCTGGAACAAGGTGTTGGGGGGGACCTTCAATGGGGCTGTTACACTGACACCTAGTGTTCAGTCCAGTCCCTTCTCCGGGATCTCTGCTGTAGGTGCATTGCTGGAATTGTTTACCTCCATAACAGAATGATTGGTGCCTGACCTGGAGGGGTCTGAGGGTCTTAAATCACTGCTCAGAAGTTCCTATAGGTTTTGCCCTCACAGTAGAATTATTAATTGGGGGTTTTATGCAGTGTTATAAAATGGGAATGGCTATGGAAGTTGTACTTAAGTGGCAGGGTGTCTTGACACGTTTCTCATATACTGTAGGTGGGCACCACTGGTTTTCCCTATCCTTTGTCTTGTGGACATCCTGTGTGCTCTTTGTTTACTGTATTACAGGTTTCTTCAGAGCCCTAAAATGGTTTTGGAAGTACTGAAGATGCTGAGTAGATACATTTTTATATATTTGTTTGTTTTCATGTGCCTATTTTCCTGATTTCACTCAGGACTCCTGGCTTGCAGGCAGTTCTGCTGAGATACCTTAAGAGCCTTTTAAGCCAAATTTCAGTAGATGATTCAATTTGGAACAAACTGCCCTTGAAATTTGTTTATTTTTTTTCCTGTTCCAATTATTTTACTGATATGTAAAAGATATGGTTGAGCAGCAGGTGGCAAAGAGGTTATAACCTTCACCTTACAATCTGATGTTTCTCAGTCCCAAGCCCTGGTGTAGTGCCCTTGAAGGAGGTACGTGTCCTAAATTACCCTGCTGCATAAAATGGGTAAATTATAGGAAATGAACTAGTAAACAAGTGTAGCACTGTCCATCTCCTTGAGCAAAGAATTCACCTGTCCATCCATTATTCTTAGGTGCTTGTCCTGGTCGGGATCACAGTGGTCCTGTTGACGTGTCCCCAAATCACTGGGCACTAGGATAGGAGAATATACTCTGAGGGGGGACAACAAAGGATTCGGATAAATGCTAATAATAATAACAACAACAATAATAATAATTAAAATAATAATAATAATAGTGCATAAACACACTGATATCTGTCTTACCCTGTTGATGGACTTGTTTTCATCTACCTTTCATTTTCTCTCATACAGGTAAGAGTAATTAAAATGCTTCCTGCACAGGTGAGTAACTGCATTGCCGATGTGTAAACCACATGAATGTTCGTACCTCTAAAAGGAAACGTTGTGCTCTGCTCCCAGGTGATTTGTACTGGATGTTTCTCAACGCTTCAAAGCACCATTACACTTAATTGCTTCAAACATAAATTGGCAGAAATACTATATTGTAGGAAAACTCTGTATTGCCTAGCATTTCACTATGTAAAACAATCCTGGTCCATCAGTCTTTTGCTGACATTTAATGCTTCATTTCACTGGGAAGCCCAAACCCATTAAAGGGTCACAGTACAGTATTTTAAACAGTCGCTAAGGTGCCATTTGATTTATTATGCTTCCACATATCAATAAAAATTGGCCTGTTCATGAAGCTCGAGGTTGCAGAGTGTCACGGCAGACTGACGTTGCCTGAAATTCCAGTGTCGGTTATGGGTTTTAAGTTGATTGACTGCTGGTGTGGCCTGGTTCTAGATGTCTGCTTCACTTAGAAACCCAAACATTGCAGCACAGAAAGTTACCTTGACATTCTGTGAGTAAACCACGCACTTTGCCTGCTGGCTTCGTCCGGCTGCCCTCAGAATGCCAGGTGCGCAAATGGTCTCTCTGCTTGTGTTTAAAGTGTATAGTGTATGCAGTTTTCTGCTTCTTTTTTTAAAATCATTTTCAAGCCCTTGAGGGATGTTTCTGCCGCGATTACAAGTTCCCATACAACCATTTATAGCTGAACCACAACTTAATTGAGAAACAAAGAGCCCTCGCTGGCTGCCTGTCATTTGTAGTCCTGACTGCTATACTTATGAGCCGACAGAGGATATAGATAAGTTTTTTATAAGTAGCCTATTGTGTAACGCTTTTAATGTTTCCCTACCATTTTGTTTTTCTAGCTCTTTTTAGTTCTCCTTGCATCACAGACAACAATGGCAGCCATTAACATTTTGTTAAATTAGACCAATTTGTGGTTGAAACAAATGTGGAAATGTAAATATGGTTAACCCTACTTTCTTTTTCCATTCTTTCCCATTTGTGTATGGATTATTTAGAGGACACAGTTGTCATATTGATAATAGTATGTATGATCAAGCCTGGGAGTGATGGAAAAAAATAATAAAAAAATCTCAAGGTCCACACAGAGGACATGGATAGCTACCAGGTAGAGCCGTAGTCAGAGATATGGTAAGCTGTGGGAGTTGCTGCCTTGCGGATGTGGAGGTTGGAGATTTCAATCCCGTCTCCTGCTGTAGTGCTCACGATGAAGGTAACTACTATTGAAATACTACAGTACTACAAGAAAACCCAGTAGTATACATGGATCAATCATTGTAAAGTTGATAATGTATCACTGTGCCTTTGACAAAGCAGTAATAATAATAATAATAATAATAATAATAATAATAATAATAGCTAATTATCCTTACAGGAAGTGTATTACAAGTTGTATGCAAATGCTGATGGCTCAAAATTAAAATAGGAAATTATGTCTGAAATAATACTTATTCCTGTGTAATTTATTATATGGTATAGACAAAAAAGTTCTCACCTTGTTCCCAAAGGCCCTAGCATTGAATCCTACCTCCTGCCATAGTAGCCTTGACCAGGAGACTTAGCCTAAGTTGATGCAATAAAAAAATAACTCAATTATTTAAATGGATGTATCAAGAAAGTCACTTTGGATAAAAATTTCAGCTAAATAATTAAAGTATTGAATGTTTTTGAACCCGTATGTAAATAAATAATGATTGTTATTATTGGATGTGCCAGTGCACCTTAGTGTGCGGTTGTAATCCTTGACTTAGGATGTTTTGCTTTTGTTTAATTAGGTTTCTTTTTAACACGGAAAGGGGAAAAGTCGTACCCTTTACCGTTTTCTAGTCATAAGAGCCCATTCATCTTCACAAGCTGCGGTTGGTCCGGTTGGCAGCCTTTGGAATCGGACCTGCTTTCAGTCTGCAGACCTGCTTGCGGCTTGTCGAGAAAAGAGCCTCAACCGTAGGCGAGCCTTGGAGCCAGCGTGCGCCTAGAAGTGGATGTATGGATGCAATTATGCAGTCACCTCATAACTGGCAGCCCAACTACAGTGTTTCAAAGGGTTGGCCTGAAGGTGATTTAGCCTGACTGCGATGTTTTGAAAAGGTGAACTTAGATGATTTATTCAATTAGGCTTAATATAAAGGCTCACTGCTTTCAGACAGAGTTGCTTCTTTCCAAAGAACACATTGCTCTCACTTCACTGCTGTTCTTATGCCATGAGCAGAAGTTGTTTTTAATGCTTCCCTATATTGTAAGGACCTCCCACTGTTACCGTAGACTGTAAGTCTCTAACAACCGAATGTTTTAATACCTTTGAGTCCAACAAGGTCTTCCTTAAGTTATGCGAGCTGTTGCACTTTGGAAGTTTCTTGTTCCCAAAAGACATGTAATCTTCGCATAGCTGCTAAGCATAAGGTTACATGCTGCTCCCTTTAAGGTATTTACCATTAATTTACACTTTCAGGACACTAAAATAGTGGCTCTGTAGATAGTGCAGGTGCCTCAGCTGTTGAGCTGTGAGCTCAGATGTAGATTCAAATCTGGTTCGTTCTGTGTGGAGTTTTCACCCTGTTTGCATGGGTTTCCTCCACCATGACCCTGCATATGACAAGTGCATATGTAAAATAAATGTGTGGAGGACCTAAAAGTAGTCTGTCTGTCTCAACATTTTTATATTTTATATAGGTTTGGTACAGTTTTTTTATGTGTGGCATCCTAATCTTATGGACAATTTTGTGTGTGTGTAAAACATAGGTTACTTCTGCTTTTGTCTTACTGTCTGGCTCTACGGAGGTATTTGGATGACGCTGTCTTTCTAGTTTCTGCCTCATGATGCCAGCATGTTTGAAGGATCCCTGCATACTCGTAGTTGTCCTGCACATCTGTTATGCTCCCTTATAGGAGTTCATCTCCCTGTCTTTATTACTTTCTCTCTTTTTACTACCATCCTGCTCCACTTTTCTAGTCTGAACTGCATCCCAACATCCTTACTGTTCTTCCTGGTCAGGTGGATCAGGGAATCTCTTTCAGTCTTGGGGAACAGTTTGATGTCATCTGTGTAGAGGAGGTGGCTGATGGTGGCTCTGCTCTTGAACCTGTATTTGTAACCACTCTTGTGATGGTCTGACTGCAGGAGTTTAGACCTCTGCAGAAGAGTTTGCATGTTCTCCCTTTGTCTACAGGGCTTCTTCTGGGTGCTCTGGTTTCCTCCCACTGTCCAAAGACATGTGTTTCAAGTTCAGTGGTCACTGTCAGTTGCCCATCATGTGGGTGGGTGGGTGGGGTGCTTTCTTTTGATGGACTGGGGTTTTAACCAGGGTGTAGTTTCTTTGCATCTCTCCCAGTAATTCTGGGAAAGGCTCTGGTCCACCATAACCCTGGTCACTAACTTCACTAAATAACAGGGTGAAAATGAATACTGCATGACTATGTGACATTAATCGTTGTCTGTTTTACTGTATTGGTACCTAGTATTGCACATAGCAATATCAGTTCCACAGTGATAAACATAATAGCTTATTGTTACCCATCCGTTCTTTCCTGATCAGTACGTTTACTTGCATTGCTAGCAATTTTGGAACCACTTCGTGCAGTTTTGTCTTTGTGTTATAGAACATCTCCCTGCCCAGGTCTGTCATTTCTGCGTAATCTTATTGATGCTGGAAAGAACGGGAAGCAAATGTTATGTTTGTGACCCTGCAGAGCTATCACGAACTCAAAGTTTCGGAAAACATTGATAACGCTCCCTGGCAAACAGCATCATTAGGGCTTCAAACACAGGGAAAATATTTAGTCTTTGCAAATGGTTTTGAGTTGCACTGTTATAGCAGCCATATTTGTGTGTGCGTGTGTGTGTGTGTGTGTGTGTGTGTGTGTGTGTGTGTGTGTGTGTGTGTGTGTGTGTGTGTGTGTGTTTACCATTGTTGAACATGCTGGCATTGAGCCATTTTTGTTGTTGTGTCATCCAATCTAGTCAGAGAAACAGCAGTTGGTCTTTATTTTGTGTTCCCTCATCTTGTATTTTTCCTTAAAATTTTAAGATAGAAGATGAAAATTGATGTCTCTAGTTGGTTATACTGTGTGTGTTTTACCTTTGATGGTGGTAATTTGTTGAATAATTTGTAGTTTTGGTTACACATTATCCAGTGTTACTCAAAATGATAAAACTTTATGGTTGTTGTTGTTCACATTTTTGTTTTTTTTCCTCTAAGTGTGACTAGTCCATCTCAAAATTGTACTTTGGTTTGACAAACTATGATTTTTACCTTTGAGTTTTAATGAAAACACTTGATTTTGCTGATAGGATTATAACAAATTTTAGAACTGTTTTTATAGTACATGCTGTAACATGCACTTTTTTGAAGCAACTTTATTGTATAAAAATGTTATGACCATATCCCACATTTGTTTTACTGTGATCCAGAAATTATTGGATGCCATTTCTACCTTCCTAATTTGCTAATTTATCCTTTAAACACAGCTTCCTTATTTCAGAAAGCTGTCTTCCTCCAAGTCTTATAAACATTATCGTAACATAGAATAATTTTTGTTTTTCCAAAATTAAATCATCCTCTTGATCTTTACAGTTGAGAATTTGGCTGGATTGTGTCCTGCTGTCCCGCTGCTTTCTTTAGTATAACAAAACAATGGGATTTAATTTGAAAACCGTACAGCAGCAAAAATATGTTCCACCATCCTGTTTATTTTTCCTTTTTGCCTTACTGCTGCATGAATATTTTTTCTTTTCCACTTCAATTTTGTGACATGATCCAGCTCATTAGAACCACTGTCCCTTGAAAACGTGGCATAACTTTACTGAAATATTTTTAAAAAGTGTTCCGCTGGGGTAGTAGGATGGTAAACGTCAGTCATCACCAGACACCTGTTATTCTACTCATGTATATTGATACTGGATCAGGGCAGTCACGTTGAAAGCGAGGAATAATGTGGACAGCTCGTGCACAACTGTTTCTTTTCTCAGTATCTCATGGCAGAGCTGCTCGATACGACTGTCTGAGTATTTGCCACATCAACTTGTTTTTAATGGTAATTTTAGACTGCGACCCATTTCACACTGATGGTTCTTGGAAACATTTGGCCAGACATTCACCATTATCTGAAGTCAACAGCAGCCCGCATTTTTTTTTTTTTTTTTTAAGTTTCAGCCACAATTTTAAAGCATTTTCCTAATATTTATGGTCAACTACTCGTGCAGTTAGGTTATGTAAGTTTCTTTGCGTAAATTAATCTGAAATGGAAGTAAAATATGGCAAAGCTTTATGGTTTGCCTTTTAATAAATTCATCCTTTGTGTAACATTTTTCATGCGCAATTGTAAAGATACCAGGAGTAATGGTAAAAAAAAAAAGGCCAAAACTGACTTTGCTTTTGGGAGGCAAAGTGGCTCAGGGAGTAGTACTGCTCTTTGGCATGAGCTTGAAACCAGGTAAGCCAGTTTCCTCTCACAGTCCAAATATGTGTTTCAAGTGAATTGTTCTCTCTAAATGGTGCTTTGTGAGTGTAGGCACATGCCCGTGTGGCCCTGCTGCAATGGACTGATGTTCCCCTAATGTTTTTTAGCCTCGCACACCATAATTGTGGGATAGGCTCCAGACTGCTGCTCAGGATGAAGCAGTTAACAGTAATGGATGGATATATTTTCTTCATGAAGTAAGAAAAAAATTGTGTGTATGTATGTATATATATGTATGTGTGTATACACACACACACACACACACACACACACACACACACACACACACACATGCGCGTACCCAGAATTTCCTTATAAAGCAGAAGCAGGGACTCATTGCTTCAGCACTACACAAATACTGCCTTTCTCATAGTAAAAACAGTGCCAGTATGTGTCTGTGCTTACGTGTGTGCCATTGTGCATGTCTGTATGTTTGGTTTATTTTCATGAGGCTATGACTAACTGTGCTGCTTCCATGTTTCTGTGTATGCCTGTATCTGTTTGCCCCATCTGTATGTGTGGACTTTGTATGCCTGCCTGCTTGTGTGTGTGTGTGTGTGTGTGTGTGTGTGTGTGTGTGTGTGTGTGTCTGCCTGTGCGTGACTGTGCATGTCTGCATGTCTGTGTATTTCTGTGTGTGTTTCTGTGCGCGCGCCTGTATGCGTCTGAGTAGCAGCGGCGCCTTCCCGCTGTCTGCACTCATTGTTGCAGTCTGTTGTTGGGCAGCGAAACCATCAAGTCCAAAATCGAAATGAAAAACACACCGCAGAATTTTTAAATATTCTGAGGCTTGATAGCTCAAGCATTTCAGAAATTGTAAAACAGACCTTCGTCCAGAAGAAAACAGTCAGCAGACTCTGACTACTGGAAACAGCCCACAGTGATAACACGGTACCCTGGAGTGAAGTCCACACCATGTGAAGAAAAAAAACAAATAAAAAAAAAAAAGATTTGCATACATATGCCCTCATTTCACCTACAATTTTAAATGATCCCTATTTAATGCAGAACATATGACTTTGAAATGTGTTACTTGAGGCTGCTGGTACAGTCTGGAAGGCATTTAGGATTGTGTGGTTTTGTTGTCGTGTTCCGATGGCTGTGTGACACGTACATTCACAGTGGTCATCCTCATCTGTGATACCCCTGTTTCCAAGGATGGGCAGCAGGTCAGAGCACCGCAAAGTTCTGGTAATGGGTATGGGTGATGGGTTTCGGAGATCGGGTTCGACCTGTCCAACCTGTAGATGCAGTTACCCTAATGTCATATAATAAAATCACAGTCTGTTAGTTGACACCCTGTAGATTGTTGTTGAAAGTAAATTGTAACGCTAGGTTGGTATTCATAGTTCCTTGCAGTGATTTACCTGTTTATACAGCTGGATGTTTTTTACTGGCATATTACCTTGATCCAGGGTACTGGAAAAGAAGGGGGGAGGTAGTGACTCTAACTGATACTCCACCTGCTGCTCCTAAAATGCCCTGCTATCTACTATAAAATGAAATAATCATGCGTGCAAGCTAAAAGGAAAGATGTGTCCATGGCGTCTACAATAATGAATGACCTGGATGACTGCAACCATGGAAGACTGAGGGTTTTTCTGCCGCAGGCCATGTTTACTTGAACATGACAGCACTTGTATGTTTTTCATGAAAATGGCAGGAGAGGAACAACAGTGTCAGCCTCTCAGTTGATGTGTTTGTCTTGTTTGTGTTTTTCCACAACAAATCAGCAGCTCTCTGTCACTCCTCTGTTTTGCTCATCAACAGCCATTTATTTATTTTTTTTCCTCTCCCCCCTCCCAAAAAAAAAGACCTTGTAAGACATTGAGCAGATGGTGTTTTGCAGAGGGAAAGCCATTTTTAGTCTGTTTGTTTTAAACAATTTAGTGTGATAAAATTGTTGGGTTTGTTTGGACGTTCTTCACTTTTCTTTATCCCGGCCTTCCCCTCCCCTCCTCTCCCCCGTAGTCCAGCATCTTTCTTTCTCACAGTGTTTCACACACGTTGATATCCTTCTTTCCTAGTGCCTCACTGTCTTTTCCTTCATTCAGAAAATAATGCATAAAATCTGACAGCCTTACTACACATTTTTTGGGCTCATTATCTTATACTGCTCCAAAGTAGTCAAATTCATGGCTGTGTTCTTACCTGCACCTAAAAAAACAAGAAAAAAATTGTCGTGCAGCGTTTCACAGAAAGTGTCGAAGGGTAAAAAATGCTTTTTCTTGTCTTCGCTTGTGTTTTTAACTGTTCGGTGTTTATCCACATTCTGTAAATAGGGTTAATCGGGGATTCTGGGGATAGCAGGGAGTAAACTGACACTGCGGGCCTTTTGTAGGAAAGGACTCACTTAATTTCTAGGCATTGGTTTTATTCGCGGACAGGTATCATTTTGCGAAGAAGGTGACAGTGATGAATGAGGTGTTTTAGCTCTTAGGAAATAAAATAAAATTGCAGTGCTTAACAGGGAGGGTGCTCTTCGTTTGACTTCATTTTTCATGTTTTTTTCCTGTAGGGTCATAAAGATTGTTTCCATATGATTGCTGCACCCGGTTTCCCCAGTGCTTTTGCCGTAATGTAAAACCAAAAGACGAATAAAGGCTTTTTAATGAATGCAAATGGTTGCTTTAGAGATAAATCAACTGAATATCCAGTGTGGATTCTCCAAACTTGCAAGGATAATTCCTCTTGTAAGAGTTTCTCCTCTTTGATTCTGTAGTCGCAATTTTAGTACTGGTAGTCACCAAATATTGTCCTAGTCAACTTTTTTTTTTTTTTTTTTTGTCTTTCTTGCCATGACTCCTTTATCTCATGTCGGTCCAACATGATTCACATTCACACGATTGTGTTTAGCTGTGCGTTTGCTGCCACACTACATTATCAGAAAGGCTTAATGGTTTTCTATAACCTTGCATTAATCACTAAGGAAACGTGTCTCCAGTCCAAAGTGGTGATTTATGGCCCATGTCTCATGCCAAGTAAACAGTAGCCAAGATGAAAACGAACGCAACGTTGGTTTTCCCGCCGCGGCTATATTAAAAGCAGCCATTGTTGTTTTAGTGAATGTATCCAGGACGCACTGCTGGCCTAAGAGCCGTGGCGAAGTGAATATTACCAAGCAACCAAGGCCAAGAAAAAAGGAGCAGAATATGATAGTATGAGATAAAATTTCTGTGAAATACCTTAGTGGTTAAAGGACACGAGTTGGTAGCTTAAGGATGCTTGTTTTAGTCCCAGTAAAGAGACCTTCGGTAGGACCCTTGAGTGAGGCACTGCACTTGACTTTGGTTACTCTATATTACCAGTAATAGAAATGGGTTAAATATTAAGTCACTTTGTATAACAGTGTCAGCCAAGAAAAAACAAAGGAAAGATGCTCTCAGACTTTCTCAGAGTAAAAACTGAGCGTTGCAAACTTTTGATTGTTTAATAGTGAGAGGAATTCGCAATTCAAAGCAGTCATTCAAATCTTTATCTGTGAAGCTCAGCCTCTGTTCTTCATGCACGACTTTGTTTCTCAAGCTGCTGACTCTAAATTTGGCTTACAGGTTCTTCTCACTCTAGGTGAGCTTTTTGGATAGAGAAACAAACGCACACACGCCACTACACGCATTAGTGATGTGTGCCTCTAGGCAGTTCCAAGCTAATTTTTCAAGATGAAGACAAACAGGCTGATTAACACAGACACACCACACATTAGTGATGCATGCCTACAGGCAGACCTGGCCTAACACATTGGAGGAAAGGCCCAAACTGGCAACATGGGAAGCAAAGAACTGATACATGACACACACACACGACACTGAACACATTATTACTACAAGGGTTATAAAAATTAAAATTTTTTAAAATATTTTTTTTTTAATTTCCACCGGACTATGACCAGAATGTTGTCTCTGCAGCATCCTGTTTGGCAGCAGTAACCATACTTACTTTACTTTACTTTAAGGGTAATAAGGACTTTTGTGATTTCATGATGATGCTACTTGTATTCACCTTTCAACTATTTGACCCAGACACCACCAGGAAACTAAACTAGTGGACTGTATTTCAATATGTTGCAGCTTCAGCAGGCAGCAGAGGTGTCGCTGGTTCGAGGAGCCCGGGTCATTTCAGCTGAGGACATCATCTTTCTAATGCGGAAAGACAAGGTGAGCTTCTCAATGCAGTAGTCGGCCTTAAAGTTTCAGCCACATTTATTTTAAAAGAAAATCTTACTATCTAAAAACAAATTTTGTTGCATAGCTAAATCGCTGTTTTCAAATTGACTAGATTTGACGAATTAATATTGTATTTATTTTACTGAAGCTGCTCAAGTGAGGTATCTTGCTCAGTACCACACCAGAATTTCTCCTGGGAGTTAAACTAGACAACTCTGAGGTTATATGTCTTACTCAGCTGTCTGGTGCCCTAAATGTATTGCTCAACATTAATTATAACTTGTTGCTAATGCAAAAATAAATGAATAAATAAATAATTTAATAATAATTCTGTTTTTGTTTTTGACTGACTAGCAAGTGCACTTCCAGGCATGCTCTGTATTTCTATAGCCTAAAGATTGTTTTCCATCTTTTCATTCTGACCTCTGTAGTATAACAAAGTATTTATTTATGCTGCTATTTATCCGACTGTCTGTCTGTTTGCAGAAAAAATTAGGAAGATTACTGAGATACATGTCATTCCGAGACTACAAGTCAAAAGTACTGAAAAACATCGAAGAGGAGGACCTGATTGATTCAGGTATGCGAGTTTTGCTTGTGGACTGAACTGGTTTTTAAAAATGTTTTTAGTGACCCTCTTACAGTAGAACTCACTGGCATGCAGCCTTTGGGACACCAGTCCTATCATTTTGTGGCTGTTTCTTGAGTCTTTAAACATACACAACTGTTACTTGCAGTGTAATTTTCATCACGTTGTTTACACAGTACCATGCAGCGAGCAAAAGAATAAAATAAATAAAATAAAAATAGAGCCGGCCCATTGCACCGTTCCCAAAAGTATAGCTTCGGTTTACAAACTGCAGCATTAATTGAAAGCCCATCGCAATTTTAGAAGCTTTATCCTTTTCCAGTGCATCTATGACCCGGTGCTGTTATTTCTTCCTTCCTTTATTTGTGTCCACCAGCCTTCCTTGTAATCATCTGATGAAGAAGTGGGGGAAAGAAATGCTCGTGAATTAAATTTCACCATTTAATCTTTGCTTTAAATGATGACACATAATGACCTCGAACTCAGCCAGGGTAATTTTGTGTGCCACAGTAAATCAGCACGGGCCATTACCACCACGCGCACAGAAGCTCTGGAGTCCACTTTCCTGTTTCTTGTAATGATCTACCACAATAAGTTGTTGATCGCGCAGAAATTAAGACAAGAAAGGCAAAACCAGTTTTAAAAAGTAAAATTAGCTTTTCATCAGTCATGATGAATGTTGTTGGGATCTTTTCCTCTTGTCTCAGTGTAACATGAGCAACGGAATAATGCTAAATGCAGTATTTAGAAGGAACAGTCTGACAGTCTGTCGCTGCAGAGACTATGTGTCTGCGCATATATTTTTCTTTTTTCTAAAAACAGATTGTACACAGGCAGCTCTACTGTAAATAAAAAACAGTCGACTGTCTGAATTAACTCTGGCACGAGACCCCACGCTGAATAAACGTGTTGATCAGCCAGTCTATTATTGAACGCACGTATAGGGACAGATGTGAGCTTAGAATTGATTCTGTGGCCCTTTAATGCATTTGAAAAAGTCTTTCTGTAATTGTTTGTGTAGTGGCTGTTTGTTTGTTTGTTTGTTTGTTTGTCCGCCCCATGCCATAATTGCTTCTTTGAAAATCTCTTACGAAGGACGATTTTTTTTTTCGCATCGCAGTTTCGTAGCTATGATACAACGCTGGTAAATTGTGCTGCTTAAATTTGTTTTGCATTCTGCTTAAAGCTTGTCCGGTTAAAAAGTTGTTTTGCTTGCAGATATTTTGTGATGGCGTATGAAAGGAGCTGGGGAATATTATTGTAATACTTTGCTGTGGAATATTGTGTAAGTTTGGGCCATTAGATCTCTTACGAGGATTTAGTGGAGACAAACAGAATGAAGTATAAGATTTAAGAACTGTAATTGGGTTCAGTTGACGTGTAATGGGCCTGAGATGAATGGTCTTAACCCCTGCGACTGTGAAAGTTGCTCAAACCAGCCTGTGGGAGCCCGTGGTTCAGCAGGCTGTTTTATCAGCCTTTAACTGTGGCGTCTTGCGGTAGGAGATGCCCCAGAGGTGCATTAGACCCTGGCCTCAACCCAGGCGTCTGACCACAGTGGCTACACAAAGTCACTGGGACTGCTCAGTTTGTGGTTTGTGTAGGGTGGCGGGGGTGGCCAGACTCTGCAAGCATCACAAGAGTTCTGGGGTGTGTTGTGGTCTTTCCATTTCCATGTATTTATATTCATGGTGATCCTCTAATAAATGAGCTGAACTGCTTACAGCACTGGCAAAGGGGCAGTGGTTTGACCGTGATGACCGTGAATGTTCACAATGGTTGTGAAATTCAAGCATCTTAATTCAGGGTTTCGGAATTTCTAATTTACTGTGCTACTTAAAAAAAAAAAAAAAAAATCCCTCAATAAGGTTGATGCTGCCCTTTATTTTATTTTCAAAGATTGTTTACAGTATCAAGGAACCATGATGCATTGTGTGATGAGGCTCAGTTAAAAGGCCCTGCATGTTTGTAGGAATTAATAATTAACTGTGTTTGAGAGATTATAATGCTAAGCAGGCAGACCACATCTAAACTTTTTTGCACTTAGCTATGCTTATATCCAGGCATGAGATGCTCTTTCTTGAATATTTTTTCAATATCCATTACCTTGATGGCTCTTGATCTTTGTAGTCTACCTTCATTATGTTGCTTTCCCCTCAACAATCTACCTCGAGACACTTTTAAAGATAAGATTTCCAAGCAAAATGTAGGTTGAAACAGAGGTTTGTAAACAGAAATGTGACCAACACTCTTTTTCCTTTGATTTTAATATAAAGTAGAAGTAAAAGAGGATCCACTTTGTTTAATAATACAAAAGCACTTGAAGGACTGCTTGTGATATTTATTGGCAATTCATATAACGTAAATAAGTAAAATGAGTGCTGCTGTTTGCCAGTGATTTTGTAGCTCTTACAACAGCTAAGTTATACTTAACCTGATGGGATTCAGCTGTTGAAAGCAGAAGTGCTTGTCCTGAAATTCATCGCCATTCTTCAGTCATGTAATTTGGTCCCGGTCCAGGGTTCGACAGTATGTGCTTCTGAGCGTTTCACTCGTTCTTCTAATAGATGGCAGGGGGTAGGGGGCAGTTGAAGTATAGTAACTTGAAGAAGGCATATAGCCCCTTAACCCCAAAAATGAGAAACAATGGCTCTTTTAGGTACCAGAATTGCGTTTCGGCACACATTACATTACTGCATTTCCACGGAATGTTTTTTGCATCACAATTTGCTTGCTCCTTCTGTTTATGTAATCAAAATTAAAGAAGTTCATCTTTACTGCACATTAGCGTTGTTTATTATTCCAGTAAACCAAGATTTTCCGAGCGCTCTTGTCCGTATAAACAAGCCAGTGCGTTAAACAGCAAATTTAGGATGCGCTAAAAACAAAAGAATAGGAGGAATTACATGTATGAAAATATTTGCATTATTCTGAAAGGCTATTTGTAAAGTAAGCTAGCGCTGAGTGGCGTTTTGTGCCGTTTTTCGTTTAATTGCCTTATTTACAGAGGGAATCCGTAATTACAGTTCGCTTCAAAGATGTCGTGGCAGATCAGCTGAGACATGAAAGCTGCAGAAGATCTGTTATTGAGGTGCCATAAGTTCTGTGCTTTTGATTGTTTATACAAATGTACAGTTTGTCCGCAAATTACTTCTGCACGCATGTGATTTGCTGTGCACGCTTTTTTGTTTTCTCCAGTTTGTAAGCATGTTTTAATACATTCGTGAAAATAATCCGTTAGAATGAAAATTACATGATTTTTTTTTAAAATTATTATTATTTATGGAAATAAATCGGTTGTAGAGCACAAGAGTGGCACGGCAGGTGGCAGACCTCCTGGGCTGTGGGTTTGGACAAGGATTTGAATACACATTTTATTTGTGTTCGCATGGGTTTCCTTCAGGTGCTCCAGTTTCCTCCAGCAGTGTTTCAGGTGAATTGATGACTCTAAATTGCATGTTGTGTGTGTGTGTGTGTGTGTGTGTGTGTGTGTGTGTGTGTGTGTGTCTTCACACCACTTTGTTCCCACATAGGACAAGCACTTGGTGATAACGGATAAATGAATAAATCTATTATTTCATCTACACAGGGTTTTATTCATGATGAAATGTGGTAAATCAGTGACTTATTTTGTGTTTGTACATAACTTGCTGCTTTGCTTTGTTACTATTTGCTCCAAGATAACAATTGTCACACAAGTCTGCAGTTATTTTTTTACAGGAGTGATTTATTACTGGCCCTATGACTAACACAGATAAGCAGCTATAAATGTGTACCACAAAGTTTCGTTGTCACCAGCCTGTCATGCGACCTTCAGCCTTGAAATAGCTGTAATTGTAAATAGAAGGGAAGCATCCATTCCATGTTTCGCATTATCATTCCCGAAAGACTCCCGTTTGTCTCAGCACCTTATTTGCTTGGCCATCAAAACAGCCACCCCGTTGCTGCTGATGTTGACAGTTTCAGGGTTTAAAATGAGACATCCAAGCTCAGTCTGACTTTATCCCAAATGTTTAAAAGAAACATTTATTTATAAGAATTTTCCGAAACATTTAGCGAAGCATTCACCTTTTTAACAAGAAAATACGCAGAGGGGGCATCTCGCAGCTCAAGATACACAGATCCTTCAGTTCACTTCTGTTTTCGGTATTTTCCACCGACCAAAATACACGGTACCGCTGTACACGGGTGAGTACATTTGCTGAAGGTAGCATTCAGTTAACAAGTTTGAACAGGAAATGAGCTGCCACATCTTCCCAGCTCTTTTGCAGCAGTTCCCGCAGATGTAGTCCATTTGTGTGTCGCTTTGCTTTTGCTCTTCACTCCAGGTCCTCCTGTACAGGTAACTACCCAGTTTGCCCTCATATACTCACATTTTCAGTGGTACTGTATGCACTTGACTATAATAATAAATTTTCCCTCTGGTTTGCTCACCATTATTGGATGTCACTTCACACTGATTTGTACACAGCTGAGTTTTTCTGAACTTCATTTCGTGATTTGGTGGCGTCACCTTACTGAAATGAATGTTGGAGCTATGCTTCACCTGAGCGTGTGCTTTGAAATTCAGTTGCTTCCTGTAGGCCTTTGCCTTCAGTGTGCATCAGTGTTTTTTTTTTCAGCATTGCTGCCCATGTTTTCGTTAACTTCTGTTACTATAGCCTGGGGTATGCTGTGGAAAACAGTTGGAGAGATTCACTTTAAACCTGGAGAACACAGTGCTGACAGTAGATGATCATGTAAAGCCTGGAGAAGGCCTGGGTCTACATGTATGAATAGGGGCTGGTGGCCAAGGGTCTTCTGTTAATATATGATTGTGTATTTAAGTGAGGGGAAAAAATAATGAAGTGAATAGTGTGGAGGTGTCCCATCTAGACCAGGTATAAACATCCACAGCTGTCCTGCAGATGTGAACAGACAGAAAGTCAGCAAATGTTTTTTTTTCTCTTCTTTTTCTTCCTCTGTGTGCACCCACATATAGACAAATACAGCAGCAATGTTAACAAAAGACAGAAGCTGGCACAAGACTTCCTGAGCTCCATAGACCAGACGGGGGAATTTTTGGCTCTCCTGGAAGAGGAGGATATAGACGAGGTCAAGCAGGAGAGGCTGGAGGTACGTGGAAGCGGGTGACCACCAAGCACCTAAACTAACGAAATGGGCAGAACATTTGAGAGGGATCATTTTGTGGTTTTTGTGACTCATAGCCCTCCACCCAAAGCCCATTGGGGGATCAAGAAACATTTGTCTTTAATCAGGTGTTAAATTGTTAGTCTTGTGGTGAGTATGAACAAAATACTCCGTCGAGATGGAGGAAAGTGAAATGTGTACTAAAACAAAATAACCAGGTGATGTTTCTGCTGCCACGTGATCCAAAGGTCCTACTGAATTGTTCCTTAAAACTAAAGAGTGGGGTAAGTGCCTCTGAGTCAAAGTCGACTATCTGGTGACCATTGCCATGGTTTTCAAGTGGCTTACCATATGGTGTTTTTCGGACCGTGGGAGTAAACCAGCAAGGACGTGCGGACTCTACAGGGACAGAGCCGCATTCGAACCTGGGTCCCAACCCACAGGCCAAAACATCTAACTGAAATCTGCAGGTGAATTTACTCCACTGCCCCTTTTGAAGATGAGTATTTTCTGTTCTGTAGGAATAGAGGAGAAACGAGTAACCGTATCTAAATTGTCTGACGGCTGCTGCGCTGCTATGTTCCACAGTCATTATGTTAAAGGCATGTTAGAAATAGTCAGCGCTGTATACTGTCAAGCGCCAACCACAATGACGCTCTGAACTACTTTTCTGACAATAATGCAAATCACGGCCAATTTAAATCACACCAAAAGATCCTGGTGTAAATATTTACTTGACAAACAAAAGCATTTTCCCTCTATTTTTACCTAAGGCTGGATAGTTGAAAATGAAGCTCTACAAAATGCCTTTGTCCCAAAACTGCCTCCTATAAGCTGTCAACCTTCCAGTCAGAAGATGTAATTACTGTTTTCATATGAAATCTTGGACAGGTCAGGGAAAAAGAAAGTAATTTGGAGCATTGCCACCAGACATTATACCGTCTAGTTTATATTAAAACAAAGCCTGATTTGCTCTGGAAGCAGCCCAGAAATGCCTTGGTTTCCCTCAGATTTGTGCCTTCCGAATATTTTAATGGGTATGGTTTAGCTATCAGTGCAGTCTTCAGGGGGTCTTCTGTTTTGCCCTCTGCTCATATGAGAGAGGACTATCTTTTAATATACATATATATTTTTACAATATATGTAAATATTGGAAAATATCCCAAAAAAGTAATGTGTTTTAATGATTTTCTTGGGGGAAACCTAAATTTGTTCGCTGATGAATAAATGTCACATGGCATTTACATCTCATTGGTGAATAGCAGGGGTCTTTAAGGCTTAGTCTGTTTTTACTGTCCCGCTTAAAAGTTTTTGTGTTACCTTTTTCGAATGCAGCAATTCGAAAAGGTAACCGGCGGAGTTTGAAATGCGATCATATTTTCAGAGATGTCATTTAATTGTAACATTTGTCACAAGGTGCGCACGGTCAGCTTAACTGGGAGCTCGGTGCACGTCCGAGTGTCGCTGTACCCTAGTGTAACAGCTTTATGCGTCTTAATGCTTCTGTTTTTTGAGGAATTTCTTGGGAAGATTACGGATTTAATTGGTTACCTATTTGGCCTGCTCTGTTATTATCGCAGCTATCAAATGGCTTTCTTTCCTTTGCTCCAGTGGGTGAATGGCAGAATAATTAGATGTGTGTCTGTCTCATGTGGAGATAGCAGGAGAACTGAGACCACGCAGCCATACATGTAGGTCAGAGAAAACTATCTGTTGAATAATCTTTATTGCTCAGGATTAGACGGAGATGACTCGTCTTTGTCAGCAGCATGGACTTCATCTCCTCGGGCAAACCATCAATCACTTGGAGGCCCCTGTAAGATCTCCAGACGAGCTGTTATTTTCTGTGACTCCGTGCGCCACGTTCAGATGGAAATGTTTAAAAGTCTCTTTGTCATCTTGTGTGGGATCGGCATTGTTTTTGCTCTAATGCCATGTTGACAGCAAGTCTGGAGTGGATGCTATTCCAGGGTCTCTGGGGGAAATATATTTTGCAAGCTCCCACAAAACAGTGCACATCTCACTGTTGACCCCCCCCCCCTTTTCTTTTTTGTATTAATCACAGGTTTGAATTGTAGGGCACATCACTGACTGAATACTAATGAGAATAACAACTGTGTGCTCCAGAGGAATTTAAGCTGCTATCGTATTGGGTGATGATAAAGAGATTTGGTCAAAAACAAAGAAAAGAAAAGAGTAGTTAAATAGAGTATATATTGCTGTGGCACGAACGGATGAAACCTTCTGATCTGGGTTGTAATTTGATTCATTTCTATTAATAGGGCATTCATTTGATTTTTGAAGAAAAGTCAAAACTAAACTTCACGGAACAAGTATTTCGCAATATCTGCACATTGTTGTGGAGAAATGGTCATCACGCCGGATTTACATTTAATTTAAGTAAAATAAAAATTAATTTAATTTAATTTACTTAAGATATTTAGCCAAGATTTTTGACATATCGTACATGCAGTGCTATACAAGAATTTCTTCCGGGCATATACGTATGTGTGCGTGATTGCTTAAAATTACCCCCAGGAGGTGGACACTTGCGTTTTTCCTCTCCGAAATGTAAACAGAGGCTTAGGTGGTTACTGCAGCAGTAGCCGTCACGAGGGGGCTGGTTTGACTCATGCGCCACACTGTTTTGCTAAGGCCGGTGCTCAAGTGTCCCAAGAGTTCATCTCCTATCATCACGATTAAAATTTCAACAGTGATGCTACCTGGGTGTTTGGGGATGGGGGAAAAAAATGCTTTTGGGTACAGTTATGCACTACAGTAGTTACAACACTACGGGCTCAGAAATTAAGTAACGGAACAATTAAAATGTAGTTGATGTTGATTGTCACAGCCATAAAGTTGAACATCTCCAAAAACACGAATCATAAAAAGCTCTGTAACCCAGCCTAAATATGGCTGCTTTGACATTGTGAAATGTCTCATTTTTGTAGGCATTTTTTTTGTTTTTTATTGCCAGAAGCATCTAGAAACATTCCCCCCTCCCAAGTTCCAGATTGCATCATTGTCGACTTAAAGAGGTGACGATGGGAGCGCAAGTGAATTGTGGAACTCATTTCTTGGTTTCAAATGCCTTACAATAGTATGTTCTTGCGTATGATTTTTGGAACAAGTCAGTTGCATTTCATGTCAGCCTACGGAGACTATTGGTAAGCCATAAATGCACTTATTCTTGATGCCCACCCATGTAATTGCTCTCAAATTGCAAAATACTTCTCTAAATAACATGTATGGACCGCAACACAAATCTTAAGGTGTAGTCTTCTGTTTTGATTTAATCAGACTCCAGAATCGGGCATTCATCTTGAAAATTATAAAAGAAATGTTATGACTGTGGTTGGCTGAGAAGAGCAGCCACCCATGACTTCTGGGGTCACAGTCGCTCTGCTCTTAGATACCAGGCCAAACACTAGACTTGGGCTTCATGGACTCATATTTCATTTTTTTGGGAATTCCCATGCGGAGTGTTGGTTAAGCGGAAAAAAAACAGGTTATAGTTGGTCAAGATGCCATGTGTTGAGTCAGCATCTCTGTGGCCTCACTGAAAGACTGACATTGATGCATATTTGTTGTTTGCTGGGTTGGACCTGCACTGTGGAAGCCATGACAGATGATATTCAGTCACCAGGCCCTAGCTCTGTACTGTCCAGATGTCTGGCATAAAGTGTACAAACTGTTTACATGTAATAATTTGCTATAACTGAGGTGTCCAATGTGAATTGCAGTATTAGTTGTTTGTGTGTGTGTGTGTGTGTGTGTGTTTTATACTTAGCTACAGTTGTTTAATTCTTCTCCGTTCAGGGTCAGCACCTTGATTTGCAGAGTCCTGCAGCATAAGACGGGTCCCGGTTCCCTGGATTACAAGGCAACTGCTCTGACCACAACACTACCCACTGAAAGTGTTAGATTTAGTGCTAACTTGCATATTAAGTGGTAAATGTATTAAAATGTCTGAACTGTATAGGTACAGTATGATGCTGCACCTCCCTTTCTTGCTATTGAAGCAGGAACAAAATCTGCTGGAGGAGTTTGTACAGTTTGTTTGGATCTGAAAGCTGAAATTGTGAAGACTAGCACAGATATTCATCTGTCTGTTTATTACCTTTCATTTGTCTGACGTTACCGGACGCCCTCAGGACTCGATCTCCATACAGTCCCGTTTGTCATGTGAAAGAGCCACTGATAAAAGCAGAGCCTGGGGTGTTTTCAGTACAATGCTTGCTTATTATCTAACAAATTCAGCACATTTACTGTAAATGTTTTCTGTAATGTGCCAGCAGACAGAACAAAGAGCTCCTTTGAGAGGATGACTCGAACATTAAGGAAGCTTTGATATCGATAGGGCTGCTCCCACAGCCTGCGTGTGATTAAAATGGAGATTGTCAGCATGAGAAGTCATCGCTGTTGTTGCCTGTAAATGGGGATTTTTTTAATAATATGCCAGGTGCAGTGAAAAGCTGAGCTATTCAGCCTGCATTCCATTGCACTTTTCTTTGCTGCTGTTTAATGCTGATACAGAATCAAATATCGATGCCTCTGTAATGTTTTTGGACCACGATTAACTCTTTTGCATTGGTATAACACTGTAAAAATGTTGACTCAGATGGTTCTCTTGCAAGTGCT
The DNA here is from genome assembly GCA_018136845.1 of Heterotis niloticus. Taxonomy (NCBI): domain Eukaryota; kingdom Metazoa; phylum Chordata; class Actinopteri; order Osteoglossiformes; family Osteoglossidae; genus Heterotis; species Heterotis niloticus. The sequence continues at coordinate 3,929,586 of CM030891.1, read as the reverse complement.
AAGTACAGTAAGAAACAAAGCTGGAGTGGGCGGGAAGTGATCAGACACTTGTTTGGGAGGCAGTATTAGTGTTTAGTTTGTAAGAACTGGTTATGTTTAGCTATGTGGCAGCAGGTGGCATAGTCGTTGAAGCTGCTGCCTTGTACTGGACGGTACAAACTCGAAACTTTGGGTTTAAGTACCACCTCCTGATGTAGTACCCTTGAGCAAAGTATTTACTGTCCTTGATCCAGTAAAAAAATATATGTACTGTACTCAGCTGTAGAATCAGGTGAATTGTTGTAAGTCGCTTACTTTTGTAAGTTGTTCTGGGGAAATGAATGAGTTAAACAATTTAATAATAGTAGTATTAATAGGAATAATGACAATGGGCAAATGGGATAGATCTTTAGAGATGTAAATTCTTTGCAGCTGTCTATTAGGTACTGTATTGTGGTTACATTTTGTGATACCGCTCTAGATGGTTTGATGATTCTACAGCGACTCCTTTTGTGCTCCTTACAGAGGCTTGAGAAGCAGACGAGGATGATGGACTCCATCCAGTACAGTGAATTTTGTGAAAGTCGTCAGCTCAGCTTTTGTAAGTATTTCAAAGAATGGAAGGTATGGTTGAAGGTTAATAAAGGAGCGGTAAAGCAAAGTCTTCTGGGAATCATGACTATTAATTGGCATTTGTTTCAGCACTCACACCTGCAAAAAGGTTGTAAAAACCTGGGTGCCACTCACGTGAGTCAGCGCAGAGCGCGAGCCAGCATCTCCATTCATCGCTAACACAGGACCTTTGTGTCAGAGGGCCCTGTCTGCAGCCCGGCTGTGGGTTCACAACACACCAACACTGGGCACAGAAGGCACATTCTTTCTATAATAATGCACTGGCAAAGTCGCTTTTACTGGCTGCATTGGTAGACTGAGGCTGTGCAGTAGTTTCCTGCTCACAGAGGGTTCAGTGTGATAGATGCTCCAAGGTCAGAGGTTGGAAAAAGACTGTTAAACTTTAAAACAGCAAAGGTTACAAAAAAAGTCTTCATACCTGTCATATCTCAGCCAGAATGAGGAAGTCATTATAGCAGTGAGCTTATGTTGTATACTGGTCATTAGTCTTTGTTTAAGGAGCAAGCTGGACTAGATATGGTAGTAATGGTCTCTGTCGTAAATGCTGATTTTAGTTAGCTGGTACATGGAAATGTACAAATTGCTGTATTTTTATGTGGATAAGCCTTTTAGACTTGATTTAGAGATTTGAGTAAAGGCCCAGTTGCTATTTTATATGCTTGACACAGCCGTGCAATGGGTAGCAGTGGTGCCTCGCAGCTCCTGGGCTGTGGGTTCAGGTATGGTTTCGAGTCAGGTTCAGTCTGTGTGGAGTTTTTGTGGTCTTCCCATGTTCATGTTGGTTTCATCCCACAGTCCAGAGACTCTGAATAAGTGATTGGATGGATGGGTGAATAAGTGTGTGAAGCTCTTGCACAGAACTGCATGCCTCTTACACAGCACATGCATCAGTAAATATTTTTAAGTGGTTCATTATACAAACTTAACATCGTGAATGAGGAAGGCATCGACTAAAAAAAGGTTAATAAATAAGAGGTATTTATCTTAATTCTTTAGCAGATACTTATAATTGCATATACTGACTGTGAATAAGTCAGATGTGAGAATGCTGTGTGTGTTCTGCTCAGTGAAGGTGCCCACACTGCAACGGGAGGCGCCGTTTCGTTCAGTCGATTACTCACGCGGAATCCCGCTCTGGTTTTCAGCCAAAAAAGCATCCAAGTTCCGGGAATGGCTGGACTGCAGCAGCATGGAGGTGAAGCCCAATGCCGTGTGCATGGAAATCCTGTCATACTTGGCATACGAGACTGTGGCTCAGGTAAAATCACAGCACGGCTGCCCCACTGAACCACAGTAGAGCATCGCGGTCCTTCGGTTCCCACTGCAAACCTGAAAAGCTAATTTAGAGTCAGCCTGCCTGCATGCAATCCACAATTGTTAGCCATGTTTTTAAAAGATGAAATACTGAAATACTTAATTTCTACCCTGACTGATGGTATAAGTAATATTTTGACTGTATGCATTTTTCTTGTTTCTCATTTTAGCAAATGGCAGACAAAATCTTAAGAAAATAGATGTTGGTATAGCATGGGAGCAATTACCAGTATAGTCTAAAGAATATGATCTTTCAAATGTGCCTTTATTTTATTTTTTTTTTCCCTCTTGGCAAAGGTCTTAAGATCCCAGTGTTTATATTTACCACTCATCTGAATTCAGTTGTGTCCCTTTGAGGATATACCATATCTGTCCGCATAACCAAAGCATAAATGGTAGCACTAAAGTGATACACATGGCAGCGATATTTTCTGTGCTCACTCTGCTCCTGTTTTGTTTCCCATTTCAGTTAGTAGATCTGGCACTGCTGGTGAAACAAGACATGACCCCTAAAACAGGAGACCCTTTCAGCCACGCCATATCCGCCAACTTCATCCAATACCACAACAGTATAGCCGAGGTAAACCCATTCCATCCCCCCCAAACCGTAGAAAATGTCTACGTCTGGATGGCTCCATGCATTATTCAACATGCGTGTTGGCCAGCTTCTGTAAGAGCCGTCCTCTGGAAAACACAGCAGTATTATATCCCTGCTGTGAATCCCTCCGCCAAGCAGGCTCGCCAGACTTGCGGTAGGTGGTGTTGTATTGCGGGAAGTCTTCCTTTGGGGAGCTTTACTGTCACCGAAACCATAAAACCACAGCTCCTTTCCACGGGTCAAACAGAGTGAAGGCCACTGTGGCTTTGAGGACGAGGTTCTGTGTTCTGCGACCAGTTCTGTGCGGTGCAGCGATTTCTAATCCAAACCCGGGAAGTGGGTCGGTGTCCACATGGCTGTGCAGCCCTAAGGTTGACGTGGCTCTGCAACCCTGTGGTCTGCTAAGGAGTCAGAGATGGTGTCCCAGCGGTTTTCAGCATAAAGCGAGTTGCTCTCCAGGGTTTAATGATGACAACTTTCTTGATATGCTGACAGACTGTACACTGTGAACATACTGTAGGGTTTAACCAGATTTCATTCTGAGTGATTTGAGGAAAAGGTGGCACAGCAGATAGCACTGGACTGAGGGTTTGCACATGAGTTTGCGACCGGCTCAGCCGATGTGGAGACTGCATAAAAAGTCCAAAATAGTTTATTGCCGTATACAACGAGCATACATGCAAGAACGAAATAGAGTACCTGGGGTAAATGGTGCACAACACACTTAATAGGAAGGCATAAATATAAATAATTAAATACAGATAGATTATATAAATATAAAGATGTATAAAAAGAGGAGCGGTGTATGAAGATAAGTGCAAACGTAATGTAAATATAACATAAATGTGCAAACAGTCGGTGGTGATGTGCACTGGTCAATGCCGGTGGCCAACGTTCATGTGAGTTTCCTCCCACAGTCCATATATGTGCGTTTTAGGTGGATTGGTGGCTCTAAATTGCCCTTTGAGTGTGAGTGTCTGCATATGTGTTTGAGAGAGGTTTACCTGGAATGGGTTGATTTCCCATCCATGTTGTACTCTGCCTCTCACCCTGCTTCCAGCCTGAGCTCTGGACCACTGTGACCCATTCGACTAGCAGTTTTTGCTAATGGATAGATGGATGATTTATTCAATTTAAGCTGAAATTTACGGAATACTTTTCCACATTTCACGTAAAATGTAGATTGAAATGTATATTTAAAGTGCTAGTTCATGCCACGTGGATCAAAGTGGCTCCAGACTGTCACTTTGGTCACACTTTGTTTTGTTGTTTTCTGTGTTTCAGAAAAGTGTTGAGCAGTGTTAGCTCAACTGTAAATAAACAATTAAAGGTTTCAGTGTGGCCTAACACATGATGCAGGTTCACCTCCAAGGACAATCAGCCAACGTGAAGAACAACCCCGACTCCCCGGAGAACACGCCACCTTCGACCCCGAGCGCCTCACTCGGCGGCAGCCACCAGGGAAAGCTGTACTCCATGGCCCAAGGCAACGGGGGGGTCTCCCAAGACGGCAGCAGCAAGGTCAAGCAAAGGAAACGCAAGAAGGTTTGGAATACCGCTGACATCATAAGGAATGGAGTTTGATGATATTCAGTCAACAGGGCCTTCAGCCGCCACTGCTGCAGATCCATCGGTGTTCAAAACCCCCCGTGAATTTCCAGCTGTCGCTCTCTTATCAAAAGTTATTTCCTACATTTACTGGAGTAAAAACACGGATCTCCTTTATCAGTCATTTTGCTCCTGAAATGACTGGCAAATCAAATTCATTACAGCCTTTATTTGCAATTTAAACAAGTTGGTCATTTAAACAATTAAAATAATTTCTATTTCTTTGTGGATAGAAGTTTTTGTTTGCATCTTTCCCCATTGTCAGAGATAAACTTCAGATTACCTGGCATCAGGCTGTGTCGGTTTGTATGTGTGCGTATGAGCATGTACGTACGTGCGTGTGGGTAGGGGAGTGTGTCGCTCGGATGCGGGGGCCACGTTTTTTGATGAAGGAGCCCTCTGTGGTGTTTGTCTGTTGCAGAGTGCAGCACCCTGTGGCACAGAGACTCAGAGCAATGCCATCCAGCCCGCCCACATCAGAGAGGCCATTCGACGGTACAGCCATAAGATCGGCCCGCTCTCCCCCTTCTCAGTACGTAATAACAGAGCCGTAAAAAAAAAAAAATGTTTTATTTATAATGTCAGAGCAACTCATTTTAAAGTGGTCATGCTCCGAAATATTGGAATTGTTGAGAGCAATTTGTGGTTACTGTAATTTTCTGCATAAAACTGGCATAATTCTGATGGAATTTTTTTTAGTCCATCTTGAAAACATATAAGATTTTTTTTTTTTTTTTTTTTGCTGTTAATTTGTAATCTTTTGCAGATTTTTTTTTCCCATGACCCGTAAAGATATCATTAGCATTTATTATATTTTTCCCATCTCTTTTGGTAGCATTCCTGCGTTTGTGCTTTGCTAAGAGTTCCTGGAGAATTTTACAGTTTTTTTTGAGGGTTACGCTATAATGGTGTTATGAAACATTTAGGCAATTAACCATTTTCTCAGCAATAAGCTGGAAACTCGGAATAATCTGTGACCCTTGTGTTTTTAAGCGCATGTTTTCCCACCTTCTTTTTTCTGCTCTTTGAATTTCCACACCCTCTTGAAACTGCGCCATTCACTTTGTTAGCTGTAGAGGACAGGTATTTTGGAGAGCGTCTCCCAAACTGGATGTTCTGCAACTCCAAGCCCTGTTGCACCTCATAAAGGACATTTCGTGCCTTAAAATACCACCACGTTTGGGGGCGCACCTTGGACAGCTTCCCAAGGATCCCAGGAATAAATTCCAAGACTTTTTTTTGGTGGATGTACGTATATGAATCCCAGAGATAGAAGGTGATAGAATCCAAGAGGCTGTATGGTGCTGAAGAATAGTGCGGCGGTCTGCCACACGGATGCGAGAAGCTGTAATGCAAGGAACTGGATGTGCTCGCACTTTACATTCCTTCCTAAGCACACTCTTAAAACGTTCCTCTGTAGCTGTATGGCCTTGATTTTCTCCTTGCCTTCCCAAATAGCATTTTACACTCCTTTCCCAGTGTTCCTCTGCCTCTTTCTGTCAGTAGCTGTGGTATTAACTCGTCCTTTAAAATTCTTTTCTTTCCAGCCCTCTGTGTGTTAGTCTTCCACATCGGTGTCCAAACGCGCTACAGGTCTTGTTAAATTATAGTCAGTGTTGCTTATGCTAATACCGACGGGTGTAATTTTGTCATTGTGGCTTATAACGTTCATATTTAAATTTAAATTTAATGCTGAAATTTGTCTCTCCTGACTAGAATGAAGGATAGTGTGTGCTCAGGAACACCAAAGACCCAAGCGTGTTTTAGTGTTTTTGTTCATCATAAAAACTGAGAATAGTGCATAAAATGCCAAGCAATATGGTGCAAGCCAAAACTTGCAAATATGCATCTGCAAGCATTTATTTCAGTGCCACATTATTTATTGCAGCTTTTATTTTGCTTTGCATTTTGGGGTCCTGTCATAACCTCGCATAACCTGCCGCGTGCAGTGCCAGCCTCCAGGCGTCTCTCACCTAGCGGCACGACTGATTTACTGCACATTTTTCCAGCCTGTGACACCGGCTCATACTTCACAGTGACGTCGTGCAAAGCACCGCCAAATGAATGAGCGTTTGGGGACAGGAGGTAACCGGGTGTCCAGAACATCACATACGACCTTAATTCATTGCACAGAAGGTGCTTCTCTTCTCTGTTGTGTTGCTGTATTAAAATTTCTGCGACAGCATGACAAATAAGTCCAAGAAACGATCCTGTTTCCTTGTATTTATTGGCACAATTGTACACGATGAGGGTTGCTACTTGCATAAACCAGACAGAAAAAAGACGCGTCTTATTGTTTTTGTTTTTTTTTTTTTTTCTTTTCTTACGGCTTTGTTGGATTTTGCCAAATATTTCTTGGTTGGGTAATTAATTCCATTTGGAAATTATGTCAGTCAGATTAATGCTACCCCTTTTTATGATGGAAACAACAGAGACCGCGCTCTTTCCCCGATGCTTGTTTCTGCTGGTTTTCAGAAGTCCTTCTGCTGCCAGTTGTGTGAGTGTGACATGGCTGCCGTAGTGACAGCATGCTGCGGACGCACTTTAAGGGAAAGTTGGTGCGGTTTTGCTGTACAGGAGACACAGACAGGCATCATACCAGGTTCTCCATTTCAAACAAGAAAAGTTAAAGACAGAAAACGTGTGTGTGTGTGTGTGTGTGTGTGTGTGTGTGTGTGTGTGTGTGTGTACAGCTATTCTTAGATGAGGTCCTGTTGAATGTTGTTGAAAAAATTGTACAGCTTCCTTACTGAAAAGGAAATACAAAAAATGAAACTCAATTGTTTTAATCGATTTGGCTGTCAGCAGTCGTCCTTCCTTGGCGCGCTCTCTCCCTCTCTCTCTGCGGCAAAAGTTAAATAAAGGTGACAAGGTTGTTAATGGTTAAGTTTGAGTTGTGTGTCGGTGGTCATGTGCTATTCTCCCTCTGGTGCTTTGATCAAACTTTGCCTGTCAAAAATAATAAATAAATACTTTAATGATGAAATGAAATACTTTTAGGGGGAAAATGATATACTCCAAGTCCCTCCCCATGTAGTAGTTTAGTGCGTGCGTGCGTGCATGCATGCGTGTGCTTTCCCAGTTAGCTCCTGTTTAAGAGGCAGAGGGTTCATGGTACCTTGCAAGAAGGCAGTAAATTCATTTCATTAAGTGTGCGGTTGCACTTCAGACAAATGCAGAAGACGCGCTGCCCCAATGAGGAGCTCCTGACCTTAACCACCAGGCTGCTGAGCCTGCATCTGTTCCAGCGCCCCACAGGCTACTGGTCCCCCTCCCCACCCGGGCTCAGCCTGCTTGTCCCCGAGCTCGGCTGGAGGTCTCACACGCGCCTCTCGCCACTGGCACACGTATCACCCCCCCCCCCCTTTTTCTCAGGCACATCCACACATCTGGCAACCCCCATTCATGAATATGCAGGGTCTTGAACCTTGTTTATTTCACTTATTGTGGCTGTATAAACGCATTCTCATTCCAGCTTCCCCCATCTTGTCTCTGTTTGGTTTTTTGCATGAGTGGTTCAATAAGTTCAGTGTGTTCGGCCCGCCACACTTTGTTCCTCTCTCTCGTCCTTTGAGGCAGACTTCTGTCTGGGACCATTCATGACCCACTCAAACGCATGTCTCTGCATATATTTTCCTATTTTTCATCATCCAAATTTTAATGCTAATGGCAATACCGGCTATTGATAAATATCCAACGCTTACTATACTCGGTATATATTTAGTACAGGTCATGTTATGAGGGCTGTCTGACTATATCTTCTGTGAATCCTGTGTTACTCTCTTTATTGTTATTTTAGTTATTTAATTGGAAGAAAATCAGTTATTGTTTGTCCTCTACGTATTAACTTCCACTTGCAAGGCCAAAAAACACGACTGCAGCACCGTCCCATTCGTCCCGTGATCGTTGTAGTCAAACCATCTCCAATGTGTAATAGAGAAATTTAGGAATGTGTTCTGAATATCATCATCCCCTTCATTTTTGGCAAATTTTAACAGCGCGGTGTTCTTTGCTGTAAGCTTGTTTGTCCTTATCGTATCTTATTATTTTCTACTGTTATTATTCGTACAGTATATATGTATAGTGACTTCAGCTTACATGCCTGTTAGGGACTGGATATTTGCAAATCAAAATTTACTCTTTTGCAACGGTGTTTTTTATTTATTTATTTATTTATTTATTTATTTATTAACTTTTCCTAGTATTTCTCTGCCTCTTTTTACTGCACTTTCCAGATGTGCTGCACTGGGTTAGTAAACAAAAAATAGCAGAAAAGCAACACCCCGCAGCAATACAAAGCAAAATCACAACAGGAACACTGGCGGCGGCTTGGCTGGGAATGCTGGGACAAATGACACTGCTGGGAATGCGGGGAATGCTGGCGTCCATAATTGCGCGACTGTCACTCAGTGCAGGAGATCAGACTTGTGGCACGGTTTGTATCTCTGACCGTTCACAAGTCGAGGACTTGCTGTGCTAGGTAAGGAGATGTGTTTTAGTCTGTGCTGTTGATCTGAAAATCAGACCTTTCCTTGTTGAAGAGTCAGTGTTACAGTTTGAGGATTTTTAAAAAATGTATTTATATTAAATCGTACCACAGAAACCCTAAAAGTTTTCTCCTCAGTTTGGCTGCAGAGGAGAACAACAGACATGCATTCTGCATAATGCGTTGCATGTGTGACTTTGTGCTTGGAGTGTTGTCTCGCTGGGAGAAGGAGACGCTAAGCCTTTCCCTTGTCCGGTACCTTCCCTCTAGAGCATAAACATCTGTATTTGGGAGCGTTTTTCCTGCCCTTTGGACAGCCGTCCGAGTGCAGAGCCACTGGAAGGCGCCTTTCGGTTCCCTTCATTCACACGCAAGTTCCGCAGGGGTCGCGTCCTTTTAAACCTAAACAGCACAGTGCTTTGACTTCTACTTGTGCATAAATACACACCAGCTGGTGGATGTCTGCCTTAGCTGCGTGTAATTCTCCTTTTTAACTTGATGCAGTGCAGTTTTGCTTACTATCAGATTCCAGTTCTTCAGCTATACGTCCGCATCGAGTCCCATGCAGCAAGTGTGTGAATTGTATTAAAAAACACAATGAATGGCAGCAGGGCTTTTCTCCAGGTGTGAACAGTAGCAGACTTCTGCGTTCCCATGAATGCAGAATGGTTAAGGACCCGGACACACGGGTAATCTGGAGGTTGCCTGTTTGAGACCCAGTTGGAGTCCGCCCTTGGGCAGGATACTCACTCCAGATGAGTCTTTTAGCTTTGCGCAGAAACCTCCAGTTAAGCAGCCCAATAGTCACATACAGTATTACTACGTTATTACCATATCCTGCTGTATGTCCTTATGAAAACGTACTGTCATTAGAAGCGGAAATGGCCGGTAGCGCTCTCACAAGAACGTCATCTTACCATTTTCTCACTGTGGATCACCAACCACATCTCTCCCGGTCTCGTCCTCTGGGGAATCTTTTTAAGCCGATCTCGCATCGCTTCCCGGCCCAAAACTGGGAACGCAATCCTTAAATGTCCTCAAAGTCCTTGCAACATAACATTACAGTCAGTTATTACCATCTAAAATATTGGATCTTTCCAGCAAGGTTATATTTATTTATTAATAATGCAGTTATTTTAAATATTTACAAATTAAGTTGTGTTGTGGCTGTGTGTCTGTATATTTGTGCGTTATACAAAAAAGCTGATACATTTTTAATGCTGGAAAAAGATGTCCTAGCTTGAACTTGCATTCTTTTGTTTAAGTATTATTATTTTTTTTTTAAATTCTTTAAACGTGTTTAAATGCATGTGAAAGTCCAAGTAGTGCGTGTTGGCCCCGGAGGCCCTTTGATGTCGCTGGCCGTGCAGGACGTGTGTGTTTCTGCGTTCTCTGTTGGACCGAGCCACTTGAAAGGCAGGGCCTTCATTTGCAGATGTGTGATGTATTTTAGGAAAATGTATTTGGGGACAGTCTCAGCTTCCTCTGTAGAAAGCACGGCACATATGAGAGTAATTTGTGTTTTCTCCCCCTCTTCTTTTTTCCCCTCACAAAGTATTAATAATTAATGTCAGAGACGGAGGGCAAAAGAAGTCGATGGGACTTCAGTCTAAATTAAAATATATCCCAAACAAGGAGGAACTGTTTCTCGGAGATATATTCTCTACTACTTCCTGAACATCCATGTGCTATAAACTTACAAGGGCAGAAATTTCATTTTTGTTTGTTTTTATTTTATTTTTTCATCGCTCGAGAGGAAACCCTGCTCTTTGCCGGCATCGGGTTGTGGATTCGGGAGGCTGCGCTTGAAATCGGTTGATGGAAGATAAGATGTTCATAATTAAATCTGGTTATTGACATGAATGGGGAAGCTTGTTGAGCACCTTTCTTTCATACACTTAGCAAATAAATATGTTTGATTCATTTATTTTTAGAGAGTGTAAGAGGCACATTTTTGTAAATATTTAGGGTGAAATAAGAGGCTTGACTGCCATTTAAAGAGCGAGAGTCTGGGTTAAAATGCACACAGTGAATCCCATAGTTAAGCGATTTGGGCATTTTTGATCATTTTGTACCAGAAGAAAAACCGAATATTGTATTTTCACCAAAAGAAGTGGCAAAACCAAGGCTTAGAATTGTGAGAAATTACAGAAAAGTGGTTTTCAAATGATTCTGCGTGTTAATGGTGATGGGAGTTCATTTTGCGCTTGCCCTCTAACTGTTGCTCTCACCTAAAGGTGTTGCTACTTTTCTTGTTTGCTCATCTTTATTCCATTCTAATTTATACCAACATATTCGGTTATGTATTGTTGTAAACATTTATTTGACAATTTTGTTCAAGACAACATATATTGTTAGATAAGCAGTGACTTCATGATTTTACCCATTTACAATGCAGGTTATTTTTACAGCAATGATTCAGGGTAAGTACCTTGCTTAAGCAGAAGGAATGGGACTTAAACCAGCAACCTTGAGGTTGCAAGACAACAGGAAAACCAGTGCATCACCTACAGCCTTTGGGCTTTCTTTGGTTTTTTTTGTTGTAAATTGTTAAATCCAACATAATGTTGGTTTTGTTCATCTAAACGTTAAGGGTAACAAAAACGTAGAGAACTGACTCACTGCTACCAAAGTGGTTATGGTTATCGAGCCCCACCTCATTGTTCCCTCATCACTTCTTAAAAGTATTATTATCAAAATATGGAGACAATGCATTTCCAGGATTTTTTTTCTTTTTATTCTGAATTTGTAGTACAAACCACTTGTTAACCAGACAGATTTTTCTCCTAACCCTCACACCAAATGAGCGGTTGATCGTGGCTCTCACCCATCCAAAACGTAGAGATGCGAACAGGAAATGTGATGGTCCAGCCAGCGTTGTCTACAAAACCAGGAAACAAGGCTGCGCCTGTCGCCTCTGTGGAACCCGAGTGATAATTGGTAACAGATTCTCATTCGTGGCTTCCCACCCCTTCCTCTGTCCAAACAGAGTGCCTACCGCAGAAGCGGAATGACTTTCCTGGCCTGCTGAATGGCGGAGAGTGGCATCTGGCAGGGAGAAAGCACAGCAAAAGGGGTTTCCTTCCCGGCCTCATCCAGCTGACCAGCAGGACACTGAACTCCCCGCACCCCCACAACCACCCGTCGTTTCCTCATTCATCTGTGTCAGTTGAGTGGGTGTTCTGTTGAGTTAACTGAGGAAAGCACCATGGGAGACCCACGATGGGAAAGATCACCACACATCTCCGCAGCACCAGAATTCTCTCCAGCTGCCGGATGGAGCTGTTTGGACGACTCCCTAGGAACTTTTGTGTTACACAGACAGGAAAACAATTTGGAGTTTATTGTATAGGAGGTTTCTTTGATGTATTCGCTTACAACATGTAGCATTGTTTACATTTATTTGCTGTGCAGTGCCTTTTATTTGTACAACATGCATTCAACTTATACTCGAGTCACAAGAGATCTTTCCTTGTTCCTGTTAAAATGAAGACAGCTCGGGCAGACTTGGATCCAATTATTGTTGTCATTATTTCTTGTTCAAATTGTTGTTCATCTTTTCAACAAGTCTGTCAAACTCCGTTTTTAGTTTAACCATGAACATTAGAATAGTGTTGTGTCTTCAAAATGGTAATAAGATCACTAACAGGCGGCGAATCCCTCAGTAGTGTGGATAATCGAAGTAAAATACTTAAAAAATGTATAACAAAGCCTGGCTATTGCAGTGGAAAAAGTTTTGTAACCATTACTTTTTTTTATACAGTATATATAATATTTTTGTAGTACTCAGGTAATGAATGTTTTTAGTATTTACACAATGCACTTGTCTTTTTGTGACCTAAACCAAGGTTCAGTGCATAAAAGTAATTTTACAACATTAACAATAATAATAATGTTGCTGGTTTTGTTATTGTTATTATTAGACAATTTTTCACTTTAAACATCACTGTAAGTCTAGCAAGGTTTTAACTTTGTTTATTCTTGTTTTGTTCTTTTTAAAGGATCGTACGGGATTAATTTAAAATCAAATTTTGAAGGTGAATTTCAGTTTAAGAAGAGGCTCCCACGTTAACTGCCAGCAAATACGTTCATTTTGCCCCAGAACCCGTCAGGACTTCCCGTCGGACAGCTTTGCGTCGTACATTTGTGTCACGATGATGATTACTGTGTTTTAGGAATGTTTTTCGAGCGCCAGCATTTTGCTTGGGAGTGCCGTCTCTTGTGCGGAGCCTCTCATTCTGCGCGCACTCATGACTTGGGAGGGAAAGTGAGAGGGCAACTTGTGAGATTGTGTCTGGGATGGTTTTCCCAAAGTACACAGCTACATTTCAGACCTTAATATATTCTGTGGCACTTGTGCGAACCATATCGCTTCTAGACGTTATGTAATCGACAGACTACACCATAATTACGCCCTTGGAAAAATGATTTACTTTTTGCTACATTTTGGTATTCTCTCATGATCATATGCTGACACCTAAAAATGATATAGCAGAGTATTTGCATCCACTTTTTTTTTTTTTTCATGTGCTGCATTTTTTTGTGTTAAATGTCTACATTTTTGTTCGTTTGGATCATTTTATATTAAACACGGTTTCTCAGACTGCACATTATGTTTTTTTTTTTTTTTGACTATTTCTGAATGCTGAATCCCTGTACTTCCTGAATTGGAAAATTACCCTCCTTAAATTGAAATAAAATTTTCTGTAGCTTTTATCTCAACTTAAAGTAGGACCTCGGGGTTAATAAAGTATTTTTTTCTGTACACTGCAGTTCCAAAATATATGCATCAGCATAAAGGCTTCTGCTTTTGCTGGTGCAACTTTGTCCAAATGACATTTTAATTCAGCTCATTTATATTTTTGTACTTCCTCTCTCCAAAGTTGCCTTAGAGTGCTTAACAATGATAAAAAACACATAAGTGATTGATTTAGAAAATGAGAGCATTAAGCCAATAAAGGATAGGAAACAAAACAGTTGTATGAGAAAGAAAACCTGTTTGGGTTGACTCCAAATATTTAACAGATATTGTTTATTTTTTCAGGCCCTGTTGGGGTTCAGTCCAACTGGCTGCCCACCTCTCCAGGATGTGCAGGTTCCACTGCAGTGGCCTAGAGTCCATCCTAGAAGAATAGGGTAGGAGGCACCTTGCCCTGGACTGGAGGAGTTCTAGGAGACAACAGACACACATTTGTGTAACAGGTCTGATGCTGGGAAACGGGAACGTTTTCCTTTCCACATGTACTAGTAAATTCAGACACTCGGTTGGAATTCACTTAAACAGGGGATTTCGTGGAACAAACACAGCCTGTTATGTGAGGAGTGGGTGTTTATGGTCTATGTAATGGACAAATAATGAGAGCAACACAAACAGCTTATACTCAGAATACGCCAAATTAGTGGGTTTTAAGGCTACATCGGAATACATTGTATTGCTTTCCTTTGTCTTGTATTTGGCGTTAAAGGAAAGTGGTTGCAGAATAAAAAAGAAATAGAAGTTTTCTGAAATTAACCTGGGCTCAAAAGCTTAGAACAGACTACCGCAAGATGCCCTCATAAATGCTGGTGTTAGTACAACCCAAGGCCATCGGGAGGTCTGAGGGCAAAGGGTTTGCTGGCGACCGTCTTGGATGACATCTGCCGCAATAATTCCCTCATGCTGAGCTACTTTATTTTGTTTGAGAGAAAGAAAACAATATGTCCTTACCAACAGGTCCCTGTAAAGTATCCTACTCATTTTCAATGTCAGAAGTCCTCCAAAGCCTCTTCTCTGCATTTTTCATATCCCTCTCAGAGGGAAAGGCTGTGATTTATGAAAGTGAGGTTTTCATTCCCTTTTGTTGTGCCCTTTTTGCTCCACTGCTACAGCTACTCCCCCGCTTGAATCTGGTGGCTGCTTTTTGGCATTCATCATGGCTGGCCAAGGTGTGCAGGAAGAGATTCATCCAGAAGGGAGGCTAATAGGATGTGACATCATTTATGGTTGACTGCGCCCATGTGCCCAGTCTATTACCAGAGACACTTAAATGCAAAAAACATATTTTCAAGTGAAATATGGGCCTAATAAATAAGATTCATACTTTTATGTAGGGTTTGTGGATGTAGATCCTTCAAATCCAAGTGTCTTTACTTGAATCCCCTGTGATGGCGATGGAGTTTGGGCCTTTCACAGATTCCCTCAGGTTGGAAGTTGGGTCTTTCACCCAACTAACTAGTCCATGTTTTGGAGTATTGGGAAGAAAACAGGCTGATGATGTCAGCCTGGTCAGGTGAGGCCTGTCACGCTAGTATGATGTGTGTGATTTTTGTGGGTCCGCAGGCAGTTAGAGCCATCATTTTGCACCTGAAGACCATGGGCTTGAATTCCTGCTTCTGCTGCCTCTTCTACCCTTGAGCAAGGCCCTTACTCTGCTATGGTAAAAATTACCCAGCCGTGTTAATGGCTGTATAGTTCAAAGTTGCTTAGTGTAAAAATCTAACATTGCAAATGGTTTGAAGAAGAATCTCAACTAAACTTGGAAGCAATAATTACGTTAACTACTTCTTAAGCCTTCATCAAATGTCATTTTCTATAGTGACCTCCAATTTTCCTACAGTTTTACTGAGATCAGATCCTCCGACATGAAGTATCCGAACGAGGGGCCCGAGGCATCCAGGAAATCCCCAAGTGACCTGAACTGTTCCTGCCTGGTTGAATGACATCCTGCTGGGTCACCCAAGTGGCTGCAGGCCCAAACTGTGGTTCTGGCACCCTGGACAAGTTTTAAGAAAGGAAGCAAGGAGGCAGAGGTACAACTTTCAGCCCAGAAAAGAATTGATTAATGTCACTTTTCATTAAGAAAACGCAGACTGTTTTTACTTCTGCCACTTTGTGTACATATCATTCAAAGGAGCCGTGACTCAACACGTCGATGCCTTAGCCAGCAGTGGCTGCAGTGATGTCATGCCTGATGCAGAAGGTGAGTGATTCATGCCGCTCGCCTTGTTTTACTTTGAAAACATTGTTACCTGCATTTTTACACTTTATCAAAAGCGGACCCGTGTTTCCGAAAGAGCCCACCTGAAGCGTGAATGCGTTCGAGAACAGCTCACTTCAGCGTGTGGGCGTTTTGTAACTGCTGACAAAGTAGATGCGTCCTCAGAAGCAAACGCGGGCTTTTGACGTCGCGACGCTTCAAAGCGTTCCCGTAGCCTGGCGAACAGGACGGTGAATGGCGCTAAAGTGAAGTTTACCTGAGCTCAGCTCCCGCCGTTTGCCGCCTTCGCGACTGTTTATTTTTACAGGCCCTTAGCGACGCTGCTGCTTCTGCTACGCCTGCTGCCAACTGTCAAGAGGCATTAAGCGCTCAGCCTGTCATTGTGACCCGGGAGTGGAGACGGTTAAAGGCGCGTGCAGCTCCATCAATAACCATGCAGTTTGGCAGTTTGGCAGGAGAAGCAGACATAAAGCTAGAAACAAAGAAAATATTCTTGCGAAACAAAGATCTTCTGTGCCGTGCCTTTGGTGCGAGTGGGACATAAAAGCCAGCGGTTTAAAACAATTTAAAATTAAAAAAAAAAAAAAAAAAAAAAGATCTTTTCGTGTCCGCGTGCGCAACGTGCGTTTTTCGACTGCGTGTTAAACAGCTGGAGCTCTAAAAACAACTCCAGCGGTTGGTAAAAATAATCTGAATAAAATCAAATTGCATTTCTTAAGTTGCACCACACTGTGAATGTGCCGAATGCATGGTGTGTCCCATGCTTTACTGAGTTTAAATAAAGATTATTGCTCGGTTTAATATGTTGCCGATTTTAAAATGTTTTGGGTCCTCAGTGATTCAACACACAT
Source organism: Heterotis niloticus (assembly GCA_018136845.1). Lineage (NCBI taxonomy): Eukaryota > Metazoa > Chordata > Actinopteri > Osteoglossiformes > Osteoglossidae > Heterotis > Heterotis niloticus. The sequence continues at coordinate 3,913,140 of CM030891.1, read as the reverse complement.
TTTTGGGGATGGCATCAAAGGCCGTATTTTGAGGGGAAAGGAAAGCAGTGCAATGTCAGCGAGATGTTCTTCTGAATAAACTGAGGCATCAGCTAAATCGGTGTTAGTACATTTTCCATGGATTTTGACTGTTTGTTGCAGGTTCAAATCCCACGTCTCCTCGTGAACGTAAGGATCGAGGTGTAGGCTCTGCACGGCTGCAGTAAGTCTACGCCTGCGTAAATAAGTAAAACATATACGTTGCTATGGATAAAGGTGTCGGCTAAACTGAAATAAGCAGCAAGTTTACATCTCGCTTCCAGCTACGTCACAGATGTCATATTTATTATTAGCTTTATTTATTGTGTATGCATACTGCAGTGGTGAACGGTTTAATTTTTACAAATAAGTCTGAGCTAAATGAGATGCAGCGGCTAGCCTGCAGCGGCCATACTCGACTGTGCAGAACATAGCAGATGAAACAGCGAGTGTCTTAGTTTTTCTCCAACGGTTTCTTTGAGTGGGACGAATGAATGGGGGGTGAGGCGGGGCGCAATTAGAGCAGACAGTGCGAGCTATAAAACTGGAGACAGATGCTGTCTTCCCGGCCCCAGTGCCGAGTGATGGAGCGCGCTTTCCGAGAGCATCGAGCACAGAGCCTCCTTTGAGGAGGGACCCCTGGCAGCCGCGCGAGTCGTGATTTATGGGACGCCGAGAGGCAGTCAAGAATGTTCTTGATGTCCTGCAGCTACAGTATGAAGTGCATGCAAACATCAGATATTTCATTCCCAAAGCGTCCACATATGAAACCGTTTACGGGAAGTCACCGGGCAGGCGCGTGGGGAGATGGCCGTGTCGTCACGCCCAGTGAGAAAGTCACAGGATGCAAAGGCGTCGCTTTGCACCGCAGGAGTCCACGACACGCAAACACGCAGATGCATCACACACGCTCCTCAGTTTTCCTGGTAAATGGAAGACTTTCCAAATTCACGTTCCACGAAAAAGCTTTCGTACGCACAGACCATTTGTACAGCCTGCGTTTGTCAATTTGATACGGGACCAACTGCTTCAAGTGGGATATTATGGGAAGGTACTCTTTATGTAAAAGCATACTTATGAAAATGATGCGTAAATAAAACATTTAGGAAACGCGATGGAAATAACCATTCGAGTCCACTTGCTGCAGCGTTATGGCTTAAAGTATTTCGGTATCGATGCAGAAGCCGTCGAGTAACAATTGTGAGAGCAAAAATAATTTATCACTGTAAAAACATGCAAGAAAAATAAATATGAACTGAAGTATAGCCTGGCTCCTAAATTTTCAAACACAATTGGGACAGGAAGTCAGGGTGTACCTCAGTTTGCTCATATGTCATATTTAGTAGGAAATCACTATCAATAAAAGAATAATTATAGGTTAAAGGTCGCAAGATGGATTCGGTGAAAGTCTTGGATACGGCTGTCATATGTACAGCGTTTGCGTCCTTTGCAAGACCTTTAAATGTTTTTAAGCTTCAGGCTACAGTACAGAAATATTGAACTAAAGATATTCTGGATCTTCTCATTGATCACAAGCATCACCATACAGATGATGTAAACACTGTGATGGTGAGTTGAATTAACACTGTTCCCCACTGCTGTTCTGTTTTGATGCTAGCATCTATTGGCTGGCCTTGTGCATGCAGGCAGCTCCTCTACAAAGAGAAATTTTGCAAAAAATTGATAAAACAATGAGCAACTGAAAATAAGTTATAAATAAATAATGCTTTGGAAAATGTGCAACTCGATTGAAATCAGTGTTTCACCACAGTGTTTCACCACAGAAACATGACGCTGATCTGCAATGAGGTTGCCATGGTCATCACGATAATTTCTTCATATTCATAGAGGCTAAGCTGCAGTCTGACTGCATTTTATTTCTCCGAAATGGTGAGATGAGGAGGCACGGCCGAAGCCACGTTGGGAGGAATCGGTTCTGGCCCTGAATGTTGGAAAGCTCGTCCCACCCCCATTCTCAGTTGCGTCCAGTAAAGAGGCTTTAGCCTGGTTGTTTCAGACCTTGTGGGTGAAGCTTCCCGTAAGACAGTCCTCGGGACAACACATTTGCCGCTCAGTAATAGAAATAACTTTTCACACATCAGTGACAAAGTCCACTGCCATCTGCTCGCGCAGAACTGCACAGCACTGCATTGCAGAGGGCAGAGCAAGAACGTGCGGTGAAGGACGGAGTCACAACTGGAATGTATAAAACAGCCTCGGTTAAACAGGAAGTTGTGCTGACAAACATCCTGGATTCAAAGCTAAGGATGTGGCACCAGAAGAGAACATCACGCCATGTCAGTTAAATTCTTCTGCCCTTTTATTTGCTGTCATGATAATGAAGCTGTTTTATTCACATGACTCATATAAATACTGCATGTCTGTGAAAAGAGATTCCATATCATTGTCTGAAAGACAAGAATATAAAGCTGTAATTTAAATAATGAAAATATAATTTCTATAATGTTAAATTTATATTATAATCAGTGTTTGAAGCGGGCCAGTACTTGGCAGTACAGCACTTGTTTATTTTGCTGTTTGGAGCACTGGGACTTGTTCTTGTGCACCAGTACCTTTTATTGGGCCTCTGTACTTTTTTCTGCCCCCCCGTTGACCAGATTCTCTCCCTGAGCTGCTCTCCCAGTGAAACCCAACTGTAGTCCAAAGCCATTATTCATAATAACCCTCATATCCACATTTTATTACTCAGAGTGCACTAAGTTACGCTGCAAGTCAGCTCACAGGCTGCATTCCTACCTTTTGTTTGAATTCTGTGTTCCCTTCAGTAAAGAACTATATTTTGTGAACATCAGCAGTTTTTCACACTATAAGGCACTATATACTCTTTGTTAAAGATTTTATAACCAACCAGTATGCATGTCAGCAAAACAAGGCACAGATTTTTTCCCCCACTTTCAGCTCTGATTATAGTAATAAAATTATATAATAAAAATATAACAGATTTTTTTGTTTCATATGCAGAGACAGGAGTACATTACATCTGATATAAGGCCTCTGTTTTATAACTGGTGTTTTTGCTGAATGTAAAACAAATCCAGATCCCCACAGTCAGATGTGAGAACTTGAAAGCTGGGGAAAAACTGTGAGCCTAACCCACCCTAACTTTATTTTTTATATTCTGCCAAATTAGTTATACACCTGAGTGAGAACAGCTGTCTGTTTTTTTTTTTTTTTTTAATGTTATGCTTAGCTTGGCTTGTGAAAGAGGCATCTGATATCTGACGCCTCCTGGAAGTGCAGCACAGCAAGCAGAGCAGCCAGCGCGGTGCGAGATGCGAAAAACAAACCCAGTGGCTGCAGCACCTGAATGTCTCACTGTTGCAGGTGTGTGTGTGTGTGTGTTGGGGAAAATTTCTGTTGCTTTGAACAGGTGATCCAAGAGCTCACCTTGTTTAAGTTGAGAAGCCTCATCTTCTGTAAGGGCTTTGGGTGTATAGAAGGGTGAGCAGGGGCACCCCCCCCCCCAGCAGACCACCAACTGCATATGGAAATGTTTATCCTTATATTTAGCTTGTTGTTAAAAAACTTTGTGTGGGAGAATCAATTGTACATGTACTTTTCCTCTATTGTTGACTTTATTGCAGGGGTTTTATTTTTGGGCCCTCAAGCTGCAGCTCACTGCTTCTCTGTTGCTGTTGGCGGTGCACAGATTAAAGGCCCGCCCGCTCCGCCACGAGGGCTTCGCTCGTCTTTCCAGAAAGTCCCCGGCATTATCTCACTCGGGCATCAGAGCCAAAGGCCAATTTAGGCCCGTAGGGCTGGGTCCCACCGTGGGTCCGTCCCTCGGGCCCGCCTTCAGACAATCGGTCGGTCCGTGTAAACAGCTGGGAGGATGAGCACCGAGTTCTGGACCATCACAGCTGAATCTGTTTACCGTAATGCACACGAGAGTCTGGTTGGTATAATAACTAAGCAGCAGGAAAAAGTGCAGCACTGGGGTATTTGCACCACGGTATTGTTTACTAATTGCTCCAGAGAGTTGGACAAACCGCATGGTCTGTTTGCACAGTAAACTCCACATATAACCCTTGGTAACAATGGTGCGACTGCGAACGGCGAAGGCCTGTAGGCGGCTCCCAGGCTGCTCGGCGGTGGCGGCGGCGGCAGATATCAGATGGCTATCTGGATGGTGAGACTGTGGGACGCGTGCCGTCGGCCGGGTCCCACGCCGAGCCTGCAGGCCGAACTGTGACCGCGAGCCCCCGGCTCTGCTTCAGCTTTTTACAGCAGAGAGATGTGGTGGAGTCTGGTTTGGGAATCCTGCACCGCAGCTGTGCAGAAGTCCACATGGTTGCACCGTGTTTACGGGCAGCTGGGGGAAAAGTTGGTGTTAATTCACCTCCAGCGTCGGGCAGTCGGAGACCCGAGGGCTCAACACCTGGGCATTTCTCAATCGAAGCATGTGTTTCAGGTCAACTGGTGACTGAAGTGCCCATTTTGTGTGTGTGTGTGTGTGTGTGTGTGTGTGTGTGTGTGTGTGTGTGTTTTACACTGCTCTGCTGTCTAGATGGTTGAATGAATGTAGGGAGTTCACAGCGGTGTGTCTACCACTGTGAGTCACCTTAGAAAAAGGTATCAGGTGTAAATACTAGATAATAATTACAGTAAGTTGCTTTGGAGAGAATAAACCGCTAAATAAATATGCACAAATATTTAAACGTAATGGAGTTAACAGTCCAACAGTCTGTCTTCCTTCTGTTTAACCACAGACTCCCCTCGTCAAAGCCCGAAAGGCCTCATACCTTCTTGTACCTTCGATGCTTCCGAAGCTGCGATGGACACGACGTGGTGTGGACCCCGTCTCATGGGAATGCTGGAGGCTGATGGATAATTCGATAGCATGGATTTCTGAAGTATGGATATGGCCGTCTTAGAGTAACAACCTTGGTTTCTTCACAGGAGTGACGCACTAGTTCTGATTCTGTTTGCATGCAAATGTTTGCCGGTTTCCTGGGAATGCGACGCGACGCGCAAATAAAGAGGGACAAAATAATGTAAATATTAGGTGCTGACATGAAGTAGCGGGAACAATAATGAGGTAATAAGGTTTCGTGAAAGAGCGTTCACTGCCTCTGCTGCCAACAGGTTGGCGAGGGAGAAGAACAGAACCGGGTTTTGGGACTTATAGCAACATCGCCCTCTCCTGGTGGTACTCAGCCTCCAGGTGCTGCTCACTTTGCCCACATGAGTAAGAAGGAAGGCATACTTGTAGGTGGCGCAGTGGTTAGCGCTGTCACCTGGCAGTCAGACGGTCTGGCTTTGAGACCTCATATGTACCCCTGATTTGAGGCCCCTTAAACTTGTCTGGAAAAAATTGTTCCCGAGTTGTCGAGTAAAAAGTTGCGCGTCTGTGTAAATCAGTCATAAAGCTAACACTGTTAGTCAGTGTGGAGAAGAGTGTGAGTTAAATAAGTTAAACTGGATGAAAATAAATGTGTTTGGCAGCCTTGGTCTGGTTAGTTAACAGCAGGAGGCAGGTGCTGCTTTATTTAATTTATGATGCTGTGCTCACACCAGATCTGTGTGGGGTGAATAAAAAAAAATTATTTTAAAAGTTAGTTTTTTTTTTTTTTTTCCCCCCCCGTTTTCAACAATTAAAAGGAAATGTTAATATTTGAGTATAATAAAGATTTGGATGATCATCCCCCAGAAACGTGAACCCCACACCCTGAAGTATTATTTACGGTGACATAGTTTTTTACAGATAAACCATAAGTGTCAGAATTTTGTGAACGGTATGCATGTTGTATTTGCTGAAAAAGCAGTTTTGGCGGAGGAGGTGTTTGCGTGGGGTGAGGTGGGCCGGTGTTCTCCGTTGCCAGGGGCTGCACAGGGGTATTTTGGAGGAAGACGAGTAGCACAGCTAGGGGCAGTAAACCTGTCAGAGGCGTGTTTACCTGCGCAGTTCGGCGCCGACTGCGTCCGGAGCAGGACGAGAGGCCGGACTGGCTGCTCGCAGCAGCGTTTTTGGAAAATTCTGAGGGTCGTGCTCTTGGGTGGAAAATCAAAGGGGGTTTTAAACTTGGATCACCTTCTGAACCCGCTGGAGAGTAATTGCTGACATAAGTTAGTTTTTAGGGGTAATGTACGGTAAAAGGCTAATTATAGGCCTCAGTCACACATATGTTTATGTATAACCATAAAATCCATACGCTTGGATTATAAATCAGGTTCAGATGGGGCCCAGAGCACAGTGGAGGTGCTGTTGGTGGGCACTGGACTCTGCGGGTGGGTGGTGGTCTCTGCTGGTGTGCGGTGATCTTTACTGGTGGGCAGTGGTCTTTACTGGTGGGCAGTGGTCTTTACTGGTCAGCAGTGGTCTCTAGTGGAAGACAGTGGTCTTTACTGGGGGACAGTGGTCTTTATTGGTTGGCAGGGGCCTTTACTAGTCAGCAGTGGTGTCTGCTGGAGGGTAGTGGTCTGCGCATGGTTCGGTGTTGGTATCTTGAATAAAAAAGTAAAATTCTTGAGCCAAACTAAAAAATAACTTTCATTGTCATACCGTGGTATAAAAATGGGTACATATAGTACAGCTTGGGTCGCGGCTGCGTTTGAATTTGTATTTTGCGTGAAGATATCGCAGCCATTTTCTTCCTGGTGAGTCTCTTCAAGAGCGCACAGCGGCCCCAGCAAGAGCCGCATAACAGCACCGACATTTATGGGCTCTGCAAGGGTGCTTTGATCACCATTAGCGCTCTGCAGTAAACCCGCAGGTCACCTTGTTTCAACAACGCGGCTCTTTCTGCGGCTTTCCTTTCCTGCTAGACGGAGATGTCATCGTCCCTCGCTCACTTCCTCGCCGTGAAATTAAATTCATTTGCAAGTGATCCTTCAGTTTCGCTCCAGCCACACTGGTCACAGTCAGATGATTTCACACATAGAGAGCCCAGCGGGGCGGATCTGAAGCCACGCTTAACCGTACGGTCGAGTGTGGTCGGAACCCGAGCGGTGGGTTTTCATTACTGAAGGACAGCAGTCAGCAGGGAAACCAGAAAGAGCTTTGAAGATCTGAGCGCGTACCTGTTTGTGGTAAACATTTGGTTTTTTTGGCGGAAAGATGAAATGACTGCATTAGCGCTCATAGTTGAGCTAAACCAAGAAGTGGTGTAAGGTGGTAGCAACCCTTCTAGGATGTTCTTCAAATTACCACTACGGGGTGCAACGTGTGGGGCTGTGCCTCTTACGTTTTTAAGGGAACCTGTATTGGAGCAGAAGGTGGTGTAGCGGTTACAATCCCCATCTTGCCCTCACAGAGCTTGGGCTCCAGCCCCCGCTCCTTCTGTTGTACCCTTGAGCAAGGTTCTTACCACAAATTGCGCCTGTAAAAATGACCATGTCGTAGAAGTGGGTAAACCACAGCAGGCTGTGCAGTGTACAAGCATCACCGGAAGTAACTTTGGAGGAAGGTTTCAGGTAACTCGTGGTTGAGTCAGAAGTTAATTTTAAAAGTTGAAAATGCAGTGATGGGAACAGTGAAGAGCGGGTTCCACCCCCAGCTTTGTTGCACTCGAGTTTCGGAGAAGGGAGCGATGATGACCGGGGGGGGGCTGTCTCATACAGGACGGCTGAAAACCACAATGTGGAGTGTGAGAAACAAAGGAGGCTACTGAGAGTCAGTCTCTTCATTCCCAGGCTGCCTTTTATGGTTTAAAACACTATAAATGCTTAGAAACCCTTGTGAAATTACGTAAACGTGTTAGTGAGAACCAGGAGTCGGGACCCCAGTCAAGGATGTTTCATATTTCCACATAATGGTGACAGTTACAGTCAGTAGCAACTAACAGGTAGCTAGCGGTGTAGAACTTGGACTTCTGTATCATCTTAGGTTCTTTCAAAGGAAACCAAATTAAATTTAGTTTTCAAATGAAAGGAGTCGAAATAAAACGTCCGGCGTGTCTCGCATTTGGATTCGATAAACCATGCGGTGTTCACGCCGCCGCGTTTTGGCTAGCGCAGAAAGGAGGAATTGTCGCTGAGCTGTGGCGCATGCGGAGGCTTGGAGGCAAAGAGGGAAACGGGCGTTCAAATCGCTTCTCCTGTCCTGTAAATTACAGCGCTGAATTTTTAATTTCCTCTCCGCGTAAAGCGTCACCCGTCTGAATCCAAGTCAAACATCAGCTATTCGCTTCGTGCTCTTTGCCCGGCTTTTACCTGTCAGGGGCGCGATTGAAAAAGACATCTTGATTCCTGGGAATAAAAGAACGGTGAACAAAAAACAGGACGAACGCCGACTCACAAACCCAGAGTAACTGTTAAAAATGTAGTAAAAAGCAACAGTAGTAATTTAAAGTAATTTAGTGGTAATAAGGTCATTTTTTGCAAGGTATTTCATGCTCTCGTGTACGTTTTTTTATTTAGCAAAAATAAAAGGTGGTGTCCTGTGTTATTTAGGTGTAAATGGGTGGTTTGAGCAGATGTTTTAGTTTTGTTAGCCTGAATTACCAGGCAGTGTCACAGTGGGGTTCTGGAGCAGTTGTCACCAGCTGATGTGCAGGTTGGGTCCCGAAGGCCCGATCACGGTCGGCAGATCCACCTCTCAAACGTTGCGCTTCAGCTTGTACACTTTTGCGTTTCGCTGGCGTTTTCTTCCTAAGCGATTTACAGTGATTTACCTGTTTACACAGCTGGGCGATCTTTACCGGAGCCAGAGCGGGATTCAAACCTGTCCGCTCGGTTCAGAGGTGGATGCTTGTTCCAGTTTTATGTTAGCATCTGATGTTCAGCTGGAAAAGCCGGCGTGATGGCGTCAGCAAAATTTGCGTCCATTTATTTGTCCGTTTTTTTTGCTCCGTTATCATTGTTAACTTTCATTCGGCCGACTCCTTCGTCCAAGGAGGACAAATCATTGTGCACAGGGTATTTCTACTGTGTCCAGTATGGGTAAATACCTTCCTCGAGGGTACCGCAGCAGGAGTTGTTAAGGTTGCAGGATCACAACCCTAACCACCGCGCCACCTACTGCCCCAGTAATAGTAATGACGCACCGTGTAGCGGCTGTGTATCCGAGGCGGCATGAGTGAAGCGCAATGTTCATTTGTACTATTTGGAGTTTTAGAGGTTGTTTTAATGCTTTTCTTGGTGGAACAAAGAGCGCTGCCGTCAGTCGCGGGTTTGTACGCATTTGTTTTTTTTGCTCTTTTTCGACATTCCCCTGGACGGAGCACAAAAGCGCATTTCTTAAACGGAATTTATTTGCCCCCAATGAATGTATAATGTTACATTTTCTGCATAGCGAAGAGTCTTTTTGTTTCATATTCCGTCCCCCGAGAGTTTGAAACTACAGCCGTGATCAGTCACAAGAAGGTTGTTTGGGGTGAAGAAAACATAAGAATCCTTAAAAGCATTTCACATAAATCCTGGCGACTCCGCTCACAATTATGGCCCCTCAAATTCAATTGGAGAAACGGCCCGAATTATTCTATTTGACAAAAGATTTCCATCCAGCGTTGTTTAGCTGCATATGGAATGAGGCAAAGGCAGCACATTTGATTTGTAACACAATACCGTCTCCCCCGGGGGTTTGCAACGGTACATCGGCGAACAGCCGGGACCTCGCCGTACTCTTTTTGAAATCCTGCCCGGGAATTTACCGCGGGATAAACAGGTTACTGGCAGGCCTGAAACTGTACGACACAAAGTCTGAGAAAATGAACACTTGACAGAAGAAAGGGCCCTTTGATACCGGGGTAAAAGGCCGAGGTGGCGGGGGCGGCGGGAGCAGGGCGCTGATGGTGTTGCCGCGATAACTGCACATTATCACCGTGCGCATTCGGTTTAGATTTAGAAAGACGAAAGCTCACGGTCATACGCGGACCACAAACCGTACTGCTACGCCATTATTATACGCTGACAAGTTTTGGGTTTGATTTACGAGAACGTCCCTGACCTTTGGTTTACAGTAAGTTCCACTCCGGAGAGCGCTGGCTCGTCGCCTTGCCAAATAGAACTTTACAAGCTACAAGCTTGTTTTCCCCCCCTCCGCGAAACGTAAATGCTTTTTATTTTAACCTCTGCAAACAAAAGTTTCCTTGCATTTGCAGTTTGAACACATTTGATCCCCCCCCCCCCAGCGTGTTGAACTTCTATAAAAATAAATTCGGCTCTAGAAAAATATTCGGTGCCGTGCACTTTTTTCTTTTTTCTAAAAACCAGACTCTTTTTCTGCATTTGGCCGTCTTTCTTTTTAAGCACAACTGTTTTCAGTGAAAATATTGCCGCCTTTTGAACATTTCTCCACCTCACACAATAATACGATAATAAAGTCAAACGCTTAGCTATTCCTGGTGTTAGAGCGAGCGCAAAAAATGACATAATAGTAAACATTATGAACGCTAGACAGGATAAAAAATTCTGTAATAATTTTCAGACGTATAATCATCCCCTCAAAGTCAAAAGAGTTTATTTGTCACGTACATGGTTGTATACCATGTAGTGAAATGTGCCCCGATCCAGGATAGACTTGCAAGAAAATATACAATGAAAAAATAAAACAGACAAACAACTGAACACCAAGAAAAAAAAGAAACAAACAGCAAATAGATAAATAAGTAAAATAAATAAGAAAGATAATAAATAAATAAATAAATGGTAAAGAAACCTTAAGGTGCGCTGGAAGGACAGTGACAGTGAGGGGAGTGGTCACAGAATATTGAAGACCCTGCTCTGTGGGGATTGCGATAGCATGTCCGGGTTCAGAAGTCTTATGGCCTGTGGATAGAAGCTCCTCCTGAGCCTCTCCGTTCTGGCCGTAATGCTTCTGAAGTGTTTGCCTGATTTCAGCAAGATGAATAGATGGTTGCTGGGATGAGACAGGTCACCAACGATCCTAGTCGCTCTGGTCCTGCATCTCCTGGTGTAGATGTCTTGTAGGGATGGCAGATTAGATCTGGTGTGGCGTTCCGCTGCCCGGATCACTCTCTGCAGTGCCTTGATGTCTCGAGCACAGCTATTCCCAAACCAGGAGATGATGTTCTGAGTCAGAACAGTTTGTACAGCACCAGAGTAGAACGTTTTAAGGATCGCCGGAGAGACCTGTAGCTTCCTCAGCTGCCTGAGGTGGTAGAGCCCCTGCTTTGCTCTACTGGCCCGAGCTCGGATGTGTACAGTCCATGTCAAGTCCTCAGTGACATGAACGCCCAGGTATTTGTAACTGCTCACCCTCTCCACTGCAGTCCCGTTGATTTTAAGGGGGGTGTAGGACCGCTGCTGGCGCCTACCAAAGTCCACCACCATCTCTTTCGTTTTGCCGACATTCAGTTGGAGGCAGTTCTCCTGGCACCATGATGCCAAGTTCTCCACCTCCTCCAAGTATGCTCTCTCATCGTTGTTGGAGATGAGGCCCAGCACCACCGTGTCGTCAGCAAATTTGATGATGGAGTTGGAGGCGTGCGTGGCCACACAGTTGTGAGTGTAGAGGGAATAGAGCAGAGGGCTAAGTACACAACCTTGTGGAGCTCCTGCGTTGAGTATGATGATGCCGGAGGTGCAGCTCCCGACTCTTACCACCTGTGGTCTGCCTGTGAGGAAACTGAGAACCCAGGCACACAGGTGGCGGTTCAGACCCAAGTCGCTCAGTTTAGTGAACAGTCTGTGGGGGACAATGGTGTTGAAAGCTGAACTATAATCAATGAACAGCAGTCTCACATAGTTCCCCCGTTTTCTGTCCACATGACTGAGGGTGGTGTGCAGGACGTGGGATAAGGCATCATCTGTGGATCTATTGGGGCGGTAGGCAAACTGAAGTGGGTCTACAAGGCTGGAGATGGATGCTGTGATGATGGCTTTGATGAGTCTCTCAAAGACCTTCATGACTACCGAGGTCAGTGCAACGGGCCGGTAGTCATTTGGGCATGAGGGCTTATTGTTCTTTGGGACTGGGACAATGGTGGATGTCTTGAAGCACCTAGGGACTGGACTCGTTGAAGATGGTTGTGAGAACTCTAGCCAGCTGGTCGGCGCAGCAGCGCGGAAGGCGCCCGGAGATGCCGTCCGGCCCCGGCGCTTTCCTGATGTTGATGCGCTTCAGCTCCCTCCGTACATCGGACTCGGCGACGGTGATGACGTCCCCATATTCCGTCGACCGGCTGCGGGCCTCGCTGCTGTCGCGGGTGAGTTTAGCGCAATCGGGCTCGAAGCGGGCATAGAACGCATTGAGTTCATTAGCGAACCCAGAATCGGCAGTCATAGCCACTCATAGCCTGTTCATGTTTTAAAGGGTAATTGTATTTGTAGAGACAATTTTAAGGTGTTAATATCTACGTGAAGAGGACAAAATAGGCATCGGTTTCTCCAGTTGTCGGCATGTCAGTATCGACAAACTATTAAGTATTACATTTTGATGTGCACAATGGATAAAAGATGCCGGAGATGTTGCTGAGGACGATTCAAAGCTGCGGGTGAGCCGACTTGCGGCGCAACTTGGTGCACCCTGGGTGATGAAACGTAGCCACGAGGGTTATTGTGAATAACAGCCATGGCCTACAGCAGGGTTCCACTGGGGAAGCAGCTCAGGCGGAGGAGGTGGTCAGTTGGGGACAGAAAGGGACACCGGGAGGTTATTAGAAGTGCCAGCGCTCCAAAGAGCAAACGCTGGAAGCGCTGCTACCGCTGCTCCGTGTGCTGTTCATCGTGTTATAGCTGCAAAGGTCTTCAATGAGGCAGAACAGTAGGAGAGGAGCGGTCGACGCACTTTGTTGCGCTCATTTCCTGTTGTTCATTCGATTTCGTGTATCTGATGGCCACAGGAAGTGATCCTTCTATTGATTAAAGCGCTCGGCGGTCGCCCGTCCCTCTGTCATTTCCTTCCTGCCGCTTAATGGCGGGTGATGTCATTTAAATGAACCGCAAATGATGTGGCGCTCGCAGGTCACTCAGGGAGAGCAGACGGCGCGTCTTTCATCGCTGAACGAAGCAGGCGAGGTTAAAGCTGCCTTTGCCGCTTTTGGTTGACGGGTTAGTAGGTGACCTCTTCACCTCCGTGTGGGTTTTGGATATGATGTCATCGCTGAACTGATAACCTTGAGGGCAAAAAATGCTGGCGTGTAGAGCTATTTGGAACAGAACAGTACCGTACGGAACAACGTTAGCTGAGTCAGGCTTTAACGGTGGCCGTTTGCTGCGATGCAGATACGATCCATCCGTCTGTCCGGTTTCAATAAGTGCTTTTGGAAACGTAGGGCCCGACCGTGCACCCTGGATGGGACGGCAGGAAACATACAGTATGTTTAGAAAAATAACTTCAGACGTGGAGCGGAGCTTAAAGCGCTATAGGAGGTTATTAACACAGTACGCCATATATAGTTTAATTTAAATAGAGAAATAAAAGTAGATTTGATAATAACAGCAAATTAACTGTTTGTTTAACGGATAAGAAATATAAAATGGCACAACGGTGTTGGGGAGCGAAGGTGAATGAGGTGGAGCCGGTCAAGGGATTGCGGTGTTGTGAGGTACAGTACAGCGCAACGCAGTAAATACTGTAATGGTTCATGAGCTAAGTTAATTTTGGTGCTTTCAGTCCATTATTTGCATGGCATCGAACTGATGAGGATCTATTATGTTCATGGATTTCACTCTCTTGGAGCGAATAATAGTGTGTGTGTATGTGTGTGGGGGGGCTTTAAGAATGTTGTTGCCAGGGGGGTTTTTCCAGCTGCCCATTGGCAGTGCGTTGCAGCTTAAATCTACACCACATTGTGCTTTGCCGAACCTCCCACTTTCTGTGTCAATGGAGGAATTGACTCCATGGTCTGCGCCATTGAGTCCTTACATGAACTCTTTTTTTTTTTTTTTTTTTTTTTTTAAAGTTTGCAGACCAACTTGCTAAATTCCTCGGTAAAATATGTGAATAGCTGCAAAGGAAAGCGGGGAAACTCCCCTGTGAATTCCGAATGCCCGGTGTGACGATGACTAGATGTTTGGTGCGAAAACACAACGTTTTTGTGGGGAGGGGCTTCGAGAACCCCGCGACGTGATTTTCAGGTGAGACCTGTTCTTCTCGGGGGTCGGACCCCACGGCTTCGGTGCTGGGAGAACACTTCTTTTTCGAAACTAAACGGAGCTATGTTGACTTTGTTATGAAAGAGGACAGCGGAGGGTTTGTCGGCCGAACGTCCGGCGCAGGGGCAACAGCTAAGGTGCGGCTGAGGAGAAGTTCCACAACCTGCTCGTTCTTGCAAGGTGTCTGAAGTCCCGACCCAAATGTAGCTTATGAGTCATTTTCAGTTTCAGCTGCTATATCCATCCATTATCGCTAACCACTTATTCCTAGTCAGGGTCACAGAGGTCTAGCGCCTATGGCGGAATCACCAGGCTATGAAATTTCCCTGTCACAGGGTGGTCAGTTGCACACTATGGGCAGTTTAGAGTAATTAAATTAGCTTGAAACACATATTTTCGGACTGTGGGAAGACGAGGCTCTGCAGGGCTGCAGCAGATAAATGTATCTTAGTATTGTAGATGTTTTATATGTTGTTACGTATTATAAGTTTTATACGGCCAGGGGGTTTACTGGAAATACGATGCCATTTGTGCAATGACATAATGCTTATTTCTGACTCAATTTCAACAATGGCAACGTTTTCGTACAGTAACAGATGTCCAGATATATGTATTTATAAGAAGGTGATACTAAGTGGGTTTGCATGGCTCTTTGCAGTTTGTGCATTCCATGCTGTATTCATTTCCATGCCTATAACAGCTCAAATTTCAGCAAGATGTGACTCATTGGTTTGTACTTTTTAATCGCATGCAGAGGAGCCTCATTCTGCAGTTTGAGATAAAAGCGCACGCAACGTTGCCTTTAAATTAATCGTTCAAAATGTTCTTCTTGCGTTCGCCGACCAGTTTTTATTTCCTACAAATTTTTGCAGATTTCTTGTTTATTCTTTCTGCCCGAGATGTGGACGGGGGCTGCCTATGTTGCGTAATTTCGTACGGACTTTTTTCTACAGTAAACGCTAAGCTATCGAGCAGATAGAGCCCTTTCAACGTTGAAATAATATTTTAGTTGTATCATTATTGTTTTTATATCATTCTAAAACTGGGTAGATCAAGGAGCATTTCAAAAGGCTGGCTAATAATTAGGGTACCATTAAAAATACATATATCCTTCCTGTTAGATTACGGTCTACTGACATGTAGGCTTTATGGACTTTCTGTGAAATGGGCCAAAAGTTACATTTCATTAAAACAAAACAGAGCGCAGTAATGCGAACTGCAGGATCCAGTTGTAATATTTTATGTTTACGGGAAATGGTCTACTGAAGGAAGAGGGATTTGGCCCGAGCGCAGCGATCAGGGGTTAACCGGCACGGACAGACGGGTTGGTAAATAATCGCCTGCTCTCGACGGCAGACAGACAAGTGACGCCGAGCAACTGCATTCGACTCCGCCGTCGAGAAAAAAACGCTTAAAAAAACCCCGAGATCGCAGGCCAAATGCGCAAAGGGAACTTTTAATGGCTCCGACAGTTGAGAGAAGAGCCGCCGATCCCGCTAATGTCCCGCGAAACCTGCACATCCTGAGCGCCACTGCGAACAAAGTCCTTCTTGTGCTTTTGCAGACCACAGGAGTTTTGCCGCTCTGCCAAAACCTTGATAAAGGCTCTGCACTCTTTACACTTTTAATGCAAAGGAAGGTGGGGAGGTGGGGGCTTAAATCCTTTAAACTCCATGACCGGCCTAAATTATTTGTGTCCTAATATTGCTAATGACGAACATGATGCAATAATGCCTACATGTGACGCGGTAAAGCCGGAACGGTGCAGTAGATGTGAAATTTTGCAGTTTTTGGTGTGACTTCTGTGATTTAAAAATTAACACTTGATGACAATATTTTTTCCGATTTTTTTTTTTTATGTGTCAGCAGCTTTTCGGGGTTTAATGATTCTCTTTTCAACTGGCAATAATATTTTTCAAAAGTCTTAACTGAAGCTGTATTTTACGTTTTTTGCATTGTTGGAAAAGTCATTTTTTTGTCCATTTTCAAAGGACATGGTATCCAGAATGCAATGATACACCTTGTAATTATATTTAATAATATAGTTTGTAACATAATGTGAAAATGTCCTAAACTGAGCTTTCGACCTACCGGTCAGTACGATGTGCGGTGCTTCTGGAACATTTGCGAACCCTTTAGAGTTTGATCTAAAATGCGGCAAGGTCTTCAGCCAAGTCGTAAAAGCACGGGTGACACTGTGAGCCGACGGCGTGTCAGGCCGCAGGGGTGTCGCAACTGGATTCAACGTGACGTACAGAACGGGCGTGAGCAGGTGTGTGGTCAGCACTGACACACCAGCGCTTCATACACCGACGGGGTGTTTACTGACTCACTCAATCTGGCACAGCACTGTGTGTCTACGCCGCAGCCGCCACTTGGCTCTTCCTGTTTCTCATTACTGTGCAACACTGGCAGCTGCTACCCCGGTGGGATCTCACGGAGGCTCAGGGTGCGAGACTCTTGCCTGCAACGCTGGGACTGCCTGCTGAATGTGCAGATGTTCTCCACCATCACCATACCCGCAAACTACTGTGGCAGATGATCCACCAGGAACAGAGGTATGGGATGTCACTGTCAACGTCAGGAGCTCCAATACTGATGAAAAGGACACAGTGGAACAGTCAGAGTGTGACTTTGCTTTACTAAACCTGGTGGGAGCTTTAAAAGTGTTGGAAAGTGAGGTTCACTTCACCCTAACAGCTGTGCTATGAGAACAGTGTTTGCAGATCCTTTCCTCCATCATCAGTGACTGCTCCTCCACAGGCCAGAGTCTGTCCTGGAAACACATGGTGGAAGGCAGGGTACCGCATGGGCAGGACAAGAGCATACGTACACACCCCCCAGCAATGCCAGTCCAAAGTCACCAATTAATCTCCAACACATGGTTGGAAGGTAGGAGGAAACCCCAACCCAGAAACTGTGTGGCACCACCAGTCCCTTTCTTGATGATAAAGAAAATCAGGAAATCAAACAGTTTTGCTAAATTCCATTTATTTTCCCAGCTGCTGTGACCACACTGGGTTCCACAACTGAGCAGATACAAATTTAAAAAAAAAAAAAAAAAAAAAAAAAAAAAATACAATTTGCTTGACAGCTTCACCAACTGAACGTTACATCACCTTCACGTTACCACATGAAGCACACGACAGAGGAAGAAACTTGCTGAATTTAACATTACAAGCAATTGCTTAAAGGAAAGGACCTCTACATGACCTGTGGAGGGGGGGGGGGCAGATTGTGCAGCACGAAATCCATTTAAAAGAATGCCACCAGGTAAAACATGCAGTTTTAAACCATCACCGCCAGTGGGTGTTGCTGCATCTTAGCATGAAGAGCAGGAAGTAGGCAGACTGCAGGTCCACATGAAGCTGCAACATGTACAACAGCTACGGCGAAGATTTTTTTTTGGGTGGGGAGGGGGCGGTGTGTCAACCAGTTTCTTACAGCAAGCGAACAAACAAGGCGGTCAGCAAATGAGCACCTGCATGGCTCCCCCCACTCCGGCGTTTGCTCTAAAACTTGGAGGACAGCAGAGTCTCCTTCTCCAGGAGGAGGTCACCATATCGCTGCTGGAGTTCACGCTCTCGCTCCTGCTGCCTCTGGACATCTTCTCTAAGAGCCTGACAACACAAAAGCACAACCAAATGTGTTAGCTCACACCTGCGCTGCCACAGGAAGCAGAGCCCAGGTAGGCAAATTGACAAATTTTACACCACTTTGTTTTCTCACAATGCACTTGAGCGCATGCGGCCATGGCCTGCCTCCCGTTTCGCATTTCTGTCATGTTACCCCGGCGTGAGCAGCGGTTAAGGGATGAAGCGACGAGCGTGACCCACCTCCTGCCGCCGCGGGATGGCCAGATCCTCCTGCTTCTTCAGCTCCTCGAAGGTACGCAGCTCCACCATAGCTTGCTCCACTTGGTCCCACAGGTCACCCAGCTGCTTCACAAGCCCCATGGCCCTGGATTGGTAGCCGCCAAGCAGGATCTTCATTTTCTTCTCCATCTTGGCCGCACGCTTGGCCTCCGCTGTCATGTGGCCCCGGTTGACCTACGGATGCATAAATAGAGGTTCTGTCATCCGGCATTCTCTCACACACACACATTTACAGACATTTTAAACCTTTGCCCGGTACACGCATAACCGGGCAAAGGTTTCAGCTAAATGGTGGTTAAAAAGCTACAACCGCAGGTGGGGTCTCTACTTCAATCTCAACCATCACGCTGGCCACACCATGTTTAGAATTAGGTGATTCTCACTGTACTATGGACCATAGAAGTGAGCCTTACAATGGAACAATACACCCCCTGTGGGTGAGGTGATGCGGTAAAAGTGTCCTTGTGGTGAAGTACGGAGCAGCGGGTGCCCAATGGCCGTCTAAATTAAACCATTGCTGCATCTAAAGTATACGCCTATGCCGGCGAATGACTGCTGAATGCTGTAATAACAGTAACTGCAAGAGCAGCCACAGAAAAACAACAACAGGGTGCTGAGATCCACTGTGGCACATGGCGGGATGCGGTCCGACCGCTCTGGCTACACAAGGCGCTTATTTCCCCCATCAGGCACCTGCCTCCTTACTGTAACTGCAGTTTCCTGTGTATTCCGGTAAAAAGTGGCCACCTTGCAGATTTCATGTCCCCAAAACAAAGGGGCAACTGCAGAGGTGAGGGGAGCAAGGGAATGGGAGTCCAGGCCACGCACTGAACCTTGAGGCTTGAGAAAGACCGCCAAAGGAACGTCTCTTCCCCTCATGTCCCCACCATGGCTTCGCACAAAACCGTTACGAGCTCGACCCCTCGCTATTGTTTAGTTTCTGCGGTTGAGGCGGCGTGTAGGGCGGCAGAACGCCCCCACCCCCCGAAAACTGTCTCTGTTTCCCGGCCATGACACAGAAAGCAGCCCCCATTCAGTGGCGGTAACGGGCTTCTGGGGGTGTCGCTGATAAATGTGGCGTGCAGCTGCCGCAACTGTAAAAAATGCGGTTGCTTCCTCTAAATGAAGTGGTTGCACAGCCACCCCCCAGCCCCAGCAGCACGTGGCAAATCCCCACTCCAAGCAGCTCCTAGCCCCCCCACCTCAAGCCCCCCATTCCCACCACCACAGTTCAGAAGGAGCTGCTTGCCAACAGGGTCCCACTGCCGCCTGTGTTTTAAGCCAAGGAGAGCTGAACAAACACCCCGTCTGACTTGTCCCCGATTAACAACCTCTGGCAACAGGGGACACCACAGCACAACTCCGCCGTAGCACCTCCTGCATTGACACTTTTCCCCACCACTTCATCTGCTGACCTTCTTTGGAGGGCAGATACTGTAAATGTACATAATTATTTATAATAATCACTTCCATCTGGCATTAAGTTGTCGCTTTACAGCTTTCTGCAAATTACTGGAATGACAATCGTCGATAAAGAACAGAGCTGTGATTCAGCATGTTGTTCCCTAAGGTCCTCATTCTAAAACATAAGACAGAGTACTTTAAGGTACTGATAAAAGTCTTAAAAAGTATGCATCTACCATTATGAGTAATTGACATTTATAAGACCTTGGTTTGGTTAAAAATAAAGTAAACAAATGCAATGCTGCGCCCTGCTGGACGAACTTGAGACCGACCGCAAACTCCTCTCTGCAGAGCTTTCCAACCCCAGGACAGAACTCACTTCCAGCTTCTTCTCCAGTGACTCAATCCTGTCCTTCTTGCTGGCCAGGTTGGCCCTGGTGTAGCGGCCCTGGCCAGGCAGGTACAGCACCTGGCTGTAGCACTCCTCCCACACCTGGTTGTAGGCCTCAATAGAGAGCTCTCCGTGGCCCATGCCAAACTTCACCACCTCCATCTCCTGTGCCAGGAGGTCCTCTGCCTGCAAGACCATCAGTCTGTCAATCACTAGACCTTCTATAGCGCACAACAGAAATAGTACTTGCTCACAATGTTGCTCTGACTTGCAGGAGTTTGTAATAAAGTTTGTGTTAAATATGGTAAAAATGCACAAAAGGAGAACTAAATTGTGCACAATAAGTGGTGCATTAGTGGCTTAAATTATATATCACATGTTACTTTTCACATTGTATGTGATCCTTTACATTAAAGCTACTGACATTTCGCCTTTGAAAGACATCTTTCAACGAGCTCTTCAGCCCTACAAGCAAACAGGAAAGAAAAGCGGAGGTGGAAGAGTGAGGAACCTTGTGGAGGTCATCTTCGGAGAATTTCTCGTACGAGTTCTTCTCCAGGTAGGCGATGTGCTCGGCGTTGTTGGACCCAGAGCCGACTCCTTTCCCTTTCTTGGCCAAACTACTGGTGTAGGGATGATGCAAGCTGTCATAGTGGATCATCGTGATCATCTCCTTCTTGATTATCTCCTCAGCCTGCTGAAGCTCCGTCAACGGGGGGTCCATGTTCTGCGGTCTCAGTATCGTCTCGTTCACCTTTTTCAGGGAAGAACGTTGAACATCAAATGTAAGAATCGCTCAGCACGCTCGACATGTAGCTGTTACACAGACGCTTGAATAACAACAAGAGGAGGCAATGGACCTCTGATGGCCTGGGCAGAGTCCTCTGAACTGCAGTGTGTCTTTGCTTCAGTTCCTTTTCACGTTCTGCATTTCTTACAGCCTAATAAAAGGGAAAAAAGTTCAGTAAATAAAAGTGTTTTGGCTTTGACGACGTACAAAAGCATGAGACTTAATTATTGCTATAATAAAAATAACTACTGAAATGTTTTCACAAGCTCTCTACAGGCTTTAAGATATTCCACCCCCGCAATCTGTCACCCCTGCCCATTTCCTTAGTAACCTGGCTGAAAGCTGACCTGTTTGCGCAACTCAACATCAGCTGCATCCTCCACAAAGCGCTCATCCACATCATGGTCCTCCAGCTCCTTCTCTGCATTCTCCAGCAGCACAATTTCAAAATCGTTCTTAGGCAGCGGCAGTGACATCAGACCCATCTTCAGCTGCTCGCGGGTTTCTCTTTGCTGCAGGTATGAGGCAGAGGGAAGATTTAGTTTAACAACAGTGGGAAGCCATTACAAGTCTGCCACTCAGAATTATGTTTTTATGTCATACAGGACACAACACAAGCGCATGAAGCAGACTCTTAAGCAAGACTTTCGTAAAGTAACAAAAATGGACGCTAATGGAGACAACAGTCAGGACTTCAGGGAGGGGAAAAAAGGGAAAGAAAGGAAAAAAAAAAAAAAAAAAAAATCACATGGCCCGGGTTGAGATTTGAAGGAACTGGATCGGGCTGCGTTGACGTGTGAAACTTGATGCTCCACAGAAGCTTCACTCCACATAAATCATCTTGACCGTAGTCATGCCACAATTTGGCCACAGTTGATCACCATTTGTTTCATGACACTCACCAGGTGTTTAGCATATGCTGGGTCAGAGTAGTCCACTGTACCGTCCTCTGCGTTGATGTTCAGCTTGTCCCGCAGGGGGGTCCTCAAGGGCGTAGCCCCTACAGTGGATTTGGGAGTGAGCCCACCCTGAGGAGTCATACCATCTGACCCATGAGCTGGGGTCCTACAAGAAGCACAGTCATTTATTAGCACAGGATGACAAAAATGAAAATGCTGTCTCTATCAGCACTGTACTGCAGACTGCATAACCTGCATGTAGAGAACGGACTACGGTCCTACACCATGCTCTTCTTCACTTCTGTTCACATACACAGTGGCTCCTCCACTCACTAACACAACAGGAACTATAAGCCTCTTTATAACTTGATTTTTTTTTCCTTTTTAAAACTCACTTTTTACAACTTATAATAAATAAAATTCAAATAATATCCCCTTATTTAATTAGTGAAGTAAAAATCTTTATATAAAAAAAAAAAAAACGTGTAAAAATCATGGATACATATTTAATACCATCTGAATCTAAGATTATTTACTAAGAACTGAACTTCAAAATAATAATACAAATTTCTGAGAAAACATTAGCTCAACTTCCTATGCCATGCCAGTTGCTGACCAATGAATCCCGTAACGTGCAGAATTCCTCATCTTGTTACTGACCACCAGCAATTACAAACGCTGGACAAGAGCAGTAAACACTGTGGAGCCGAGTTGCTATTTGTATGTATTTTACAAAGACTGGTCACTCTCACTCTGCAGTCAAATTTTAAAGAAGCGGATCAGTGAAGAAAATGTTAGTAAACGCTAGTATGCTCGTATCTTTGAAAATTTTCAAATGAAACATTTGTAACGTGAATGCATGCCGCTGTACCTGAAGGGTGTGGCGAGGACTGTGTTGGGAGTCTGCACCACTTGTTTCTGTGGGGTCACCCCAGAGAAGTCACTCTCGTGAAGAGGGGTGTTCAGACCCCCTTTCAAGGGGGTATCTACGTTTGTCAGCGCCATCAAATTTTGAGCTTCCTGTTACAAAGAAATCAGAACAACACAGTCACAAGGGAGCTGTAATGTGACATAATGTTCAAATTAAGTGAAATGAAAACTCCTTCCATGAACCAGTCTACAACATCCTTGGTAGGGTTGTGTAAAGTTTTCTTAAAAGTAAAACGTGAATAGTCTGAGTGGGAAGAATGCAAGTACTGACCTGCAGAATCTTGTCTTGTGCAGCAGGGGTCTTAGGTGTGCGGAGAGACATGGCGTTGTTGGCAACGTTGTACTCCGACAGCAGCGCGCTGGATGCCGAGTTGGTGATGCCCGACTCTTCCGCTGTCTGCCTGGCTACTTCGCTGGCCTGTCCCAGCTTCACCACCCCCTCCAGCTCCATGTCAGAGATCTGAGAACAAAATTTTGACCCATTAATCCAGAGCACCTGCTGTTGTTTTTTTGCACCGCTGGTCCTATGTTTTCATGCACAGCTCGACTTTGTTTCCAACTTAGGGAGAATGGCCTTTTGGTTGCAACTCTTCCATGAACACCACTTCTGACAAGACTTTTCCAGACTGTAGACGGGTGTACCAGGATCCCAGTGGTTTCTGCCATTTCTGAGCCAATAGTGGTGCTGAACATCTTCTGATTTCAAAGGGATGTAAGCTGCAGAAGAGTTTGGATCCCACACCTGACTACATATCTGGGAAATTTCCCTTTGGGAGTGACCTTTCTGATACAGGAGGACCACCTTGTGTATCATTGCTATGCTCACTATTGCCATGGTGTCAAATTTGAAGGTTAAACTGCCAAATCTTCCTCAACCTCATCCTTTTAATATGGTTGTCCCTCACTCAGTTCTATTTCCTCTACACAGCCTTCTATCCAAGTTAATCAGTTTGGTTGGCTACAAAATATATCACTTATTATTAGCACTGAATGTCGGCAAAACTAAGGAGATGGTGGTGGACTTTGGTAGGCGACAGCAGCGGTCCTACACCCCCCTTCAAGTCAACGGGACTGCAGTGGAGAGGGTGAGCAGTTACAAATACCTGGGTGTTCATGTCACTGAGGACTTGACATGGACTGTACACATCTGAGCTCGGGCCAGTAGAGCAAAGCAGCGGCTCTACCACCTCAGGCAGCTGAGGAAGCTACAGGTCTCTCCGGCGATCCTTAAAACGTTCTACTCTGGTGCTGTACAAACTGTTCTGACTCAGAACATCATCTCCTGGTTTGGGAATAGCTGTGCTCAAGACATCAAGGCACTGCAGAGAGTGATCCGGGCAGCGGAACGCCACACCAGATCTAATCTGCCATCCCTACAAGACATCTACACCAGGAGATGCAGGACCAGAACGACTAGGATCGTCGGTGACCTGTCTCATCCCAGCAACCATCTATTCATCTTGCTGAAATCAGGTAAACGCTTCAGAAGCATTACGGCCAGAACGGAGAGGCTCAGGAGGAGCTTCTATCCACAGGCCATAAGACTTCTGAACCCGGACATGTCATCACAATCCCCACAGAGCAGGGTCTTCAATATTCTGTGACCACTCCCCTCACTGTCACTGTTCTTCCAGTGCACCTTAAGGTTTCTTTACCATTTATTTATTTATTTATTTATTTTACTTATTTATCTATTTGCTGTTTGTTTCTTTTCTTCTTGGTGTTTGGTTGTTTGTTTTTTCATTGTAAATTTTCATGCACAGTCTATCCTGGATCAGAGCACATTTCACTACATGGTATACAACCATGTACGTGACAAATGAACACTTTTGACTTTAACTTTTGTTATATTTATTTAATCATTCACGACACTATAGGCCTACAAAGACCTCAGGGTTTTTTGTTTTATCTAGAAAGTGGTTTATTACTATGTTACTTTAATGCCAAACAAAAATTTCACTGTACTCACTTTTTACGAAAGGAACGTTTGGAAATCTAAAATACATTCTTCCCTGTTGACAGTAATGCAGAAGACAAATACTATCATGGAAGATTAAACTGCCTAATACTTTTGCACAGTTCTGTATAATTTATATATAAAAATGACAAGGGCATCTTTTTACAGCTTCTTGCCAACCACAAGACACACGATTTCCTAAGACATTAAATTTTAAACTGACATGAATAAATTGCAAAACACAAGATTTTAAAATGCCCAAACATCACCAACGTAAACGGATCAATGAGACTGTATCCACAAGCTGTGGCCACTGCTTGGACAGGCTGTTCTAGGTTTACACAAACCACTAATTATGCAGCAAGACAAGCCAGGAGACACTGTGGCACCCACCACTTTACCGATATGTAAAGAGGCTCAGTGAGCCTCATTTGATTTTCTCAATCTGGATTAAAGTGTTGCACACAAGGTGGAATAACTGCACGCCCCCCCCGCCACAGTCTCCACAGAGGATTCAGACCTGAGGGGCTGGGAGGACCAGCTTGCTCCTCTTTTTTGTGAACTCGGACACTCCGCTGGTCTGCAGAATAGCTGACGGGAGATCAGACTCCTTCTTCTTCTTCATTTTTTGCTTGTCCTTCTTACGGTCTCGGTCTTCCTTCTCACTGAAGAGGTCAAAAAAAATATTTTGTCAAAGACAACTATTGGTCTATTAAAGCATTTACAAATAAAAAAAAATGAATACATGCTAGTATTTATTCATTTCTCCCCGACAATAAATTTGCATTTCATATATTTCACCTCCACA
This sequence comes from Heterotis niloticus, assembly GCA_018136845.1. Lineage (NCBI taxonomy): Eukaryota > Metazoa > Chordata > Actinopteri > Osteoglossiformes > Osteoglossidae > Heterotis > Heterotis niloticus. Next base: position 3,888,049 of record CM030891.1, on the reverse strand, counting down.
TAAAATTCAAATCTTTGCAACAATCTGCAAAAAAGTTAATATCTGATCATATTTGCAAGAAAATGCAAAAATCATATCTGATCTATGCCATTCATTATGCAGCAGTATTCTGAATGCTTCATTCACATTAAAACAAAATTAACTGTATCTGTAAGTCAACGTTTCTGGGAGCTCAGTGAAACACTGTTATCCAGAACTGGAAGTTCTAATGGAAACCTTTGGCTTTGCATTTACTCACCTCCTGAGTTCACCATCTAGATGCTGCTGCCGCAGCCTCTTGAAGTTGGGCTCCAGGGCCTCGTAATTCTCCATTGATGTGTCGTAAAAACCTGGGGCTGGTTTTTTTTCAAAGGGGATCTCAGCATTGTAATCCACACCCCTCTTTTTCTTCCTCTTCTTCTGAATATCAATGCCAGCTGCTCGTAGCTCCCGTCGTTTCTGGAGGGCAGCCAGGCGTCTGGATAGAAGAAATTAACCAGAACAATTCACACTTAGGACTCAATTGGCTCCGCTTTTAAAACTAAATGGGTGATGCATTTCAATGCCCCATCATCGGTAACCATTAGTCAACTGCAAGGTGGTGGTGGCAGTACAGAGCTCAGTCCAGAACAATAGGGTGAGAGGCAGAGTTCACCTTGGAGGAGATGCCAAACTACTGCACGACAATCACACACTCATCTCTCACACCTAAATACACCATGGGCAATTCAGAGTTGCCAATTCACCTGAAACATCTTAGGATAGTTGGAAGAAACTGGAGCATTTAATTTCACTTTCATTAAAAATTATCTTATAAATCATTTATCAAGCAAATCTATCAAGTCAAAATTTAATTTCCATTTAATATATTTAGAAAAGGCAGACAGAAAATAATGTACTGTATATAAAACGAATGTAAAATGTTGCACAGGTTTACAGCATTTTATTCAATTACTACATGTGATATTTCTTAACTCTAAAACACACATACACACCTGGCCTCTTCCAGCTGTTTCTCTCTGGCTTTCCGCTTGGCCTTCTTGCCCTGGGTGTTGGCCAGACGAGCCCTTGCCTCTGACAGCATTTCCAGCTCATCTGAACAATCGAAGAAGATCCTTTGTCAAAAATCAAGCACTGAGAACAACACGGTTATGTAATAGAATCGCTTAAAAACAATAAATGTTGTGTATATCAGTTATACTAATGGGGAGATAACTGCTACGGTCACAGTTTTTTCAATGAACTTTAATAATCCCTTTTAGAAGTACTGTTCCAAAGTCAAACAATATTGCGTGACCGCCACTTAAACATTATTTTGCACCAATATAAAGACTAAGAATCCATTCTGAATACTGTAATAAAGTTGTTTTGCCTTCATCCATGTCGACAGGGTCAGGTCTGGCTGGCTTGGTCTCTGGGTTGGGATCAATCTCGCCCGGTTTAAGCTTGCGAGGGTCATCTGTTACATCCTCCTCATTATCCCTCTGGGCAGCCTTATCTCTGAAATGCATTGCAGAGCTCATCAATGCAGGCAGAAAACACTGCAACAAACTGCTAACATTGCATATTCATCCACAATCAGTTTTATGATTTTTTTTCCCCAATTACATTTTTTTGAGGGTATAAGACTCGATGAAGGGAAAAAACAAACATGGCAATGGTGAATACTTTGTTTTTTTTTACCCATAACATTCTTTTGGTGTTACAAATAGACTAATTCTATCCAGTAATTATTATTATTATTTTTTTTTTACAGCATAACATTTGGCTACTTAGAAACAGTTTATAGCAGGGAAATGGAAATATTCAGAAAGGTCAAAGTCTCAGCCCATTCCTCTCCTCCGTCAGAACTTGGTCACTCGTCAATGAAAAGTGTGTTTACTCACTAGGGCCACTGAATGGACTGGTGGAAAGCATTAAATTACAAAAAAAAAAATGTTTACAAGTGATAGTTTTTACTATAAAATCAACCTGAATAAAAACTAAAGCGATGTTACAGCTGCAGCTCTGTGAACTACTCCAGTCAGCATTGGTCTTTAAGGCAACTAATACAGTGTTAACTAGTTTATGTTTAACTTGTGCATACATAAATTATAGATTGTGATCACAGAGATGCCGAAACAAATTTGATTTGTGTGATTCTTTGCCAGTGTTATTCAGAAAGTTTTGCAAAGGATATCTGTTGTTTTCTACCTCCCTCGACTATTTTTACATATCCAAAATGCTTCTCCGCCACTATTTTACAGAAGATCGGAGCAGCGCAGTTACCGGACTAAGTTTCTGAACAACACATACATTTGTAATCACTGACAGATACATGTTTAAGACTCCTTAATGCTCCACTTACAGCAGAAACTCATAGTGTTCCAAGCACTGGGCAGCTGTCCTGCCAATGATGGGGGCAATGGTTCTCCATTGTGTGGGCATCAGCTTGGCCAAATGAAGAAGTTTCTCCTCCTCTTCGCGGGACCATTCTGTCTTCTTAATGCTGGGGTCAAGCCACTCGTACCTATTTAGACAAAGAATGACAATTCACTGCACAAGAAATATATAAAATGACTTAAAACACGTAACACAACAACTGATATATCAGTTATTTATCACTTAGCAATCAATGTGAATGAAAGCCACTAACACCTTCTACATTTCATTAGTTTAAAAGGCATAATACATTTTTCAAAAGTGATATAGGTTCCTTTCTCAGTGATACAAGAGGAATCAGCTTTAGCTGAAACACATAATTGTTCTATAAATCAAAAGTAAAATATTTTGCCCATTTACATTCTCTGAATATTAGTTCAGGGCAACCACCTTGGTCAAGGGTAGTAGAGCTCAGATTGCACCTCCTTAACAGCTGCATAACACCATTCCCTAAAATAACTTTCATCACATTTTCCTCAATTAAGCAGAAATGACTGTGGATGGAATAAATTTTCAAAACAGGCACTAAAACAGGCGATCCTTAAAACGTTCTACTCTGGTGCTGTACAAACTGTTCTGACTCAGAACATCATCTCCTGGTTTGGGAATAGCTGTGCTCGTGACATCAAGGCACTGCAGAGAGTGATCCGGGCAGCGGAACGCCACACCAGATCTAATCTGCCATCCCTACAAGACATCTACACCAGGAGATGCAGGACCAGAGCGACTAGGATCATCGGTGAGCTGTCTCACCCAAGCAATCATCTGTTCAACCTGCTGAAATTAGGCAAACAATTCGGGAGCATTATGGCAAAAACGGAGAGACTTAAGAGGAGCTTCTACCCACAGGCCATAAGGTTTTTGAACCTTTCACAATCCTCAAAACCACGGTCTACAACATCCTCTAACTGCCCCCCCCCCCTTACTGTCACTGTTAAGGTCTGTTTAATATTTAATTTTATTCAACTTTATTTTTTTTTATTTACTGTTTCATTTTTTTGCTTGTCTATTTGCTGTGTGACTTAGATTTCCTTTGAGTATCACCACGCACAGTCTCCTGTCGATTCAGTTCGCATTTCACTGTATGGCATACCTGGTTACCATGTATGTGACAAATAAATCTCTTTGATATCTGATCTTAATGAATTTAAATTAACTTAAAAGTTCCATCTGTTTTTCATGCTGCTGTCTGTGTGGTTATATGCCCACTGTTTAGAAATCTAAACATTCTAGATTCAAATCCCACTCGAAACACTGAAATGTAAAAATGTTAAAAATCGCTGTAAAGCTCATCATCTAATACTGAAAATCACCCAGCACAAAGGAGCAGACTAAATAATATTAATGGTTATTCCACAGGACTCACCATCTTGCTTTGCACTGTTTGGCTGATTTTCTGTGCAGCAAGGAAGCAATTCGGGACCACTGGTTTTTGCCATATTTCATCACAGCTGCTTTAAGGATTTCATCCTAGAGATAACGTTGGGATAAGGAAGAAAGAGATTTTATAACATCCTCAACCAACTCAAATAAGCTGGTCTATACGTTACAATAAGTGCAACGTTTTACAACCACAACCATGTTATGGGGATTCATATAAAAAGCTCGTTCATATCTTGCGAGATACAGCTGCCTAAACACAGTTATGTTTGCCATTTGAAGTAAGCACATCACTATAAAAATGAATTAAACATGAGAACAGGAGGAACATGAAAAAGTTAAACACGCTTTTACTCAATGGTAGCACACACGGACTAGCAAGATAACCATTAAACTTGTACACCCAAAAACATAAAAAAAGATTATAGTCTTTAAAACGGAGAAAGCAAGCCTTTTAAATGTATTGCAAGTTATGTTAGCCTGCAGCAAAAAATGAAAATCGTTAGCCTAGCAAACCGGAACAGTACATACCTCGGTGTTTCGCCAAACACCTCCTTTTATCATAATTCGCGGCATTTTGAAAATTTAGTCTTCCCACACTTCACTTCCTTAAAAAAAATAATAATAATAACAGACAGCTTATCAAAGGAAAGAACGACGAAGCTACCAACGTCAAGGAAACCAAAACCCTTATGGCGGACTTTATGCACACCGGAACAATAACTGCGAAAAACTGCCGTCAAGCAAACCTGACCTCGCTCACTGTCGCAAAAAACGTTGAGCTCGACAACTGCCCGGAAGTACGTAAGAATAAACCGGAAATTATTTGCAAAACAGTCTGTTCTCGCGAGAAAAAGTGCGCTACAAGCGTACAAACTTACCGATTTCTGTTTTTGTCTCATTTTTGTATGAAATTCTCTGTTAAAAGTGCTGTACATACATCGGCAGAAATATGTGCGTCCAATTTTACAAACTTTGAGTTTTTTTTCTTTCTATTGTTTTCTGGAGAAATCTACATTTTGTCGAGAGAATAAGCAGAGTTTCAAAGAGTCAAAAGAGTTTATTTGTCCCTGGTAATCCCAAACTTGTAATGTCGAAAACAAGGTGAGGACAACAAACGTCGTTTAAGGTGAAAGTAAACAAAACCCCTTATGCGTTTTGCGTTTGCAAAGAACAGCAGAAATGTGTTATCATTTCTCGTCATCGACATGAAACACTAGATGGCGGTAAAACACTGTTCTGGATGCTGTGCTGTACTTCGCTACAACCTTAAAATGATTTGCACATTTGGCTCATCGGTTGGTTTTGTCCCTTTCGACACATTTTACAGTCACATTCGTTCCATTTATGTTTTATTTAAAAGACTTAGCTATTGCTGGTCAGATCAGGTGGGAAACCTCGATACAACAATATGATATCTGTGTGAACTGTTTGGTGGTAGAAGGCCAGGTGGTTTGCAGTTTGGGTCACGCCAGTTGGGCGAAGCCGGTGGCGTAAAATGCAAAGGATTACAAAAGGATTATGCCTTGAAGCGGAAGGACCACGGTGTGGCTGGACAGTGAGAAAAAAATGCTATGGAAGAGGAAAACAATGAATGATTGAAAGTAGAACAACTCCAATGTCTTGAAGGTATCCACCACCTTAGTGAAAGAAGTGGTGAAATTATGTGTAGTAAAAGAGCACAAAGGATGTAACTGTCAAAGGTTCTTACAACAAAGTGGATAAAAACAAATGCTTTGTAGAAAAATTAAACTGATAGCAACGCTTTTAAAAGCATTAAAGAGAGGACGGTTTGGATGCACAAACCAACAGATGAAATGTGATTGCTGGTCCAAAACCTCTCCCATCTCCACCAACTATTCTTCTTCCTAGTGGAGAGTCATAGTAGTGTTCAAGCAAGATTTAGAGCACACACAAAGTAAACCAAGGGTTGGGCGGGTTAGGAGATTCACTCTTGTGTGAAAAAATCCCATAGTACAACACGTAGGCGTTCCTGTGTGCATGAATTCAAACGAAGCAATTCTCACCAGAGTGTAACTTTGACTTCTTTTTGTTAATGCAACTGGATGCCTATTGCATGAGGGCGGTTGACATTTTGACCCAGTTTACACATTACAGCAACTGCCGCCAGCGGTGCAACTGACTCACTACTCTGTTCCGCATCTGAAGAACTCGTTCAGAAGATCGCATTGCATGTTTTTTTCCTCCAAGTAAGATTAAAAAAACAGCATCCCTCACAACATTAAAAAAAAGGGAAAAAAATACTAGTAAAGTATCCCGTCTCCCCGAGGCTTCCTCTCTCTCAGCCCAAGTCTGATCCTGGCAGGGGGAACCAACACTGGCCTGTGTGCATCTGGCCCAGGTTCCCCAGGGCTGCCTGGAGAGCAGCACACCAGCAAGTGCTGCCCACCCGCTGTGCTGTCAACTCCAGAAGAAAACCTCAGCGCTGCCGAGGTAAGCTGAGAGCGAAGGCGCAGCGAGCGCCCGCCCCGGTGCCTGCCATCGTCTCCTATGCATCAGTCTTGGGTATAAAGACACACTTTACTCATGCATACTTATTCCCTCATGCAGTCATTCAGCCATCACACACCAGCATGTCCTCTGTTCCACCAGTGCTGCAGGGCACACGCTGGAATATGTACACTTAATAAATTTGTATGGATGACTGGCTGACCATAAAAAAAAAAAACAGAAGGTGATGCTGAAAGCATATGCTTATGGGGAATCCAGGAGCTTGGGCTGCTCCTTTAGCACCTGTCATTTAACACTGGGGACTTGCAAAATGCGCACGATTAATATGCATGAAAGGCGTACGAGAGAGTAGGGGGTGCTGAGAAAAATGAGGTAGAAAGCAGTGAAGGAGCGGGGAGCTCTGCACCAAGGTTTACACGCTCACGTGCACGGTCCCATTGCATGCCGTGCACAGCGGGTACATGAGTCCCATGTTAATGAACCCTTGGGAGGGGGTCAGCGGCAGGGCTTAGATTACTGTCGGACGTGCCCTCCTGCCCCATGCAGACACGAGTGTGCTGCATCTGTGACGCCGCCTCCCTGAGGAGGACAGAGGGAGGATTACAGCCCCAATTACAGCATCGAACCAGACAGCAAAGCAGTAAAATGTATGAAGCCTACAAACCAGGGGGGTTTATGTGACATCATTAACACCAAGCGTGTCACAAGGGCACAGTCTGACATGCTGTCAATGACTCCAAAATCTGAGAGCGACTTACTTTATAGCTATATAAACAGAGAAACTTGTGGGAAACAGTAGTTCCTTAAAATCGATTATTTCTTTAAAAAACAACAAATTAACCTTAGGATATAACTATTATATTGTCCTATAAATAATTCTTTTCATTTTATAGCTCTCAGACAACACAGTGAAATGACATTGTCCAATAACCAACTTAACTGAGCTGAAGGATCATTTTACATATGAAAACTGGCTTTATTCTACCTTTGTTCTTAGTGGGATTTTTCTTCTTGAGCTTCTAGCTTTGAAAACAAAATGAGAAAAAATCCCATGAAGTCACACGGACAAACATATATTAATAAGGTTGACCTTGGAAATCCTTGCTTTCTTTAAAATCTCTCAGCTCCGACTGCAGAGGGAATCTCTGCCTGCTGAATATCTGTTGGTGAAGATTAAAAAAAAAAAAAAAAAAACAATTGCAGATTTAAGAACTTAATCCTTTTCTTGTAATTGAAAGCAGGGAGAAAACATGAAAGAAAGTTAGCATTGCAACAGATCAAGTGCATCAAACCTGCTGAAGGAAAGACTGAAGATTTATCATTTTAATTGTTTCTGTTTTATTCTCTTTTATCGCACACAGTAGCACAACCTAACTCCAGCTGGTGAAATAAAGAAATAAATGCTAAGTAAAAGGTGACTGGAATGTCATTGCACCTCATAGTCATCTTCCTTTTATTTCAATTTTTTTTTTCACCCAAAGTCCAAACGCACAGCATGTGAGACACCAGTGCTACCTACTGAGCCACTATTTTATTTGCTTAGCAGAAAAGTATCCAAAGTTGTCCTAGGTTCATGCATTTAAAGAGATAATAAATTCAAGGTGGAAATAGTATATTTACAGAGGGCCTAGCAGCATATGATATAAATTTGTAGTTTTTGGTTAAATGTGATCCAAGACCTGCTGCAACCTGAGCATCTGAGAGCGCATCATGTTGAATGATCAAAAGAGACTTTGCTGGCTTAACAGCCATAAAGTGTCACTTCAGCTAACACCTCTTCCTTGCTTTTTTAAAGTATATTTGGCTTTAAACTGATCAGCGCTGCTTGTTTCTTAATGTTATCAGACATGTCACATTAGGAGATTTACATGTCAGAAACCTGGAGTTCCACTTCGGAGGCAGCTGAACGTGGCTTCGTAAAGACGATGCTTGTGCTCCACGGATCGCTGACAGATGCAGCACAAGCCCAAGTCGCACAAGGTCCCTGCACTATTTATTTATCATCCAGCATCTCTTCATTTGGAACCCAATAAAGGAAAACAAAAGCCCAGCTTTTTGTTTGGTCTAATGGCCAAAAAAATGGAAGTGGAACAAAATTCATTAGTGCTGAAGAAATAACTTTATAACTGCCCCCTTTGAGAGGGGTTTTTTCCCCAGCTTGCACAGGAGTCTAATTCTCCTTGTTTTAGAGGTTTAAGCAACACAGTTACTAATGCAGAGCCAATAACCTGATTTTAGTTGGTGCATCTTAGTCTGGTCTCAAAAAAGGTCTGTGGTATAAATACTTCATTTTCCTGAAGATGGCGCAAGGAGTGGGAAAGCACAACAGCTGTAGGGTTGCACATCTTCAGCAAATGAAGGCAAGCATATAGAAGTCTCAAGGTTTCTAAAAGTTACAAGAACTCACAAGGTTGCTTTTAAAAAAAAAAAAAAAAAAAAAAGTTTGTGGAAGCCGAGGTGGCTGGGTTGATCACGCAGGCGCAGATGGAGAAACGGGTGGCATCGTCTGCTCGCTGGGCACGTCTCAAACAGGGCCGGCGGCAGGATGCAGTGAGCTGAAAAATCCACTGCTGCCAAGCAAAGTCAGTGGACACGAACAAATGAAGAGATCAGTTTATTCAGCTCATGCAACAGCAGGCATCCGGTGCCTTTTTCCTTTCCCCTACATAAAATTATGACTGAAACCTGGTCGCCGCAATTTGTGCCAAATTGAACTCATTTTTACAACACTTTCATGTTATTAGGGGGTGAGCTTTGTTTTAATGAGACAATGCTTGAAATGGCTTGGATGTTCAGTGTCATGGGACATTTGCCTAGAGGGTCATCTTATGAATCAGCGTGGATTTTTGTCACCGCGTTTTTGCGTGACCTGCAGCGAAATACGCACATCGGTGTTGGGACCGACGCTCTCATTGCAGACGATGCATTTCACACTGTGGACAATGGCCTGGAAATGGGGAGCAAACTGTGGTTGAGTCACAATAATTAAATTTGGATTAATTATTATTTATTTATAATTTATTCATTTGTACAATTTAGGGTGTGCAAAAGTGTGTTCTACACCCCACAGAGAGCTTTAGGTGCAGACGTGTGGTTTGCAGCATAGTTTGTTTGACAGAGCAAACAATCAGGACAGATGTGGCTCTTAAAAAGGGAGTTTGTAGACCCTATTTGAATGCTGGAAGGGATTCGGTATTTCTGAGGGACAGAGGGAGCTCACTCCAGCACACTTGGTCTTAAATTAACAATCAGTAGACCTTCAATTCTGGACCTCTTGGAAGCATGACCACCCAGTAATGCGATGTGGAGAAGCACAGCAGTCTTGCTGGGGGTGTAGTGATTCATTATTTAATTGTTTGTATGCCTTTCTTGAAAGGAACTTCAGTTTTACTCCAAATCCTTCCTATTCTGGGACTTCAGCCCATAACAACAAAAAAAAAAAAAACAATGCTTAGGTTTTACAACTGTAGAACCTACACCTGGAAAGAGTGCAGAATTGTACAAGAAGGGTTCATTCTGACTATAAATGTCATGTTGTAAATTTGCTCTTTGGCAAAGACAGCTCCAAAGCATGTAGTACAGATAAGTTTTGGGGGAAAAAAAAATATTCTCTACCATTTAATATAGTACATTTTGGAAAACAATATAATAGTAGTATCGCAGTATAGTAGTGTAACTACAATGATAGCTATTTCCTGAAGCCATAGGCCTGGTGTTGAAATATAGATAGAATAAAGCAATTGAAATACATTGAAAAGAAATATATTATGAAGATTGTCAAATTATTTATTTATTTATTTGCCAGAAATGTCCAGCACACAAGCAGTAAAAAGACAGACATTTTTTGTTGCTGTCAGTCACTGAAAATATCAGCCGTTCGAATTTATCAGTAAATGTCAAACGTGCTATTATATTCGTTGTTTTTTTTATGTCTGTCCCAGGATGAACTTTTAGCGTGGTTTATTCAATAATTTTGTAGTACAAGGGAAGCCTGTCTGTGCTGATTCAGTCGGGAAGCCTTGAGGGAGATCAAAGCCGGAACCAAGGCTTGCACCAGGTGTTGTGTATGTGTCCAAGGGTTTCGAGTATTTCCGGGCAGAAAGCCACTGACTTCTCATTCTGCACCATGTCCTCAGATATCCCCCTCTTCCCACCTGCCCGCATAACCACTTTTTGGTCATGCTTGTTCTGCCACATCTGATCTGGAAAGTCTTCAGCTTTGCCGTCTCTGGTCGGAAGTGGATCTCCTAACAAGGCTGTCTTTTGAGATGCTGAAGTTGCTGCCTTTCTCAAGGGCTCAACAGCATTCCTCCTGCTTTTGTATACTGTATATTTAAGTACTGTACCATCACATATATACCCAACCAAGAACCAATGACATCTGCAACAGTGGTTAAGTACCATAGCAAATAACACTACTGCACAGCATGTGGGAAACTGGAGTTTAGTTAGCACTATTATTCAGTACGAAAAATCCACTGGAAGCCTGTGAACACAAACAAAACAAACTAGTCACCCAGCAACATCAAAAAAGAGCTGCACAAACATGGTTATGTATGCTTACATATATGGATCCATATGTCGATGGTGTGTGCATACCGTATATCCAACTAGGAAGCTTCACAACAGGGGCCCGGTACCATATTGAGTAATACCATTGTCTAACATGGAGTTTGTGATTTGATTTCTGATCTGAGAACATCACCACCAGCATTATTCAGTAAGGATCCTGATGCTACATCTGCCTACGTGTGAATAGGAGAGTGACAAGAACAAAGCTGCTGGTTTGGACAATGCCGAAGCTGGAGAACCAGCACGGTTTGATGGTAAGCGGCTAGCAGAACAAATCTGAGATGGGCGAGACCCGATGGTGCAGTCTTGACTGAAGAATGCTGCTATAACAATAAATCCAGTGGCTGGGACAAATACAAAGCAGCCACTTATCAAAACTGGAAACGGATGAGACACACAAGCATGGTTATGTATAACTTGATTCTGACAAGAAAGAAGATCAAAGCACTACTCCAGACTTCCTACTCTTAGCATCAAGCTATCATCAGACAGCATACTAACAGATATGAAAGCAGCAGTATGCATAATCTCAATGCATCTAACAGATTTTTAGTGGCTACAGCAGCGATGCTAAAACACTACAAAACTCAATACACAAACGTTGCCGTTGCCTTGGGATCTAAAACGGGAAACGAAGAAAGGAAGCCAGGGATGTGCCTGAGCTACAGAAGTGTATCATGATAAAGGACAGACCCTGGCTACTGAGGAAGTGCAACAGCATGCCCATAACTGAGGTTTGTAGAGATTTCAGAGGAAAGAAGAAATACCTTCTTCTTCTATCATCCGACGCGTGTTCTCAGCTGCCGTGCAATAAAGCAAAGGCAGCAGATCTACCAGCGGCTGTAATATCACAGTACTGGAACACAATACAGGAGAAAAATCGCCGTATACCCGTAACACCAGTACTCAGTTGCGAGGGGGTCATGGAAAAAATCAAGAACACCATTCAAATAAAGAGTGTGGAATAATACTGAAGTTAAAATGTGCTTTAAGCCTCTTTCAAAAAGGCTTTAAAACACATCCTGCCCCAGAAGCTGGCAAATAAAGCACGGCACTCGGTTGTGCCACTAATTCCGGTCGTGATAAATGCTTCGAATTTTGTCAAAAGCGAACAAACGACATCAACGGAGCCCAGAAGGGGGTCGGCCCTCAGCGGACGGAAGGAGTTTCAAGAGCCCAAGACGAACTAGTCCCTTCCAGCGCTTGGATCAGCTCTTGAGATTTACATATTAATTTTTCTTTTTTTTTTTTCCTCTCCGCGCTCTCTGATCAAGAAGCAAAACATCATAAAGCGAGACACTACAGCGGTGCGTGTCTGGTGCGCCGAGCGCAGCCATTATCGGTGGTAATGAAGGCCCCCGCGCTGGCGTTTAGTTCGCCCGTGATTTTTGCCCGAGATTTGCGCGACGGCTCCCTTAAAGAAGCCGATTTCGCATTAGTGGCGGGAATTACTCAATTACTGCTGGAGGCGAGAGCGTTCTCATCTATTCGCCTGCCGAAAATGCAGTCATTCCCCCAGTGCATGGGAGCACGGGAACGGCAACAGAAAGCACACCGTCTTTCCTTTTTTAGCACGGACACCTCAGACATTCAGCCACATAAAAGGCGTGCAACCAGCACAGTGAGGTATATAAAGCATATTTGCATAAAGTACTGAAAAAGACCTCATAAGTCATATAAATCCATCTCAAATAATTGGTTGACTTTTTCCGCGCTGCAAATCTCTCCAGTGTTTACCTTTTAAAAGACTTTTTTTTTTTTTTTTTTTTTGCCGGGCGTCTATAAAAAGCAGCAAAACATGGAATAAATTCATTTTTATGCTTTATGTGTCCTCGGGTAACACTGTCATATTCATCAATTTGAACAGCCAGCACCAGACTAATAGAAGACCAGCGAGGTTTTGGTTTTTATCGTCAAAAAAAACAAACATGCGCCCCGCTTTTAGAGCCACTCGCAGCTCCCTGTCAATTTCACAGAAAAGCACGCAGACGGACACATGCGGGCCGGCACAAATGCGCGGCGTCTTTTTCGTTCTGCCCCGTCTGCCTTTTTCCTGCTTTTCAATGATTGATTGGACTGCCTTTTTAATGGTCTTTCGCATCAAATGTAGGCTTTTTCTTGGGTGGCTTCATATGCAAAAAATGAGAAAAGTTTTATCCAAATCAGCACTGAACATTTCCGCTGTTTACACCACATTTGTCTGACAGTTCCCTCCAAGGTGACTGGCGATGCTAAGTTCTTCTAATAAGCTACTTATAATCCACCCATCCATTTCCTCAGCAGGGTCATGGCGGTCCAGAATCCATCCCAGAAGCAATGGGCGGCAGCCTATGACAATGACCTCGGATGACCTGCCAGTGACGCACCCCCATTCGCACAGTACAGGTGCACCTACGGCAACACGGCATCAGCGCTACCCGCTGAATGTATTTATATAGCATTTTAGTCAAGAAAGAAGCTCAGTTTGTAATTCGTTGCATGTGTTTCTGGGCCTTGTCGTTTCAGCCATACCCTCGGCAAGATGACGCTCTTCCGCGTTTACCGGCGAAAGCCATTCTTCCGCTTCTGAAGGCTTCTAAAGCTCAAACATTTCCATGCTTTTCCGCACAGTCGCTGCACGCACATCTCTGTAGGCATGCGCTTTCCGAGCAGGCGCTGTAAAACTTTACCCACTCAACCTGATCGGCTGCATCGCGTACATTTTTTGGCGCGAATATCGCAGGACAGGAATTCCGCCGCTTATAAGAGAACGACGCCATTAATATTTAATGAATCGTTTGATTTATGCAATAAAATAAAAAGCCATCTATTTGTCGCAGTGATGGACTGCACACTATAATCTCCCTGTAATAAAACATTACTTCTTGTAACAAATCAAATCATTTCCTCGGAGCTGTCTTTCCATTTTAGAAGTTCTGAAGATCTTTATTGCCCTTGTTTCCATTCTTCTATGGCGGTGTGAAGTGTCTTTGGTGTTTTCTGATGTGCGCCGATGGCGAGTCCCATAATGAGGTTTGCGTCCTTTGAATCCGAGCCCTTTCCACTTGAGCCAAAGTCAATTTGTGTTGATCCTGCAGCCGAAGTGAGAATTAGCTCAGGCCGCCGGTGCTGTCGCGTCTCCCAGCAACGCTGGCCAACCATGCGATGCAGAGTGTTTGGAGCTTTCCAAACTGACCTGGCTTGACCAGCCCCTCCCCTTCCTGACCCTTCCACCTTTTCCCCAGGGCTGAACGGGGTTCCGCAACTGCATGTCTTACAGCAAATGTGGACAATCATGGTGTTTCGTGCAGGTATGTCAGGTGGGAGCACATGCCCACCCTCCCACCTTGGCCAGTATGGGGGTAAATTGGACTGCGGAGGACTAATGGTTGTCATGGAAGCCAAGATGATACCAAATAGTGGAATCTGGGTGGTGCGGTGTGTTGAAACATGGCACCGAGTCACCCCCACAACCCAAAAAAGACTTGGCTCCTTTTGCTTCCACACCACCAGCTTTAAACCAGAAGAAAATAGGAGGTTCTGGTGTATATCGGTAATGCCGTATTTACATTTATTCAAAGCGACTTGCTAAATTATCGAACATTTGAAATCGGAAAGCAATCGCACTAAGTAGCGCACAGGCCCAAGAAATAGTTTCCCCACTATGTAATGATAGGGGCAGCAGGCGTCATGGTGGCTACAACCGTGACTGACGTGGCGTTTGAGTCACAGCTCCTTCTGTAGTACCCTTGAGCAAAGTACTTACCCTCGGTCGATAGAGTAAAAATGTACGAATGGGTAAATCAGCACAAGTACACAAACCCGACATTGTCGTCTGCTTAGGGGAATGGTATGTGCTAAATGAATAAGTGATAACTTGCATCGTGCAAGTCCCGCACCTGCTTTCTTGTGGCTCGCCCGGCTTTGCGTCACAGCATTCGCAGAGGCTTACTTACGTACAACTTGCAGCTCGGTTTTCGATATTTGCTTCTTCCTTATTTCGAAACCCTGACAGCCTTGAAACTCAATCCAGATGCGAGTTCCTGCAAAGTGCATAGAAGTGATTTTTTTTATTATTATTATTCTCTCTCTCTGCCGTGCGGGCAGTTTCGGAGACTGCGTAGCTTCGGAAGAAACAGGATAGGTCCAACCTTTTAATAATGGGCGACGGCACACAAAATGCCACGGCGTAATTAAAGTGCTATGAGAGGCCTGACGGCAGATGATAAATGATGGTGAAAGCGGAAACAAGGTGTCAGTTACTGGCCAAGAGTTTCCAGCAGAAGAGATAAGAACACTGTCAAGGAAGGCAGTTTAATAGGCGCGAGGCCTGGGAACCTCTCGATGGAGTTATCCATTTAGAATCAAAATGCATATTCCAGTCAGCAATGTAGCGTCTGACATCCCGCTGCAGCGGCGAACAAAACTGGGATGAAACGGGAACTTGGCTCAATTTAATCACATGTCATGAGTAACTAGGGGCATCCATGTTCAGGCGGCAACCTGATGGAAATATATTCCGCGCACTGTCCCTGCTGCTGCAATATTTATTACGCTTTCAATACCTGACATTATTTTGGGAGAAATATATACTGTTTCCTGTTGTTTGCTGCTACAATTAATATAGATTTTTTTCTTCTTCTTCCGTTGCTCAGTTACCGAAAACAACTAATATAGAAGGAGCAAGGTTTTTTAGGTGTCACCGGAGGATACGTCCGGACGGGATTGAGAGCTGGGGATGCTGCCGTGTGTCTCGTCGCCTGGTTTTGGCTCTGTCTACTGCCTTCTGATGCTCTTAAGCATCGCGGCTGTTTTTTGGTCGGTGTCACTAAAACATGCTGACGTTGTTTTTAAATAGGTTTGTGCACAATGGAGCAAGTACACACACACACACACAAAGAAAAACCACGAAAGGCGCAACACCCTTTGCAGCCACATGGTGGCGGGTTGCTCTCGTGACAATTTTGTTTATCATGTCCCTTCGGTTCCTCATTGGGGAGGAAATGACACCCTGGTGCAGAGATCCTGTTTGGCAAAATGAATCGCAGAAGCGTAAAAAGGCATCAGGAAGGTCGATCAAGTGGTTTTCTGCAGCTTGCGCAGCATCTTTTCTGATATTTTATAGCCTTAATTCACAAGCTCTGCTGTTAGCGCCAAAAAACATCGTCTCACCCCAAAATTTCGAAACATTCGGCTAACAAATTTTACGCTCATTACTAACCAATATGCAGTTGCTGTGACATGTTTTTTCTTCCCTGCGAATTTTCCCTGCCATCATCATTTTTCTACGTGTTTATTATTATCCCTACATTTTGCTCATATTATGATAGTTCTGTCATTCTGTTTTCATAAAACGGTTTTATTTCAGTAATTAGCATGTTAAATCCTCACGCTGGTTTCTGCCACCATACTTAATGTGTCTTCCTGTATCTGGTTTATCGAGAAAAAAGCCTGATTGATTTTCAAAGCCCCCTGACCCCCTGCGGCGAAAAGATTAGTGACTTGGCATCTTCCTTTTGGCTGTGTGTGTGTGTGTGTGTGTGTGTGTGGAGGGGGAGGTTGTTAGTAGGGGGCAGGTGTTTGTACACAAACTGCGACAGTCAAGGAGACGGGGAGAAAGAAAAATGTCACCACGAAACAATTACGGAGATTAAAGCCGTCGCACTTTCCTCGGTTTAACGCGGTAAAATGGCACAAGCAACTGTCGTGTTTCCGTAACTCCAAATTTGCTCAAACGTAACACTAAGCTTGCGCTTATTTGACAGATACATTCATAACTAATGATCTTTCCTTTCAGCTTTTTACCTACCCAGTGAGCAATATGATGGTCGCAGCAATGGCCTGGCAGTCAGGAGGTTGTGGGTTCAAATCTCGCTCCTGCTGTAATACAAAAGTTAGCGCAGTGGAAACTGCCCAACTGTATAAATGGATAAATCACTGTAATAAGGGCCCTTGTGTACAGATTTAACAGGGTGAGTAGGGGCAGCTATTACTACAGGGATCAGAACTGCTACCTGGCACGTGGAAAGTCCTGGGTTTGAATAGTGATGAATCGCAGTAGTACCTGAAAAACATTTTAGTAAAAATGACATAATTGTATAAATAGGTAAAAAAAAAAAAAAAAAAATATGAAAAAACCATGTTAGTGATTTTGAAAAAAGGCCTTGACTAAATAATATACGAGCTGTCTTGAAAATGCCGCAGCAAAGGATTCAGCTAAAAATACACAAAACTGTGTTCAAGATAATACTTTGCTATTCATTGTCATAGACTGTGCTGTATATGAAGAGACACTTTTTAGGAAATGTTGCTTAATACAGCATGGTAATAGAACAGGTGTATAAAATACTGTATTTAATGCATCTGCTACAGACTTATACGTGTATAATACAGGCATTACAGGTAAAATTATAAAATAAACATAAAACAAATAAATGTATATATGGTTGTAAATCCGAGTTAGTTATTCTGGGCCTAATTCCAGTGGCCTCCGGTAAAAAGAAATCCCATTTTACTGCAGCTGCTGCGTTGTTCTCCGCTGTCTGTCCCCTAATGAAATCCCTGTAAGCCTTACGAGGAAATTACGGTTCCATCCAACAGCCAACTGGCGTCAAAGTCGGAATACTTCCTGTAAGCAGAGATGCATTATGTCACGACAGTTGCCAGCAGTAAAATGCGTGTGAAAGCCACTGTCTTTGCAGGTTCAGCATTAGAGAGCGCAGCTGAGCTCACCTTTGACATAAATAATGCCCTTTTCTTTAGCTTTTACTTTGCAGCACTTATCAGCCGAGCGGCTTCGGGACTTAAGCGTGTCGCTCGCTGGGGTAATTTCTGTTTACTGTATGTGACAGTTCCTATTTTCTGTCACACGGACACTTACGGTTGACATTCGACACGGTGTCCACTTAGAGCTGGGCGCTTTTTCACGGATTAAATGCTGCTTTATGTGAACTGAACGGATGATTCGAGCTCCGTGGGCACCGAATCCGGCAACCGGCAGCGGCGGTCTTCCTGTTTCGCTCCACGTGTAGGTGAAAGGCGGAAATTTTACCCCAATTACACCATGGTTTCTCATACGAAATGACGTCTGCATAGCGGGAAAGTTTTCTCTTTTAGTAACGCATGTGCTGCGCCCACCGCCTGGCCTTCTCGCCATGGATGAATCTCGAAGCTAGAAGCCTCTGCTTCAACTTTTCCAAGGCTCAATTTTACCCAGTAATTGGAAATTGGACCCTGGGAAACGAAATAGACCGGTGACAAGCAGAGAGCGGGAGGCTCTAGTTCTAGCCGCAGACTCTGTGATAAAAATAGACAAAGTGACATTACCGATGGTCGACCCCATGGCTCAGCGCGGTAATAAGTGATGACCGTCATTGCTTGACATTCGCACCATTAGAGCTGCCATCACACTGTAGTTAGAGCACAATTAAAAATATGCTCTCTCTACGATGCGGGTTTGAAACTTTAGGAACTAAAATACCTACCTTTCATGGCCTTCCACTTTGTCAAAGTTTTACTGGTGAGGACAGAGAAAAGTTATCGAGAAATCGCCCTTGTTTTACCTGTTTCTCTCTCCTTCGTCTGGCTGAGGATAAATTAACAAGTTATCGGACTTCCACAAGGAAGAGCCGGCACGCGCGAATGCTTCGCAGAGATTTTATTACACGGGGATTTGAATTATTTCGATTTCGCTCCTTTCCATTTGGATTTCTTGGGTTCTTCTCAATTAAACGTACAATTAAAAACGCAGAAATAAATTTTTTTTTTTTTTATCGCCGTCGAGAGTTCTTAGATGCTCGGAAGCAGCTTAGCCTGCTAAGGCCAGACGCTAAAAAGCTGCCGCTATCAAACAGCGTCAAGCCAAAAGCGTTCTCGCTTGTCTGAAGTCGCCCGGTAAAACACCTCCGTCTCGAATGTCCTGGAAACAGCCGAGCAGATGGGAGAGCTGGGATCCCGCGCGTTTGACGCAGGATCCTGGAAAAAGGACACGGCTGCTCAAATCGATGTTAGATTTAATGCTCTGTGAGGAGGGTTGAGATTTATAGCACGTGAGTGAAAATGAGACACCTTATTCCCTAAATCATTGTCTCTACAGTGTGAATAATTAAAGCCCTGTATTACCTGAACCATATTATTTTAGCGTAAAAGGGAAATATTAAGATGTATTATATGTATCGAACAGTGAGCGTAAAACTATAAGTAGCAGGATAACAAATGCGGCAACATAAACAATAGCGATAATAAGAATAGTAATATTAATAATAATAGAAAAAAAAACATCAGAGCTCCAGTTAATAATTTTCAGATGGCGTAGAATGGACTCCGACAAGATGTTACACTTCGGTTCAAGCCCGTACGGCAGAATAAGCCAGCATGACACAAATGTCCTAAACAGACTTTACTCTGCTTGCACCCTGTGTTTCTGCGAGAGGGTCTGAACCTGTCACTGGGAGCCTGCATTAGACCAATGGTTGTCGATAATGCATCCATAGACGGAAAATAATAACACAGCTGTTTGCTGGTTAATCTGAAGCTGATTTTACATAAACCCAAACAATGCTTTAATATGACAATTGCTTAAAACAAATTTTATCTTGGTTATACTATTCTTTAACTGGGCATTAATACAGTGAGCTATAGCTGTGCTAGAGCATCTGGGAAGTGGTTTTTGAGAATGGGGGAAACGATATTTCTTATTATAGCTCTTACTTAGCTGCCATCAGGATTAAAATTGAGATTGCCTTGTCCTTGGGACACCTTACCTTCGGAGGGCTTCGGAAGAATAACAGCCTCTGCTGCTACCTAGAGCAAGGACACAGCGGGCGGCCAAGTGGCTAAAGTCGCAGAGCTGGAATATGAAGGTGGCAGGTCAAGGGGGGACCCCGCTATAGTGCCGTTCAGCAAGGTGCTCATCCTTAAGCACTACAGTAAACTATCCCGCTGTATTAAACGTCTATTTTAAGCTTGAAAAAAAGCGGATAAGCCACTGAAAACCATTCCACCATTCAGTGGTTATGAACACCGTCCTCTGAATTTGTCTGTGTTACGATGGTTAATGGAGTTCTTTATATGAAACAATGGGGCTAATAAAGTAATACAACCTCCACTAGGCTGTTCACCATGCGCTGCGCTTCTACCCTACCAAATGTCTGCTGTAAAATTTAAGAGCCGTAAGTAAACATTATTTCAGGAAGCGCAAAGGGTTTGTTTTGAAATATTGCTGCGGTGCTCCGTGAATCTATTCAATCGAAATATTTCTCAGTTGAGATCAAAAGTAAACTGGTGCAACCTTAGGCTTTGTTAATAAAGATACTGTTTTATCACCTTTTTACAGCCTCTGTTCACAGGGATCCTTGGTTCTAAAATGTCTTCAGTCGAGGGCTTCGCGATCTGTTCAAAGTTTTAACTTTTAATGTTTTGCCACTTTTAATGATATAAGTTTAATAACTCAAAGGAACAAGGAGACAGTCTTGCACTGAGCATTAAATGCTGAAGGTACGTGGGACACCTGTGTCAGCTGGTGCTCAGATGGTGAGATCTTCTGGGTTTTGAAGCCAGACAAGGTCTGGGTGATAACTTGGATACAGGTTATAAGCTTCGACATCTTTAATAAAAAGTCACAGTAATATCTGGGACTAGCATACAGTCGGAATTGTTATTTATCGTCAAATAGTCAAAGCTAGCAGCCGTGTCGCTCTGCTGGGTATGAGCTGCCCTGGACAAGTGAGGTGCATTGTGGTTCTCTGGTTCACCTTGTGTCCGCCAGCACTACCACTCATCTAAAAGACACACAGCTAGTAAAAGAGAAAGAAAGGCCCAACTTTGATTTTACTGACTAAATAAGACAAAAGTAGTGCTGAGGCAAAATTTCTGCATTCCTTATTCCGACTTACACACAGGTGCTGGGAGCAAAACAACATTTAATCCTACTGGGGTGGTGTAGTTTTTAGGGTTGTTGCCTTTCAGTCTAAAGGTTTCCACATCAGATCCCACACCCTTTCTAACACCTTCACCAAAGAGCGGATCTTGAACTGACACAGTACGAATAGCTTTCTGCAACATTCATAGCCTGGGATGAT
This sequence comes from Heterotis niloticus, assembly GCA_018136845.1. Taxonomy (NCBI): domain Eukaryota; kingdom Metazoa; phylum Chordata; class Actinopteri; order Osteoglossiformes; family Osteoglossidae; genus Heterotis; species Heterotis niloticus. The sequence continues at coordinate 3,867,167 of CM030891.1, read as the reverse complement.
GGTATCAGTCTATGAAGAATAACATTGTGTTCCATATGCTGCCTACAGTCATGCGAACAAGAAAGCATCCTCTCTTTAATTCAGTTCTTTAATTCAGTTTTTTTTTTTATATTAAGCCATAAGGAAAATTATCTGGTTTATTACGAGTTTGTAAAATTAGATAAATCTAACCTCAGGTGACAAACTACAGATGACCGATTTCTCTGTGTCATTATTCGTTTGACCTGAAATAAACCAACGTGAAGAAGTAATCTCTGAAAAACTAAGCAGATCTTATGATTCGGTAGTTTGTAGAAACACCATTAGCGGCGATAATTTGATGTAGTTGTGTTCTGTGTGACTTTATCAGCCTTTCACAATGTGTTGGAGGGATTTTGGCCCATTTTTGGCCCCATTCTTTGCAACATGGCTTCAGTTCATTGATGTTTCAAAGCCTTCATTTATACGCAGCTTTGTTAAGGTCCTGCCAAAGCAGCTCAATGCGGTTGGGGTTTGGACTTCGACATGGCCTTTACAACACCTTGATTCCTTTTCTTTTTCAGCTGTTCAGTTGGAGATTTGCTGGTGTTCTTGGGATTATCTTCCTGTGGCATGAGCCACTTCCAGCCAAACTTTAGCTGTTGGGCAAATGGCCTCACCTTTACCTCCAGAATACTTTGGTATAAAGCGGAGTTCATGGTCAATACAATGTCAATACGATGACTGTGAGGTACTCAGCTCCCGAGGCTGCAAAACAAGGCCAAATCAATCCCCACCCTTTTGGTTTGACAAACATGACATTGTGGTTTGTTCAAACTTAGAAAACCAAGTGGTACCTACTTTGTTCCTTTTCAAGGTTTAAGATTCAGTGTTTACGTTGTCATTCTGCCTTTAGACAAATGTACAACAGAGAACAAAATGCAGTTTCTCCCGGACCATGGTTCACAATAAAGTATACTAAACAGAAAGCACTCAGGACAACAGACACGAATTGAATAGATACTGAAAATAGATTAATAGATACATAAATAGATAAAAATTGATTAATACATATGCAATGAATAAATAGGTATGATGACACATAGATAAACAAATAGATAAAAAGGTAACGTGAGAGGATCGGTGCAAACAATCAGTATCGATAGTACATTGGGAGGGGTTGTTGGTGGCAGTGATCGGTCTATATGCTGTGCGGAAATCAGCAGCGTAACAGCCTGAGCGAAAAAGCTGTTCCTTACCCAGGTGGTGTTGGCTCACAAACTATGATAGTATCTTCTGGATGGCAGTGGTGAAAACAGGTGAAGAGGGTGGGAAGGGTGCTCTGAGATGATACAAGCTTTCCTGAGACACGGCTTGTTGTAGGCGGTATGGATGGTGGGCAGTGATGGTTTGCTGATGGTTTGGATGGTCTTCACTACATACTGCATAGGTTCCCAGTCACAGGCAGTGCAGATCTCATACCTGACTGTGATGCAGGAGCTCAGGATGCTCTTTGTTGCACATCGGTAGAAGCTAGGATGAAAGTCCAGCTCTTTTCAGTCTCCTTAAAAAAAGGAGATGGTGTTGGAGGAGACGCTTTCTTTGTGGTACCAGGAGAGATCCTTGGTGACGTGCACTCTGCGTCCACCATACTGCTGAACCACCAGTACACAGAGGAGTGCAAAAGGCTCAAATCCTTCTGAAGTCAACAGTCATCTCCCTTCTGCTGGCCAGCTCATCATTGTTGATGATGAGGCCCACAGCTGCGGTGTCCTCAGCACACTTGAAGATGTGACTGATGCTGGATTTGGCAACATGGTCATGGGTTAGGAGGATATACAGCAGTGGACTGAGCACACATCCTTGTGGTTAACTGGTGTTCAAAATTATGTCGCAGGAGGTATTGCCATGGACCGTGACTGTGCAATGGCCAAGAAGTTGAGGATTCAGTTGCACTGAGTCTCTTTTGTAGAGAAAGGACTTTCTGCTGGTTTCCATCCAATGACAGCCATACACGTTCAGTCTTCTCCTGGCTGTAGAGTCATAAACTTTAACATTTAGCATGTTAACTCGAGACCTGTAGGCCTTTTGATGTAGCTTTTAGATCATAGAGAAATTCTCTGACCATTAAATGGTGTGACCTTGGGGTGAAATTGCTGGGGCTCCCATTTGTGAGAAGATAGGAAACTGCCTTGAATGTTCTCCATTGTAAATATTCTTTCTTACTGAATGATGGACCTCAAATTGTTTGGAAATGGCCTTTTAACCCTTACCGGATTGATGAGCAGCAACAATTGCTCCTCTGACTTCCTTGCTGGTGTTTTTTTTTTATCCTTGGCATGGTGTTCACACACCTGAACGCTCCAGACCATCAAACTGTCAAAAGTTATTTTATGAAGGTGGTCATACTTTCTGATGATCAGCTAGTCAAATGCATTTGGTCAGTGGCACCATCTTAATTCCTACAGAAGCGGTGAAGTTGTACTCAACTTTTTCCAAAGTGGTTCTGCATTTTGGCTTACTTTTTGTTGAATAAATAATGGCTTAGCAAAATCTGTTATGTGTTGTCTGTTATCTGAGACTAAATTTGTCTAATTGCAGACATTGGTGAGGACCATATGGCTTTTATTTATGCCCTGACATGGAAAGCCACCAAATACGCCAGTGTACCTCTTTAGAGCTCCTGAATATCTGCAAATGCCTGCAAAATGACATCTATATGAAACTAAAATGTTTCAAATAACAAACATATTTTGAGGTCAGTTTTGAACGCATCAGCCCGACTGTTCTTGAAGTACCGACGTATCACTCGTAAACAACTTTTCATCCGCCGAATCGTAATAGCGGATGAAAAATTTGCATACGCAGAACTTCACTGTAATTTGAAATACATACGTTTTGAAAAAGAGATACTTACATTCGGATAAGGAGTCCTGTGCGTCTATACACATCCAGAGAGGCCTCCTCGGGCTCCACACCGAACACCAAAAGCAAAAAGAAGCAACATTTCCTAGTGGCGCCTAGTTGCTCCCGGCGGCGTTAATAGAACATTTTTGCCCAAAAGTCTTCATAAGGCAAAAGAGATCATTACCTCAAAAGTGTGGGAAAAATGCTGGAAAGCGACAAGGCTGAAAGTGCTCAGCTTTCCGATTTTCCCGGGACCTCGTGCGGCACAGTCGCATTCTTGGGCGAAAGTTCGGATGGCGGGAAACGCGCCGCTCGGAGACCGCCAGCTCTCCGCACTCCGACTGCAGCTGTTCCTCTGACTTCGAGCAAAAGGCACTGATAAGTTATCACAGTTTAGGGCAGCGCCTCCCAGCGATAATGCATTTTAGTATTTTTTTCGTAAATGGCGTAAGGCGATAATTTCTGCTTTATATTCATCGGAATTTCATGCTTCCCTAATAACATTCATTAAAATCAGATGGTTGCCAGCATGCATCATTTACTGTCCTATTGTTTTGTGTGCATCCTCATTTAAATTGAACAGTTACTTGTTGTCTGGCTGTGGGTGAAATTGAACATACTGGCAGACAACCGAAGATAATGATGTCGCCGAGCCGTAGTGTATTATGGGGATCGCAAGACAGATGCGCGCCGTACAGTCGGAGAGAGGCAGCGTGTCTTTCTTCCAGTTCAGCTGCGGCACCCCGAGACGTTCATCGGTCGGGCTGCTCCGCGGCGGTGGGGCCGTCTGCAGTATTTCTGCGTGATTCGCGGCAAGAGGCGAAAGGCAAAGGCTAACATTTCTTCCGAGAGGGGAACGCCGTAAAGTGGCGCAACGTTGCATTTGCGTTTATTCATTTAGCCGACGCTTTTAATCCAAAGCAAAACGCAGCCCGGTGTAAACAGAAATGCGTTTCGCCAGCAGATGTGGAGATGTTTATGTGGACATAAAATCCTCAGAGTGCAGTTACTTAGCCCAAAAGCACCTTTTTTACACCAGTTGCTGCATACAGAATTAAAAGGGAGTAGAGTTAAAAAAAAAAATAGATGATGTTAGGAAAATTATGGATCAGATGGGAGATGAGGGGAGAAGTGGGTCTGAGAGGTGTGTTTTGAGACCCTCCTTGAATGTTTAAAAGTGAGTGGGAATTAAAGCGCGTTCCATCACTTTGGAGTCAAAACCAAAAACCTTTGGGCTTTTGATTTTCCAGCCCTGTTGTGCGAGACCGCCAAGTGGCCAGAGGTGGAGGAGGGCAGCAGTCTGGCTGGGCTGCAGCAAGAGGTCAGGGCCGGTATGTAGAATGTTGAGCCAGAAGCCCAGCGTAGCAGCGGTTCATTTCCCTTGTGGCACATTTCACATTAATATTGCAGATGCACAACAGCCCTCTCTGAGTATGGACTGACCTTGTGCTGTAAGTGAAGGCCACTGCTGTGCCATGAAAACCACTGGACAAGTCACCTGGTCACTGGCTCTCTCTCTCTCACCATGGCAGGTGTATTTCAGATGCTGTGTGCTATGTCCACCCCCATGCTCCCGCTGCTGGGATGAGGAGGAGTTAAACGCCGTGAGTGTTTGTGAGGTGGGTGGGATCCAAGCTGCGGGGTTCTGTCTGGCTCGTTCGATTAGCGGGTTGGCACGCGGCGTACGGTTGGACCCCCTCGCCGGCAGTTTGTCGGTGCCAATCTCCTGCATTCGCCCGCCGTACGCAAGCCCCCTCTCTCACGTACACGCACGTCCCCCACACCCTCTACGGACGCCCTCCTCACCGTACAGGACCGTGCCCGCAAACACTCCGCGCCTTTCGCACCATTTCGCGCGCCACCATTTCGCCGGCGTCAGCGCCTCCTGCGGGCGACAAGCATAGCCAACAAAAAATGAATTAAAAAAAATTTTTTAAAAAAAACGCTCACTTTCCTCACCACGCAGGGCCCTGCCACTAAGCAGAATCAAATCCTCTGCCGCGTGCAGAAAATGTGTTGGAGGCAGCCTAACAAACTGTTTTATCTTGCTGTTTGCGGGGGGGGGGGGGCGCTTGGTTTTCTCTCACAGTTCACGTGTCATGTTATCCGAGATATTTTTAGAATTAAACGCGTCCTCGTAATCTGAGGAACGGAAGCATTAAAAGAAGAGCGTCGACAGCATGGCAGTCGGAACTGACCTTCTCCGTCCTGGGGAATGATCGTCCGTTACAAAAACAGCAGAAAAACCGGTTCATATGGATTATTTTTCGCTCCACTTTTGTCCTTTTGTTTAACTGTTACTGTAGTTTTTTTTTTTTTTCAGGTTGGTTCGCCTGTTGCCTAGTTCATAGCGTGGCAGGACCACAGTATTCATTTCCATTAAGCATTATTTTTATTGTTCCAGTTATCGAGCAGATGTCCAGGTGGCAGTTTTGCTCACAGCAGAGGATGACATACGAACATAATTTAGCACTGAAAAATTGTTTTAAAAACCACACTTCTATTGAAGTATGGTGCTGCGGTGAGGGTTGCCAATGTCCGGATGCTCCTGGGCCACGTTTGTAAGTGTGAGTTTGAATCGTGCTAAGTATGTGAGAAGTTTGCAGGTTCTCCCCATGTTCGTATGGGTTTTCCTCCCGTGGTCAACAGACAAGTGTGTTGGGTGGATTGGTGCATCTAAACTGCCTTGTGTGTGTGTGTGAGACAGAGAGAGATTGTCCTACGATGGACTTGCATCCAGTTCAGTGTGCACCCTGTCTCATGCCCTATGCCTCTGGGATAGACTCTGAATCACTGTGATCCTGCAGTAGATCCGCTCCTCATTGCTCCTCCTCAAATTCATACAGCGTCAGGCATCAATTTGTGATGAACAATGAAAAAAACATCATGACCCTCCAGTAACATGCAAACCCCAGTACTGTTTGATATCTAGGAGATTATTTCGATTTTTGAAAAATTTGTCTAGATTTTCCCAGCAAAGGAAGAAACTGGGCTTTGTTGTTTGCTGCATGCCATTACAAGGGGCCCAAAGCAAAATAGGACTGAAGGTCAGGCTTCCATAGAAATCCAGCCGGCAGTCCCCCCCCCCTTACAGGCTGGATCTTCAGAGACAACAACCACTGTTTGTTATTCATCATTCCAGGCCTTTTGTTTATTGTTGCTCAAGGTGCAAGGAAGTGTATGTGTGGGCCTACATGCACGTACGGTGAGAATGAGGTCTGGAGAAGCGGTTTGTACGAGCGCGTCGGATGCAGTACTGGAGGCAGTTTGTTCTGTGTACACATTGTTGTCTTTTTATGCACATCTTAATATAATGAGGCCTTAAAATATGTGGAAGAGCAGCTCTCAACCTTGTCGTGAAGGTTAACGTTTGCAACAGTGATGTCAAGCAGTGTCGGTCAAACCAACGATGGACCGCTAAGAAAAGAGTATCGCCCTGCCCTGGATAAAATGCGTTCAGGAGCGCGAACGCTGGAAGTAATTTTCATCTATATTGAGGTCTTCGTGAAAGTAAGAGATTGGCGGATTATTCGCTCATGAATCACGGCAAAATCCGCCGAGCCAAATTTGGCCATTGTGCTTAACCTCACTTGGAGCTTGTTTAATCGAGCATTTTTTATGGGACAGCTCTCCGTACGGGCGGCACGCTGGCGTTGTGGGTGGCTGCCTCGCAGCACCCGTGCTCCGACCTACTTTGTGTGGCGTTAGCGCCTTCTCGTGGGTTTCCTCCCGCAGTCCAAAGACATGTGTTTCAGGTTAACTGCCAATCCTTTATATTGCTCAGACTGTGCAACGCTGCATGGGTGGCTCCTCTGCAATGCACCGGCATCCCATCCAGAGGAGTACCCACCTAACGCAGCACCCTGTGATTCTGGGATAGGGTCCGAAGCACCCTGACCCTGACAAGGACAAGCACTCGATGAAAGGCAGCACACTGGTCCCTACCGTCGCCTTCTAACCTAAAGGTTCCTGGCTCAGATCTCCTGCTGCGCTACACCCGATCCACCTACTTACCCTTTGCTGATGCGATATGAATCCCCTGCTGTATAAATGGGTGGAACATCGATAATCGAATGGTGTAAGTTGTCTTGGACAAAGGCATCAGATAAACAGAGGTTAATTCTATGTAAGGAAGACTAACGCTGACAAACAGTCGCTCCTGCTCCGCACAGGCAGGGCCTTCTAACTCGGTTAGGCCCCTGTAAATACTATCCATCTTGTGCTGTCATTCACTGGCAGCTGCCGACGTCTGATGACATTCCCAGCGTGATCTGGAGCAAAGCTGGCAAAATTTCTGTACTTGACATGATTCATTAATACTGGCGCGTGTCCAGTACAAAACCCATTTGTTTACTGGAACTTGGTCAAAGGCGTGCAGCACGTAGCAAACAATTTCCAAGGTTGAGCCCTACCTGGGCTGAATGAACTCGCTGTTAGCTGTTTATTTAGAAACCAAAGCTGTTTTATCATGCAATTTGGGTGAAAAAGAGATCGGATGGGCAAGATGGCCCGCTCTTTTTTTATTGTTTCGCGTTCACAAACGCTTGTGGACATCAGACGGGATCGGTCAGTAGTGTAGACAGTTATGCAGAATAGGATTTGCTTAGGCGAATGGGATTTTGCTAGAAGCTTACAGTAATAAATAATAGGCAAAAACATGCAGCGTTACAGCTGTCATTGCTTTATTTTGGGTGAAGGGCGCTGTGCCAAACAACTACGATCAGCTGCCGTGGCTGAGGAGCATTAAGGTGGCGCTGCAAGTTCTAGGGATTTTTGCTGTCAATAACCAAGCCACCTGATCAGGTGTTTATGAAGCAGGCCAGCCTATTTCGCACAGTCATGTGTTTATGCTGATAAATGAGAAATGTGGTCCAACTATTGATGCGAAAAAGAAATTAAAACGCGGGCGAAAATTCATTTTTCAGAAGCGCTCTGATGTTTACTGCTCAAGGCTGACACTAGAATGCAAGCCGTATGTACACATTTTTTCTTGTTCCTAAGGTATTCTTCTGAGCCATTTAGCCAATCCCACGAGGCATTAAGAATCTATGCTGCATAGATGACAATAACTCAAACGTCACTTCTTCAGCGGGTTATAGCACGTCGCAAACTGTAAAGACGCAAAACATACTGTGTGCCGGACCTTTGAAGGAGAAGGAAGATTAGGGAAAAGCAACAGACAGGGAAGGGTAGCAAGCAGGGCGCTGGTTAGGGGTGTCACCTTTTAATCCGTATGTTCTTGGCTTAAAGCACAATCCTCGCTTCTGTACCGCTGGACGCTGCATGCCCTAAATTAATAAAGTGACAATGCACAGCTGTACGAATGGCTAAATCCCTGCAAAGCCGCGTGTGCGGTGCTGTAAGTTATCTTAGATGTAGGCGTTGGCTAAACAAAGGTTGATGATAAAATTACAGGGTACCAGTATATTTCAGAGGGTAACTGGTGTGAAGCAACATATTCAGAAGATCACATGCATGAAAAACACCCCAAAGGCTTCAGCATGGACCATATGGTGTGCTGGAGTGCGTGATGGTCATCGATCCCATCGCTGCTGAGACCGCTGGGTTCGCCAAGAGTGGCCAGCAATGGCATCCAATGAAAAGCGGTCCAACTGCTGCAGATGGACGCCGCTCTGTCACCACGACGACGGGGATGCATTAAGGACCATTTAAATGAGTCGCCCTTGAACATTTGAGCAAAAACAAGAGAACAATGACACTCGGCACCAGGCCTGAAGGGGGGAAGTGATGGCAGCCTTTGTTTCGGAAATAATCGGACAAATCTAGTTGTTCAGCTAAGCTGAAACACTGTTTTCTGTGTCCATAAAACAACTTTTTGCCAGTTTAAAGAGCACCAAGGGACCATTTAAGAAGTGCATTAATACATGTATGCTGCGTTGTATATTCTGGAGCATAACTTTAAGTGCTGTGGCACAGAGGCACGGGAGGTAGTGCTGCTGCCTCGCAGCACCTGGGCTGTTAAGGACGTACGTTTGAGTCCATCTCAGTGTGTGCGCGGAGTTTCCCTGTTCTCCCAGTGCCTGTGTGGGTTTGATCCGAGTGCTCTGGTTTCCTCCCACAGTCCAAAGATACGCATTTCACCTAAACTGGTGTCTCTAAAGTGCCTATAATGTGTACGTGTGATAACCCTGTGATGGACCGGTGTCCCATTCACACTGTGTCGCTGTATGTGCACCGCTCTGAACCAGTGTGACCCTGCATTGGACAAGTGCTTATTGAAATGAATATCATTTATTAATTTACAGTTAGAAAAGTTATAAAAATGAATATAAAATTAATGCAGTTATAAAATGTATATAATTTTCCAGCGGATGTGACAAAACAGAACGCTGTCCATGTCCATTATTTTTTTAAATTCTATTTACGAAGCCCTCACATGTAAAATAGTGGTTAGTTAACCTGGTTAAAAGTCATGCCTCTTCACCTGCACCCCCCCCCCCCCCCAATGGAGTTCGAATGTGCACTGCCTCAACCACAGCCCCTCTTAGTCTTAGTTAGGTGCTCTTAGTCCAGACGGGGTTGCTTCCCCCAGCCTCTCTACCCGGCCGTGCACGGTACAGGCGCATTAAGGGGTGCTTATTGATCCCGCTTACGTGTTCCCTCCAGATGCCTCACACGCATGAGTCACAGCCCAAGGATGAGAGATAACAGCCCTCAAACGCAGAAGGAGCTGAAAGACAGCGAGAGAAATGGACGCACCTGTCAAGACGAGCGGTGGCAGGGGAGCCATTTAGCGGCATCATATTCCAGGAGAGGATGAAAGGAAAAATGTTGTGAAAAGCAGGAGACACGTCACTCCATGCTACAGGTAGACCTGTAACTAACAAGAGACTCACCTCTCTGGGTGCTAAATATGCAACTGTGCCCGATGGTATTTCCAGCTTCACAGTGTATTTCTCCTCCATCGGTGTGTTAATATTTACATAGAAAGGACTTGCGCTGTAGGGACTTTACTCTTTATTTAATTCATTAAACAGTTTGCCAAGTAACCGGCACAATAAACTGAAAATACTGTACTTAGCACCGTAACATCTGTATATGTTAGTCTAACTGCGCAGATCATTGCGTCTTTTTCTTTCAATTCCTTTTTTGGTTTAAAAAAGGAGGTAACAAGTGGTCTCCTGTTATTTAAGGAGCATAAGTAAATAGTACAGCCCAGTATTCTCAATGTGTTCTTGTGCGTGTCTGAAGATGGCAAGACAAATCCGCGCTTCCCTGCAATGTAAATGCATTATAATAATTATAAAGGGCCGCTTGTCTCCTAGCATTAGGAATCCTATTCCCCTAATGGTGGACAGAATAGACCTTTTCTCCACTTTGCAGCAACCCACATGCATTACCAAGGAGTCCCGTATGACAGCTTCATTTCTGGACTCTTTGTCTGGCCTCCAGTCTGCAAAAACAGAATAAAACAGGAAGATGATTAACATGTGGTAGCAGAAGTGACCCGCAGGACTCCAATCGTGGAGCCGTAATGGCCGATGTCTTCTCGAATCTCGACCATTGACGTCCGCGCGCGTGTTTCTTGTGGGAGCGTGTGCGCGCGCATGCGCGTGCCGGTGTGTGTCAAACAGGCATTAGTCGGTTATTTTGCAGGGGTCTTTCTGGGATATTAGCTGCCCTCATCTCTCACAAGAGCTTAGCTGTTCTTCTCCGCTGGCAAGTCTAACAATGAGCACCGTAAGCTGGAGTACAGCTCTGAATAATCACTTGAGTTTGCAAGGTGACATTTAAAAATGAGATCTCAATTGTTAAGGGCACCCATGAGCTATGGACAAAGAGACCCGTACGCCGAGGCTTAGAGTCGCTGAAATCTGCCATAAATACACTCCCAGTCTCCACCTTGACTCAATGACCAGTTTGCTCCCGATTTTTGTTATGGCAAACACACCGCGGTGGTGCACACTGGTGCAGCTGGAGTGGTAAATCGGGGGCGGAATGTGGTGCTTTACTGTCATTTTAAACCAAAAAAAATGGGAAATTGTCCTCAAAGCCATTCACTCCACGCACACTTTTCTACATCCTTTAAACATTTATGGTAATGCTAGTAATTGCCAGCTACAGTCTTACATACAGTGCCCAGCCAATAAAAAAGTCATACACGCTAATAGTTCCAACCCAGAATTGCATTAATTTTTCTCCAAGATCTCGTATCGATGACGGGAAAGTCGGACCGCCGCGTAAAGTCTTCTCCAGCGCATCTCAAAGATTCTCAATGGGCTTAAGCTCTGGACTCTGTGGTGGCCAATCCATGTGTGAAAATGATGTCTCTCTCATTCTCCCTGAAGCACTCTTTCACAATTTGAGCCCCATGAATCCTGGCATTGTCATCTTGGAAGAAAAAATCCATTGATGGAAAAACCTGGTCATTTAACGTATTCAGGTAGTCAGCTGAGCTCATTTTTTGGGCACACAACGTTGCTCAACCTAGACCTGACCAACTGAAGCAACCCCACATCATAACACCAAGTTAAATCTAGGTGGTGATTTTTTTTTTTGGCCTGGCAGTGCATAAGATCATTAACGTCAACAGATTATGAAACGTACTCCATGCTCAACACAATACCTGTTTTATAACTTATGTGGAAATGCTGCTGACCTTGAAAACCATCTAAAAAGGGGCTTTGTAATGTACAACTGCAGGCGTTTCTCAACCAGCCATGAATGTCTACACTACAAAGAAACACGCAGCAAATTAATCTTTTTCTCTCCCCCCGACATCTTCTGGATTTTATGTTCACTCCATGGGGTTCCAATCAAGTGAACGTTTTAGCATTAACTGTCCAGCTCATTGCAATTTATTTAACAAACTTTAAAATTAGACCGAATGCATATTTAAGCTTTAAAACAAGCCTTATGGGTTTCACGGTAATCCTTACTTTGTTGGGAAAAAAAAAAAAAAAAGTTGAAATAACTATATAATTTTTTTTTTCCTCCCTACAGAGGCTCCCTGCTGCTTCTTTCTTCCAGAGGCTACAAAACCTCACATGCTCAGCATTTATTCACAAATGTAGGAAAAAAAACAAGGAACATCACAAACGGTACCGTTCGGTCTCGGCGGCCGTGACAAATGGAAGTGATTTTCGGTGTTAAAGCCCGCGTTGCGGACGGACGCCGCGTTGTTTGATAGAGAAGAACGCTGGCCCGATTACCACTTTAATTTCTCTAAAGCAGGAGACGATGGCCGTTCCTTCAAGAAACTAAACTGAACAGGACGGAAAGGGCAAGTTCGCAGCCGCCACCCCTGTGGTGATGGCAGTTGTATCTTCAGTGGGTTCTTCTTCTTCTTCTTCTTCTTCTTCTTCTTCCTTCTCCATGGCTTTGTCTACTTCTACAGCTCACGATGCGTTAGTCCGGTGAGGAAGCCTTGCCAACCAAACCATGGAGCAGGTCTTCCTCTCTGTTAGTCCACGCATAGTTCTTGCTTTTTTGCTTATTCTATAGCATTGCCGGTGATCAGCACGACGGGCTGCAGGCACGTTGGTTTGTGCGATCGGAGTTTGCGCGCCAAATTAATTATTGATTATCCCGACCACTGGCCCTGGGCGAAAGTTCCAGGTAAACCTGACTCAGCGTTCTCAGAACCCGGGCCTCTTCCCATCTTGCCGAGTCTAGAGGCCTTCTGAGATAAAGAGTTCAGTCGAACAGTGGATGGTAGTTTTCCCCAAGGGTTGGTTTCATCATGAAGAAGAAGAAATTCAGAACCAAACTTCTTTGCACAAGAAATACACTTTAAAACTTTTTTTCCTCATTATTAATGACTCTTTTCCTAGTGCAGGGTCGTAGGGGTTCAGAGTATGTTCTTGAAGCATAGAATGTGAGGCAGGGTGCATCCTGGAAGCAGAACCGGTCCATCGCAGGACAGTCGCACACATACAGCATGTACTCACACATGCCTTTTAAAATCAAATGTAATGCCAATTATGGACACCCAAAACACATGTCTTTGGACTGTGGGAGGAAACCAGAGCACCTGCACATGTAAAATTCTGAAGGACTGAGCCGGATTCAAATCCATATCCAAAACTACAGCCCAGGAGCTGTGAGGTGCCAACTCTACCCTGTGCTGCCCAACTTAAAACATGAAATATCCAGCGCATTTAAATGTTAAATTACGGACATTTTGGTGTTCGAGCTCTCATTCCTTTTGTTTGGCCCTAGAGTGTTGTGCGGTTTGTAAGCTTCGATGCCAAGTTTTTTTTTGTTTTTTTTTTATTGTTGTTGTAATGTCTGATTTCTGTGCATTATGGGAGTCTGGTGCAATGTAATTTATTTCTTGGGTACAAAAAGGAAAGCAAAAACTAACAATAAATGTCTGAGCAGCGGGGTATAGAAAAGCAGAGCTAATTGCCTGGCCAGCTACTGAAAATGCAAAGGGTTTATAGCACCGACACACACACACAGAGTACAATAAGCATCGGTGGACTGTACCTGTGATACTTGGGCTTATGCTGTATTTCAGAGCTTTTCTGTGTTTGCAGTCCTAACAAAAGAGGGGTCATTCTTTCTCTCAGTTACCCATGGATACCGGTCAGCTGGTCCCTGGAGAGCACTATTGTGTCACCTGCTTTTGTTGTTTTGGAAAACGCCCGGGCAGTGAGAGAGCCAGGTACTAGATTAAACAAATGCGAAGGGAGGGAGCGAGGACAGACAGTGTCGCAAGGGAACTGTCCTCCTACAATAACTTCCCCACCCCAGTGCTGCTGATGGTCACCCAAGCAGGTTGTACGAAGCCCATCCACCGATGCCGCACTTGACCGAAGACCCCTCTCTATGCATCTGCAGAAGCTCTTCCAGGAGGTGGGTCACACTCAGGTTCTCCTGCAGCCCACTAACCTCCGCAGCTCTCCTTTCATCTGTGGATGAAAGCGGCTCGGAAGGAAGTGTGGTCGGAAGAGCCAGTTCCCCTGCAGGCGATGCGACCTGCTGACACGCACGCTACCCGCCGGGCATGGCTGCCAGCGTCCAAATCCTGCTTTTTTTTTGCCGTTTAGATCTCCACAGCTACCGGTGCTTGCTTGGCAAACAGGTCCTACCTGTCTTACCACGGGGGCCAAACCGCACGCCCCACTCCTGTTACAGACAACAACAGAAGGAAATTCACAAACTTCCATAAAATGGACCCGAAACATTCACATGACTGGCATCGCATTAATAGCTAAAACTTGTCTTATTGTAACTCAATCGGGTCATAATACAAATATGTATATATGTATTCTTGTAATAAACGCAGTGTGCTATTGCACATATCCTCTATATCCTCTCTTCAATTGGCTAATGATAGAAGGGCCTGTCCAGTATTGCCAAATTTCTGTTAAATTTATATGTTCGTAAAATAGCGTTCTTATGCCTCCATAAGAAGTGATATATTTTAAAGCATACCTTGAACATATTAGCCAGACTGTTACAACGAAAGAGCGAAATAGCAACATCACCCCTAGAAAATAACAGGGAGGTACCGACATGCGCAGCATAGCATTTTGTCTGTTCAGTTGGAGTCCGTTAAATCGAGGATTTACTGTACGTCAATTTCAAGATTTAAGGTTCTTGAAGATGATTTCCCCCCCCCTGTTCTGCTTCCCCCTCAGTATTTTTCCCCTGCTGGCTCCTTCTTGCTCTGATACTTGCCCATTTATTTAGAAGCAGTACTGCACCATCTGCAACAGGCCTACAGGCGTCACTCGTATGTGATTTATGACTCTGTGCCCCAAATAATAAAGGGAGCAGCAGAGCAGAGTGACTGCAGTAGTCATTGATTTTCCTGTGCAGTTCACCCAGGCCTGAGTAAATAATAGCCAACAACACACACTCTTGGAAAATGGGATCTTCTTCTGATAGCTTTTTTTGAAACAGAATACATTTGCCACCTACGCAGTCACCTTGATGAATTACTTTGCGACAAAAAAAAAAAAAAAAAAAAAAAAAGTTAAAATGCAACGGGACTCTGCAGTTGCGGGGGGTCCTCTGGCGATTTCCACAGAAAAGGCGCTATGTAAAACGCGGCTGCGTAAACTTTGACTAACCTCACTTCCTCGTACCTAGGCTTCCAGTTCCTTCCGACCGGAGTGTCCAAGGATTAGACGCGTTGGGAGATGCTGTCAGAGGAGAAGAGAAAAGCAGAAATGAGATGGAAGAGGATCTGTGGCCGCCTGCAAGAGGATGAAAGAGGAGCGTTACATCCTGATGTCATAAACAAACTTGGAACATATAGAAACTTTGGGAAAATGAAAAGTTAATATCTTCTAGAAACTGTATTTCCATTTCATTTTTAGCCCGGGAATTTTTTTTTTACCCGCTGAAAACGTTTTTGTTGATTTCGACGGTGCATTTTTTGCAACCAGAGATACGTCTCAGCCATTTAAGTGCAGCGGTTAGAGGACTGAGAATATGAAGTCTTTTCAGTTTCTTGCTGAACAGACTGCACTCAGTGGGTCTTTTGGGCTCAGTATGCACCTAAATGAATAAACATCTCTTTTTAAACCAAAGCACAGACATCTGTTTCAGCGCTGCATTCGGCATTACATAATTTCGGAACCGACTGATGCTCCAGTCAATTCACATCTGTGAATATATATGCTGCGGGACTGCGTGAATGTGACACCCTCCCCCTTGTTAAACCTATTGCACTTTGATTACAGAGAAGCCAAAGTGTATGAATTTAAACGTTATTATTGACTATTTGTCGGCGGCAAAAGTATTACTCGAGCCGTAAAGATGTAATTCACCGCAGCTGATATGGAAAGATAACATTTATCAAGAATTTCTCAAAGGACAGCTGCAAATATTCATAGAAAATGCAGCACAACAAGAATAATGGGCAGAATTGAGTTGAGTCTGGAGGGTAGGGATAATAGTATTTGAAATAGTAAATAGTAAATTGTAAAAATCGTATTTAAATAAAATAAATAGCATTGATAAACAAATAAAAAGCTACATTTTTCTCTTAATCTCCAATGAATTGATTCTCCAGAGATCAATAACAGAATAATAAAATGGGTGTGAGCTTCTGAATTTGTGAATCACTGAATAAATCACTGCATGACCGAGTGAAATGAACGTAAAACGATGGAGCGGAAAGGTAGAACCGTTCAAATCTTCTCCAAGACCTCGCGTTTCCATGCTTGTGCACCGGACGCAATGAATGGCGAACAGAATATGTGAATCTCTTATCTAAATGAATAAAACCATATGTTCACAAAGGCTTGGAACTTTTCACAATGTGACTAAAACAAATCTCAAATAGCACATATTAGAGTGAATACAAAATGGAATTTTTATCCCAAGCGTCCATGAAAGGAGTCTTGCGGTGTGACTCGAATGTGCGGGTTCACAAAATATCCCTGGTCGTCTGGTATTCCTCAGCGCTGCCCGGTGGATGTTAGCATAATTGGATTTCACTCATATTCATCTGCGAGGCCTGTCTTAGCGACCTGGAACCCGCAAAATTAAAGCTGCACGGAGACAGGAAGAATTTTGCCCGTTTAAAAGTAACGGAAGAGGCCTGCATTCAACGCGATGCGCAGCAGTTAAATGACAAAGAGGAGCGACGGCAACACAATCCACATCCAGCGCAACGTGAACGTTACAAAGATGAATAAACTCTGTTATACCCCGCAATACATAACAAAGTAAAAAAAAAAAAAAAAGACAGTTAATGTAGCTTGAGCAAGGAATTTCCGTTATAATATTTTAATACTGCGTGAGTTCGGATTTTAATGCATTTAAATGTGTTTGTTGTTTTAACTTCATCAGTGGCCCGATAGACATGATTTTGTGGGAAAATTTGGTATTTTAGAGTCACGGTGCAACACATACCCTTTTATAGATCCTTTTACAGTGTCGTGCTTTTTAAAAGTGCCAAAGTCTTATTATTTAAAGAAATGCACAGTCCCTTATTTATGATGGTCATCTGTCAGAAGTAGATGTGCAGAGGGATTCATGGGTGAGGTGTATTTTAGTGTTCACGGTGGGTTTTATAAGTGGCTGGATTGTCAGTAAAGTATTGGAAAATATTTGAAAGAAAAAAAAAAGCAGCCCTTCTATACGCCCATCCTAGCCGCTCCCCCCTGCCTAGTGTGAACAAAGGCTGTTACAGCATTTATCTCAGTGTCCTTGATCCCTCCATCGGAAACCCAGCCCTGCACTTGTCACAGTGTCCTTTTACAAACAGTACCAGCTTTGTTCAATAAATATTATTTGCTCTAAAGGTTTGATAAAACAATTTCCTATACGGTGAAACAGCAGGCATTGTTGGAAGCGACCCTAAGCTTTACCCACATATTAAAACAACATACCAGATACAGCTGAATTTATGTGCATTCACTTATACACCCTTAACATTTATGATTCACCTGTACGGTTTCGTGGACTTGAATTTAAAGACATTTTAAATAGGCAGGGATATGTTATATTTTATTTGTGAGAAGGGTTATAACATTTTAGGAAGCATCTTTCTCTCATTGTTTGGCAGTGTGATTTGCATGCTCCGCATGTCTTGTTTTCCTTCACATCCCCGGAAAGTGGAAGAAAGCCTTTCTCAAACCCTCCGTCTGTTTTTGATTGTAAAAGGCATTAATTTATTTCAGAGATGTCAGGTTGTCCTGCGCTGTTCTCTTGCGAACCGGCAGGGCTTCCGAACAGCTGAGTCGCACAAATGGTCAGCAGTTTTCTTTCAATGAAAGGCCCGGGAGAAAAATAAGTGGGAGTCATTCAAATGTGTTCTCCTATGAAATGACTTTTCAAATATATAGAAACCTCTGCGCAATAAATTGCTGACTTCGCCTCACTTAAGCGGAGATTCCCGTCACAAAGAGGCGACTGGAAGTGTCTCCTGCTGTCGGCACTCGTGTCCGCCTTCACTTTCATCGTTGTTTATTCACCTTCCGTGGAGAAAAAGCATGGCTGCGGCCTACCCTGCCGCTCGCTCAATCACACCGCAGGCCTGACTTTCACACTGGTTGTCGCTGGGAAAAGGCTTTCGGAAATATACGCAAGGCTGTGTGCTTTAAAGTTTGCCAGGGTCCAGTTGTTTAGACTAGCAAAGCTGTTGAATAGTGACATAGCGGCGTTCATATGATCACGTGGGTTTCCTCTTCATGCTCCGCTTTCCACCCACAGTCCAAAGATGTGTGTTTCAGGTGGACCGGTGACTCTAAAGTGACCGCAGTGTGTGTATATTTGAGTGAATGTGTGTGTGCACGCGCGCGTGCGCTCTTTGATGGACTCGTGTCCTGTCTAAGGTCTACCCTGACCAACACTCTAAAGTACACAGGAACTGACAATGAAGGATGAAAAAATGTAATCAAAGTAGTGCAAGCTGTTAAATTTAACAGGAATTTTACTGCGGTAAAATAAGTTGATGGAGTAAAATAACATCAAATTAGCGCTAAGCACCCCCCAGAGAAAACCGTAGTTAAATGGAACAATAAAGTGCACAAAATTCATTGAAGATACTTGCGATGGGAATATGAAAATAAGAACTGGGTTTGGTTCCGTCTACAGAATCCACTGCATGCTCGCGACCGCACGCCATCGTCCCCCCCCCCCTTGCCGAAACCTTGTTGAGTTTTTTGTGCTTCCCGAGCATAAACCAGCCGCCAGCATTTTGTAGGATTTATGTTTTCATCAGGCACTTTCTTGTTTCTCGCTGCATTTCCTTGTTTACATTCCACCTTCTCCCTCCAAGAGCAAATAGTACAGCGCCTATTCTCATACACAACGCGAGGACCGGCAGCGTCGCAGTGCAAAAATATCGTGCATCCTCCACCGAGCGCCATGATGAAACGGAGCACAGGTTCTCAAAGGAACGTGCGATTTCTGTACGCGGTACCGTTTTTCTCATTTTTACTTTCTAGAAGGACGCATTACTCTTTTTTTTATCGCAGTGCCATTCAGTCTGTTATCTCTCAAAGTGTAATAGCATGGCAGGGTGTTCAGTCAATCAGAAACCCTGAGCTTAAACCCAAAGAACCCGAAGGCATTACAACAAATGCAGCCGAATCCACTGTACTTGATGTCCAGGAAGTCTAAAGCCCGTTTGACGGAAATGCTTGTCAAGCAGCTCGATGCCACAGCATCTACCCCTGGTTCCCTTCATCTATCCAGAGCTGTCAGAAATTCAGGCGCAACACAAAACATTTCAGAAACTCGCTCTTACCGAGGACTTGCCACCTTTCTAATTCAGAAAGTTATCAAAGCGCTCCAAGATTTCAAGATTTTTTCTGATGGCGTACTGGGGGAACAGAAACTGATTAGAAAAAGACCTCTGGACCAAGAAACCGACAGAGAAACTGGAAGAACCGCACAAAGAGACAAAGATGTATTTCTAATCTTAACAACTATGGAAAAATAGTCATTATTCTTAATATAAAAGATGCTTCCAGTAGGCCAGACACAAGGGTATATTTCATCTTTAAATATACTACATTCCGGCAGGATAAAGGGTTTCAGCCTCACAGAAGAACCACCTTGAGTCCGGGACCAAAGTTCAAGAACATCAGACACCCCGAAATCAGAGGTGTGAAAGAAGCCGAAAGTTTGGCAAAAGTCAAAGTAGCAGCTACCGCAGGAGAAGCAGAAACGTAAGCCCGGCTGAGCCCCGAGTGGAAAAGAGCTGCAGGCATCGTGCAAGAATGATGCACACCCGGTCAACCTAGACAGCACCTGTACGAGGCGATCTGGACGGAGGGGCGAAAGCAAAACCGGACACGAGCGCCCCTGGGAAAAATAAAAACGGTTTACGGCAGCGCGTGCTCAAATTTTTGAGCGCAGAGTGGCGGAAATCAGCCCTCCGCAGCGGAGTGTCTTTCCCAAGGAAAAGGGAGACCGGCTGAACGATCACTTCCGTTGTTTCATTACGGGGAGCGAGACTCGGCGGTTCATTGCTTCATTATTTATTTTTCGGTAACGCAATCGATCGCGGTCGCCGAAAAAGCGCCCTGGGAAAGAACATCTGCCGATTATTTGTCGGGAATAAAAACGGGCGGCCAAACCGACAAGACCCGGCTATCGGAAGCAGCTCATCGGCGGCAAGATTACATCTAAATCTCAAATAATTGATTTGCGCGGATTTCTGATCCACCGTCTTTCGGAAGAATATCAATCGGACCCTCATTTATCTGATTCGCCCGAAAGGGCCTTTCTTCCTCCTCCTCCACCGAAGGCCTCGAGAGCCGCTCTCATTAGACTCCAAATTCAAAGCCCGTCTTCCTTTTCCGTATCTGCGCCGTAAAAGCGTCGCTTCTCTCATTTTCTTGCAATTAGCATCTTTCCCCGCAAGCGATTCCTACTGACGGCGGCGTTCCGAAACGGGCGAACGCCGACAAAAGGAAGAAAAAAGGAAACGGTGAAACGCGAGGAGCCGGGAAATGAAAAGAAAGCGGCCCGCGGGTGAAGCCCGACGCTGGCCGCCGTATCGGTAAACGGGCTTTGCCGCGAAGACCACCCGAAACGCGTCGCTGAAAAAACGAGACGGACGCCATCGTCCGCTCTCTGCCGGCGGACGCGAGAGGGTTCGCTCGCTTTTTCGTTTCCCGCGTCAGCTGGAGCCTCGAGTGGCCGAGACCTCGGCTTCGCGGCCTCAGCGGCGGCCGAGAGGTCGCGCGGTCGGCGAGCGGGGCCTTTAGCGCCTCGGGCCGCGGCGGAGCATCGATTTCTCTCCTCATCAGATTTTGCAACGCACCAGAGGACCCCTGAAATCACAGCCGTTTTCGCTTTCAGTCGAAGAGGCTCTATTTTCCGCAGACGCACGTGACTCGAGGGAAAATTGCTATTTTCGTGCAGCGGAGAGACACTTTGTCGGGCTTGAGCCGAGGCTGCTGTAAACACAAATGTTAAAAACGACGAGGAGAAGCAGATATTCGGATGCCTGCGTCATCGCCGGCGCCTCTTGTAGCGCAGCGTGACTCTGCCCTGTGCCATTCCCCTCAAGGCCATCAGCTCTACGCTTCGCCGCATCAATAAGGCACACAATGCAGCCTCACCTTAATAATAATAATAATAATAATAATAATAATAATAATAAATAAAACGCCGCGCACGAAACATACCGTTCCTACTAATTATTTCAAAACAAAGTATTAAAGCAGTAAATAAGAGGACGCCTCCATTCAGGGCCGTCTTTGGGGACAGTTCACAACTGTTGGTGGAAACGGATGAGGATTGGGTTATTTAAACCAATGCTTAAATATTTATTTGTTATTAAATTACTTACTTCACTATCCCAAGAGGCACGTAAGGCCTCCAGAGCTTCCATCCATCTGCTCCTATCGAGGGAGATTTTAAAATTATACTGCATAATGAATTTAAATGTTTCATCGATTCATCCATTATCTGCTTTCCCGGAGCAGGATCGCGGGGGTCCGGATCCTACCCTGGAGGCACAGGGCATGAGGTAGGGTCCACGCTGACTGGGGCACCACGCCGGCGGAATAACCTGCACGGCCGCTTACACTAAGGGCAAGGCCGAGTGAGCGATCCACCTGAAATGTATGTCTTTGGACCGAAAACGTGCAAAGGCCACACGTACTGATGTGCGCTTGAACCCGCATCCTAGGAGCAGCGAGGCGGCAGAAGGGCGACGCCGCCCGGGGCTGAACCCCAAGATTCATTTATCAATAATGCAGGCACTGGATTTTGTCCTCTCGCACGTTCTTCAACTTCCGTCGCCGAAAGAGCCGCTCCGCGTACAACCCGAGCACAGAGGGGTACAAATCAACAGGACGGGATATATAAACATCAAATTTGTTTCCTTGACCCGTTCTGGAGAGAACCGTCTGGAAAAACTGCACGTCACCCAAAAGGCCACTGGAGAAATTCATCAACTGCCCGTTCTGTATTTGGACAAGGAAGAGCGACGCACCTGTCAGAGTCGCGGGGGCCCTCCTCAATCTGCCCCTGCCTGCGGAAAATGCCGATTCATCGGGGTTAAAACAAATTGGCTCTAAAAAAGGTGGGAAAACATAACATCTGTGATTGTTTACGGTTAAATCGCACTTAAAGACAATTTATTCCCCCAGTCCGGCCGCGTCTCCTCCCGCTGTGTCGACTGCGCCTCATTTTCTGGCTGCAGAGCTGGCGGAGCTCCTCGGTACACGGGCAGGTTCGCCGGGGCAGGCTGAGCGATCGTTGCAAGAACGGAGCCCAATGAATATGATTGAATATGATTTGCAGCGACCGTAAACCTGACAGAGGGAACGACTCCAGATGGCTTCCTTTACCGGCACGGTTCTAGCCGCTACTGTTTGCGGTATCTGTGTGTGCTTGGATGGCATCCTGCTTTTTAGGTGCTTACATTTACTAAACTTGTTAGCCTGGGGGCCATGTTTTGCTTGCTTGTGCATCTGGCTCTCTTTAATCTGCGTATAGCAGTTTTTTTCTGTTTGGCTAAAATAGTGTATAGGTGTGGGTGACAAGAGGAGGCATCATCTCTGCTAGAGACAAGTAGGGGCAAATGACTCTGCCTCACCCCCACAAACCCTAAATGCATCCTTGTGCTTTTTTTTTTTTAAATTCACTCACGTTCACATTATATGTAATGCGTGTCAAGGTTTACAATTAAACACAATAAAACCTTAGAAATGGCTGAAAGCATCCTTGTGTCGAAATGTGGAGGTGAGGAACTTACTTGTTTTATTCGGGCATCAGGAAGATACTGGCAAGCAGATATAATACGAGGTGATTTCTGGAAAAGAACCAGTTTTTAAAATGTGAAAAAGTTGTTTAAAGTCCAACCTTAAATATGAGTGCCATCTGTAAGGTATGTATAAATTTAAGGTTTTCATCCATAACCACAACCAAAGCCCAAAAAGCATCCAGCTGCAGCTGCTCTATAAATAGACCTGTTCGTACACTTACTCTATTCATGCTGAATTTACTTTAATGATACCGCGTCTGGCGGGGTACGTCAGGAAGACAAAAGGACGTGGTAATCTTAGGGTAGGAGGGCCGTGCGCCGAGGGCGGGGTAAAATTGCCCGGGAGGCGATGGGGAGACAATTCTGTAAATGGTGGTGAAAGTTCGCCGAATGACTGCCACGATCTTCCCAGCAGCAGCACAGCTCAGGAGAAACAGCCATTCCCCACGCAGAAGAGCCGCAAGGAGGCCGCCGCTGCCACACCAGGTCCTCGGGGAGAAATTATATCGCTTCTGTCCAAAAAGCAAACGCGGAGCACCACACACCATTAAGCCGAATTTCCCACGCACTGCGGTAAAGCGAACCCTCAAGATGAAGTTGTCCAAATGTCTTGGAGGAGAAACTCAAACCTTTGGCCGCAGGACCTACACAGTTACAAAGAAACATCATTACGGCCATTTGCATTTTCTCCCCAAATAAATATGTTTCCTGCAGGTGTGGCAGAATCCTGGTGTATAATAATAATAGTCATCCTTGTCCATTGAACTTTATGAATACTTTACTGGCCATTTTTACAGCATGGTACTCCCATCATGTCAGTTCACAATAAGAATCTTGACCGTAGGCACTACAGCAGGAGGGGATTTGAAATGAAAACCTTCATATTGCAAGGCAACAGCTACCTGCTACCCGGTCTGCTTTGTTGCCCCTTTGCTAGGAGATCTGCTGTCAATGTGCCAGTGGCTGAACTCCTGCTGTTCAAGACACCACCTCTTCACTTAAACCGTGACATGGGGTCCTTCTGCTGCAATCTGGGATTAAAACACACACACACACACACACACACACACACACACACACACACACACACACCTGAGCACTTCAGGCATTTATACTGAAATGTACAGGCACTGTTTCAAATCAGCGTATCATCTCCGTACCTAAAACTACTCTGAATTGGGCTTCCTGCTCCTGCCGCATTGTGTTGGATGATTTAAGTGGCTGAAGGGTGCCGCAACGAGGTCCACCCTGGGACTTGAGTCTACAACCTTCAGGCTACTGTACAAAGTCTTTCCCATTTGCTGCTCAGCACTTTTTAATCTGCGAGGCTTGCAACATGATTTGTATTAGAAAGCCCGGAAAGGGGCCGCTTAACACTAAAGAGGGATGAGAGCTATTACGGCGGCGTGCCGCAGACAGGCTTCTCGGGGTTTTGCCGGTGGGTTGTGAGATCACCCCTCTCCTCCGGCTCCTGGAGACACCTTGCGCGTTAAAAAAAAAAAAAAAAAAAGGCAATGTGTGTGTCCACCTGCACCTGCCGCAGTGCACATGCTGACTTAACACTCCTGTGCTCTGGAGACAATGCTGGGCATGAGATTCCCCAAGGCCGGTGGAGCGCTAAATGCATGAAAGTATTTGTTTGGGGGTGAGGGAAGGCGTATCGGGGGGAGGTCTCCTCGTATGTTAGGCAACGGCTGCGGGCGTTTTTAATGCCACAGAAGGTTACATCCCTCGGTAAAGCAAGACCCCCCCTGCGTTAATGCATAATGTCACCAGATCTCAGTTCATTTGCTGCTTTTTTGTTTTTAAAATGGGTTCCGAAACATGGAAAGAAGAAGAAAAAGCCGAAACTGACCTTTTCCCAGCAGATGGTGAGAGGGAGAGTAATGTCTAGGGAAGTTCATAAAGTAACAGCAGCCCTGCGAGCGCCAGCATGATGATTTTTCTAAGTCGGCCACGTCTTTTATCTGCTTCTGCATATCTGTACGGCCGCCAGAGGCCGATGCGACGCCTCCCATAGCACTGGTTGCAGTCCAGGCGTTGTCTTGGCTCATCTTTTCGCAACGCGCAGGACTCATCGCAATGTGGACTGACTGGATATATCGCTAGATCAGCTTGAAAATAAGAGCGAGGAGTTATTTTTGATGGACCGCTACGCTTAGCTGTGGCTCCATTTACAGCAATCCAGCAAACGTCGGTTGAATTAAGACATTCGTATTGATTTTAATTTAAAAGGAACACAATTGCGTTTAAATCATTTTAATCCCAGGCTGCATTTTTTTTAGCCTCAAATATAAAGTGGAGCCCCGAGGCTGGGAGGAGCTGCAGTGGCCGCGATGCACTGGGCGATCCCACCTCCAGCGAAGCCATGAAGACGATTGAAGGACGAATGATGGACAGATCGAGCTACGCGCAACCCGCGTTCAGACACGCTTTAAAAGCTACCCTAAGTCACCGCAAACAAGCTAAAAACAGTCATTTTAAAAAGGCTTTAAGACACGTGCAATAATTTTTAAAAGTCCTTTTTCGATGGTCCAGAAGGGCTTAACGTATTTCTAACATGCATACATTTACCAACAGAATTTAGTCTCATTTCTGTTTCTCCGAAGAAGTAACCTGAATGAGGCTGTTTGTTAAATAATTCATTTGGGAGCTTGCAAAGAATTCTAAAGCCTCCTTATTCTCAAAAGCACCTCGCATACGTATTTTTCCACGAAACAAACGTGTGTTGTGTCTTGAGTTACGACTTTCCATTTTCTCTCCTGTTGCCAAACAGATAGTTATGGAATACATATTGGACAACTTTCCTCCTGTGGCTAATTTGTGTTGCAGTAAAGAAGTACATTCCTTCCAAGACAAAATAGTTCACTGCACTGTCAAGGGAAATGAGGCAAGGAGAGCGAATGTCTGTCTGAGTGATACCGGCAACTCGGAAGGGCAGGGCAGGCCCGTAGGAGGCGCTGCAAGCGAGATCCCCTGCGATCGCCTGGCAGGGAAAATGAGACGGCAAACCGCAATGTGCACGGCCCTTTACGTGCAAAGTCAGCAAGTACTGTAACTTTATATCATTTAGGTCATAATTGATACAACTGGGAGAAGGTAATCTCATCGTAAATCCGTAATTAAAGGGTAGAAAGAAATTGAAGTTGCCGGATAGTTGATTTATTTTGCCGACTTAGCACCTCTCGCTTCACAGTTTGATGGGAGCAAAGAAATATGTTAGTAAGAAGATCCCCAGGGTAGTGCAGAGCGTTATAACCCAAGAAGCAGGTAAAATGTCCCTAGAGATGAATCAACAAATTGGAAAAAAGAGCCTAATATCAAACCTTCTAAAGTATTATTTTGTATTTAGACATACACTCAATGGCCAAAAGTATGTGGACCCCCCCCAACAGCTGGGCTGAGCTGTGTCAGCCGCACCCATGCGGCATGCAGACAGATTCTAGACAATTGTGTGCTTTTTGGGGAAGAAGAAGCTCTTTTCCTGCTCCAGAATGACTTTGCCACCATGACAAAGCAGCTGAGCTCCATGAACACGGTTTGCCCAGGTTGGTGTGGGAGAACTCGAGGGGCTGCACAGAGCCCTGACCTCAACCTCAACTGAACACCTTTGGGCTGAACTTGAACACCAACCATGAGCCAGGTCTTCTCGCCCAACCTCATGTGGCTGAATGGGTACAAATTCCCAAAATCTGATGGAAAGCCTTCACAGAAGGAGGATGCTGTTATAGTAACAAAGAGAGGGGAACAACTCCATATTATTGCCCATGGCTTTGGATTGACATGTTCAACAAGCACATATGGGGATGATGTTCAGATGTCCACATACTTCCGGCCAGTATAGTTTCCTCAGTAAATCAGTGGATGGGTCTCACAGATGGTCTGGCTGTGTCATATTCCCACCTCTTGTGAGAAATTCCTGCTTTCATTTTTAGGATTCAACTGCTAGACACAATTATCGGAAGCCCTCATCAACAGAAATGCCAGCCCAAACCTTGTGTCCAAAATGTCAAAAATATCCCCACGAGGATACAATTTAATGTGATATACGCCAGCTATATAAATGAAAACTTGGCCAGACTGATGACACTTCAGTGTGTCAGTTTCTCACAATAAATGCACTGCCAAATCTTAAAACCCCATCTGAAGGAGAAGTTTCTCCAGTTCAAGTCCCTTCTTGTGTGCAGCTGTCTACCATGAACAATGAGCCCGATCGTGCGTTTGTCTAATTTTTGCAATTGATTTTGTACCACTATCGGACATATTACATGGAACTCCTATTGGACCTTCTGCAGAACTTATCCTGAGTTTTCAGTTTTACTTTGTCAGTGTGGCATTACAGTGGAGTATCCATAGGAAGTAGTGAATAAATACACCATCATATTCCTGCCAGCCTTACCTAAAAAGATTTATTCTATTCCAGGGAAGAAGTCACTCATTCGGGCCACCATGCTGTGGCAACCTCATGCTGCTGAGCCGAAGAAGAAATCAAACTAGCAGAAGTGATTCTGGCACAGTGGTGCAGAGGGTAGGTTAGGTCACCATCGCACTGTGCTCCTGTGGGTTTCCCCCAAATGCTCTGGTTTCCTCCCAGTCCAGAGACAGGTTGTAGCTGTTAACTGGCAATTCTAAATTACCTGTCATGTGTGAGATTGTTTCATTGCTCAGTTGTATAAGTGGGTGATGACAGTGGGTAAATGTAGGCATTTCAGAGTATTTGGCATTCGTAGTTCGATACAGCTGTCAGATAAACACGGTAATACCTCGACTGACACTCCAGATGTGTTGAGAAATGGAGATCGTGTAAGAGACTATTAATACAGTGTATTGCATAAATTGAGTTTTAAAACCGCTTTTGCACGGCATAATAAGAATACCACAGCAAATGTACACAGAAAGCAGTCTATTTTATCGATGACAAATGCAAAATTTGAAAAAATGTAAAACATATGGGAAGTTATTACAATAAATTACTCAAAAGGGTTAAATAAAGGTGCTATTGTGAAACAGTGTGAAAGGAGGTGGCGCTGTGGATGAGGTATTACTGTACTAGTCAATAAATTCAATACTGTGGGATCTGCGATTTCGTACGCTGCGATGACGGCAGGCGAACACTTCAGCATAAGACTAGAAACCTTCTGGAAACACCTGTGTGGCTGGGTTCCTGCATTTCGAGATGAGTTTGCATTTTGGCCCGGATTATTTATAGACTTCCGCTGCAGCTTGCATTGGTAGAGCTCACCTTGGAACGGCGCTTCCCCTGGGGGAGGTTAATAAAGATAACGCGTCGTGCGTTTCCCTATTCTGTAAATGGCGAATGGGTTCCTGAAAAACACAAAAAGAAATGCCGCCTCTCGTGGACATCCAGCAGCCAAATGATATACTGCTTTCCTTCCTGCGGGCCAAATGCTGTTGAGAAACAATAGGTACAGTATGAGGGGTAAAATGGAACGCAATGGTGTGATTCTACATATGACTGAATGCGAGGGGACAAGGGGCTCACAAGCAGGTGCCATGAATATTAGCGTAATTGAGCAACAAGCGTCATTTCTGATGACAAAGACCGGGAACTTGGCCTGTCACGGCCTGTCTCTAAAGTGAATTTCATCTTCACAACGGTGCCGTTTCTGAGGGTTTTCCTCCAAACTGCAAATTCTAGAAAGTTATTTCTACACCCCTCTGTTCTGCAGGGTTTTTCACACGAGCGGAGGAAATATTTTTAGGCTCTTTCGCCCCCACATCCTCTAAGGATTCTGAATGTTTTAGTTAAACTTCTCCTTGTGCGCAGGCACACGACCCCACAGCTTGGTTTCTGTTCTTTTAAGGCATCTGTTCAAGACTGGGTATCAGCCGTGTCGCCCTTTTCAGAAGCGTTTCTAGGGAATCTACTTATTTTTTACCGTGTGCAATGACCAGAACTCAGCAACCCAGGTGGAAGCCACCTAGAGGGCTTTTTATCTTTATATATATATATAAAAAAAACACACAGCCACCATCCTTCATTTTGTTGCCTTTTCATTTGGTCTGCACCTTTCTGCCTTTCATCCGTCACCAAAGACTCACTAACTTCTGTAGGGAAGTTGTTTTTTCCATTGTCCATCAACAGAACTCACTTTTTAACTTGCCATTGTGTACAGATATACTGTATTTTATGGCTATGTTGCAGAAACCTATATTAATGTAGAAATCATTCCTGAATTTGTCAGTCATCCATTAGCACTGCTTGTCCAAGGCAGAGCCACAGGGGTCCAGAGTCATTTTCTTACACACGTGCACACTAAGGACAATTTAGTCACCAATTCAGCTGAAACACAAGACTTTGGACTGAGCAAAGAAATCCACACCGACACAAACATAATATGCACATTGCACACAGAGTGGGATTTGAACCCATGTCTGTACCCTGAGTTCATGAGATGAGGTACCAGCAGTACCTGCTGTGCCTGCTTACCATTTATACAGCATTCAACGTATGGCCAAAAGTGTGTGGACATCTGAGCGTCACACCCATGAGTGCTTGTTGAACCTCCCATTCCAAACCCATGGGCATTGATTGTTCCCCCCTTTGCTACTATAACAACTTCCACTCTGGCTTTCCACCGGATTTTGGGAATTTGTGCCCATTTGGACACAAGCGCATCAGTGAGGTTGGGCACCGATGTCGGGCGAGATGGCTTGGCTCGCGGTCAGCGTTCCAGTTCATCCCAAAGGTGTTTTGTGGAGTTGACGTTAGGGCTCTGTGCAGCCATTCAAGTTCTTCCACACTGACCTGGGCAAACCGTGTGTTTATGGAGCTTACTTTGTGCACGGCGAGCGGGGCACAGTCACGCAGGAAAGGAGCTTCTTCTTCCCCAAACTGTGTGCCACAAAGCTGGAAGCACACAGTTGTCTAAAATGTGTTTGTATGCTGTGCGGGTGCGGCTGAAACAGCTCAGCTCAGTCATTCGAAGCGGAGGGTCCACTTCCTTTTGGCCGTACAATGTACGTTGCATTTCATTTGTTGTTAAAATTTTTCAGTTACAGTTTGTAATAAAAGGCCAAAAGTTTTAGCAGTTTTGTCTCAGGAATAAGTTTTTTTCAGTAACTCCTATTCTGCTCATCATTCACCATTCGCCTGCTGTACAGTTGTTGGCTCTCTTGCTCTCATTCACCACTTTAAAACCCATCTATCCGAAATGAAGGACTTCCCTACCAGCTGGGCCTGACTGCACTTGCCAGATAACTAAATATGTGACCATATTGTTGTCGCTGGTGCCCGGCAGTTCATCTGTGTTTACGCTGCAGATTCGGCCCGGATTACTACGGAGAACCGAGCCCAGATTCGCCTCGTGCCTACTGGGGAAGAGAACATACTGTGTGAGGAAACGGCAATTCTCGAGCTCTTCAAAAACCAGCTTTTGCTTGCCTTCCACTTCTCTCCCAAATGAGCTGAAGAAGAGACGCAAAATTGGCCAAAATCATTTAACCCTCACCTACAGGTTGGCGAGTTCAGCATCGCGCACTCCCACCAAAGCAGTCGCCTCACTTTCCTCTGCGAACTGTCGAATATTCTTCATCTTGTGCTGTTTTACACGCTGAAATTATTCCAAGTCTATTAATACAAACACAGACATAAATTATCACAGCAGCTCTTCCAGATTTAACACAGTTGGCACTGTGTCGCATTCGCACTTGAGGAAATCGCTCTTGAGCAAGTGGAAAACTATGCAAACAGGACACATACAAGATATGAGCGGCCCGGCTCAGTTTACTCAAATGCCAGCTGGGAGTCTGATGTATAATTTTGATCGATGAGATGGCACTGCATAATGCGAAGGAGGGACTGCAGGCAAGAGGAAAGAGAAAGGGCCTGACAGGTGCTACTAAGAGTTGCCGGCTGTCCTCAGAGGTTGACTGATAGCAGTAGCTGGACGATCCATTTTAATGTCAGCGGCATTATACCGGCGCCAGACAAAAAAAGGCTTCAGCTAGAAAGCGATAGTCGATAAATGGAGCGTAAGAGGACTTGTGGGGAGGAAGAGTAATGATGTGCGCCTTAAGTCACGATGTCACGCAGCTTGTGTCATCGGAACGGCTGCGTGCCGGAGAGGAGCCGCGCGTGCAATGGCGTCACGAGGGCGACCGCAGCAAAAGATCTGAGCCCTGCGGCCCAACTGGACTTTTGCGGTTCGGTGTGCCGCATGAGCGCGGCGCGGAGGCGAACGCGCGGATTAATTTTCCCGCTCTGTCGTCGCCCCTGCAACACAGCGCAAAAATGCAGGGTCCGCGTTTCCTAGCGTTTTATGTCGTCTACAAAGGCCCGCTTGCTTTAAACGAACATTTAAAATGCTCACGAAGGAGGGGATTGGACATGACAGGACAGGAGAAGTGATTTTTGCTCATTTATTGAAATACAGCAGTCCCCCCTTATCTGGTTTTGCTTTCCGAGGTTTCAGTTACCCGCTGTCAAGCGCCGTATCAAAATATTCAATGGAAAATTCCAGAAATAAACAATTCATAAGTTTTAAATTGCGCGCCATTCTGAATAACGCGATAAAATCTCGTGCCGTCCTGCTCCCACCTAGGACGCGAATCATCCCTTTGTCCAACGCATCCACGCTGCGTACACTACCCAACCATTAGTTGCTTAGTAGCCGTCTCGGTTATCAGGATGAGGTATCGCAGTGCTTGCGTTCAAGTAACCCTTACTTGACTTAATAATGGCCCCAAACCATTCTTAAGCAAAATTATGTATGTATAGAAAAAAAACATAGTGTGTACAGTATATAAGGGTTTGGTACTATCCGCAGTTTCAGGCATCCACCGGGGGTCTCGGAAAGCATCCCCCTCGGATAAGGATGGACTACTGTACTTAAAAAGATGTTTGAAAACACTTATCTGCACCGGTTTTATTTGCAAATTCAAATGCCATTTGGCTCCCATCTAAAAGGGGAAAAACCTGTCAAAAAAGTAAGTAAATTAGTAAATAAATAAATAATATTTATTTATTTAAAAAAAATAAATAGCCTGCGATTAGTATGGAAAGCACTCAGGGTTTGTTTGGTTTCTTTCTTCATCTCATTACCTTTCAACACATCCATCAAATGTCTTTTACACTCCAGTGAACCTGAGTTTCTGTCCCTCTGCAAAAGAGAAGACAAAGCAAATTGGAAAAGCCAAGCGGAGGAAGATGGAGGCGCTTTCGGGAGAGCGTTTGTTAGCGGCAGTGTGGAAATCAATAAGAATGCCACGCACTCTCCAAATACGCAGCGTTTAAATCCCAGCGTTTTCACTGCTGCTTCGCAAAATGCTTCGGGTACAACCCAGCAAATTTTGATGAATGCCTCATCACTCTTGTGCACTGAATTGAACTGTACGGCTTTACAAGGTTAAAACAAATGAGATAAATCGGCAAAATCACAGGATTCACTTAACAAAGACAGTCGGATATGAGCAATGCTAATTTAGAAAAACACACATATAGTCAGACGTATGTTTTTTTAAATTAATTTTTAAACTAATTGAAAAAATATAGTATATATTTGTTGAAAAATTCATTATATATATTTATATTTTGGTAATGAGAAAGAGTCAAAGTACAAAGGAACATGATATTTGAATGTGTGTGTGTATACGTGTGTGTTTTCTCAACCTTTCAGATGAATTCTGTGCAATTTGCAGAGCTGGAAGAAGGAATTAAGTCTTCCTGTGGTTTTTAGGGTAAACCTGCTTGGTGGAGATGTTTGTTTTACCTTTGCTTCTTAACATTTACTGTTCAAAACAAGTTCCATGTTTAGGTCACAGTGGAAAAACAAGCGGTGCAAACCCTCATGTGTAAGCCATGTTGCCGTGCGCGATCGGTGTCACCTCTGCAGCTTCACGTCTCTCGGCCACGGAAAACCGGCTGGTCCTGAACACCAGATCACCAGGCATCAGTTTGGCTCGAATGAAGATTCACCAACTCCTTTGCAAGTTAGATACTATTGTTATAATTAAGGGAATTTGTCACAGACATTTTTCTCTGTTCATATGCATTTTTCTAAAAACATTTATACATAACAGTTGAGAAAATAAACATATTGTCCACCCTAATTTACAAAGCCCCAACACACACCCACTCCCATACCCACACACACACACACACACACACACACACACACACACACACACACACAACTTTTCAAGCCTTCCTCCTGAACAACAGCACTGCAAAAAAAAAAACAAGGACATTGTTGTAAAAAAATAAAAAACAAATTAAAAAAATCAATTAATCTTTGGGGCCTCCAGTTACTTGTGCTTTGTGAGGGTAGAGAAATGGTTCCTCTTGTTCAAAAGTCCATATTCAGTTCATAATTTGCTAATCAATTCTTTACTACATGATGGATGTTCTTCAGAAGACTACACAGCATCATTCGTGAGAAAAGGCATGACATATTGCTGGAAACTGCTTAAAATTCAGTTTGCCATTACTTTTAAAGCTGGTTTTTAGACTCGCTTTCAACATCCCCCCATTGAAACATTTGGGGACCTACGGAAAAACTCCAAGTCGTAGCTATGAAGGGATGTCACATAAAACAATATTATGGTGATAGACAGATTTTCGTCATTCAATTTTTAATTCTGAATTCAGCTGTAGGAAAAAAAAAAAACAAGCAAGCATCACCACTAGAAAAGAAAAGAAAACCCAATGAAACAGTTAACAGAGTGGGGAAAATAAAATAAAATAAAATAAAACAATCTACCACACTGCAATCAAACCGACAACCTAGTGTTGAGAGCAGAGCCATTTCAGACATCCCGTCATGGTGCTGGGGGGGTGGGGAAAGTTACACTGTGTTACAGAACTCGAGGCAACGGCTCTTTTTTCACCAAGAGGTGAAGATTAGCTCCTACATTCCGTGTAGGTGGGTCTCTCGAGGGAGGTAAGTGGGAAAGGGGCGAGTGTTCACTTGAGTTAGGTCCGCTAATCCCTCCCTAACAGGGCGCTGGGCGTGAGGCGAGCTGGGTTTGCTGGGCGTCAGCCGCTCTGGATGTACTTTTTTATGACCACGCAGCCGTGTCTGAAAAGCGGGCAGGG